>CAJUYC020000097.1:0-541288 GCA_910591585.2 Nysson spinosus | reverse complement strand
ATTTTAGGCGATAGTTTCGCACTTTTTCCAGATTTCCCTATTTCAGAAACGAGAGACCGCATTTTCCGTGTAAATTGACGTGAAAATTCGAATGGCATCGAGAATTTCATCGAAAAGAATTTTGGAAGGGCATGGTTTCGACGCAAAGGTAAGTTTTCTCTCTGAAATCGACAGATTTCGCATTTCAGGCGATAGTTTCGCACTTTTTCCAGATTTCCCTATTTCAGAAACGAGAGACCGCATTTTCCGTGTAAATTGACGTGAAAATTCGAATGGCATCGAGAATTTCATCGAAAAGAATTTTGGAAGGGCATGGTTTCGACGCAAAGGTAAGTTTTCTCTCTGAAATCGACAGATTTCGCATTTCAGGCGATAGTTTCGCACTTTTTCCAGATTTCCCTATTTCAGAAACGAGAGACCGCATTTTCCGTGTAAATTGACGTGAAAATTCGAATGGCATCGAGAATTTCATCGAAAAGAATTTTGGAAGGGCATGGTTTCGACGCAAAGGTAAGTTTTCTCTCTGAAATCGACAGATTTCGCATTTCAGGCGATAGTTTCGCACTTTTTCCAGATTTCCCTATTTCAGAAACGAGAGACCGCATTTTCCGTGTAAATTGACGTGAAAATTCGAATGGCATCGAGAATTTCATCGAAAAGAATTTTGGAAGGGCATGGTTTCGACGCAAAGGTAAGTTTTCTCTCTGAAATCGACAGATTTCGCATTTCAGGCGATAGTTTCGCACTTTTTCCAGATTTCCCTATTTCAGAAACGAGAGACCGCATTTTCCGTGTAAATTGACGTGAAAATTCGAATGGCATCGAGAATTTCATCGAAAAGAATTTTGGAAGGGCATGGTTTCGACGCAAAGGTAAGTTTTCTCTCTGAAATCGACAGATTTCGCTATTCAGGCGATAGTTTCGCACTTTTTCCAGATTTCCCTATTTCAGAAACGAGAGACCGCATTTTCCGTGTAAATTGACGTGAAAATTCGAATGGCATCGAGAATTTCATCGAAAAGAATTTTGGAAGGGCATGGTTTCGACGCAAAGGTAAGTTTTCTCTCTGAAATCGACAGATTTCGCATTTCAGGCGATAGTTTCGCACTTTTTCCAGATTTCCCTATTTCAGAAACGAGAGACCGCATTTTCCGTGTAAATTGACGTGAAAATTCGAATGGCATCGAGAATTTCATCGAAAAGAATTTTGGAAGGGCATGGTTTCGACGCAAAGGTAAGTTTTCTCTCTGAAATCGACAGATTTCGCATTTCAGGCGATAGTTTCGCACTTTTTCCAGATTTCCCTATTTCAGAAACGAGAGACCGCATTTTCCGTGTAAATTGACGTGAAAATTCGAATGGCATCGAGAATTTCATCGAAAAGAATTTTGGAAGGGCATGGTTTCGACGCAAAGGTAAGTTTTCTCTCTGAAATCGACAGATTTCGCATTTCAGGCGATAGTTTCGCACTTTTTCCAGATTTCCCTATTTCAGAAACGAGAGACCGCATTTTCCGTGTAAATTGACGTGAAAATTCGAATGGCATCGAGAATTTCATCGAAAAGAATTTTGGAAGGGCATGGTTTCGACGCAAAGGTAAGTTTTCTCTCTGAAATCGACAGATTTCGCTATTCAGGCGATAGTTTCGCACTTTTTCCAGATTTCCCTATTTCAGAAACGAGAGACCGCATTTTCCGTGTAAATTGACGTGAAAATTCGAATGGCATCGAGAATTTCATCGAAAAGAATTTTGGAAGGGCATGGTTTCGACGCAAAGGTAAGTTTTCTCTCTGAAATCGACAGATTTCGCTATTCAGGCGATAGTTTCGCACTTTTTCCAGATTTCCCTATTTCAGAAACGAGAGACCGCATTTTCCGTGTAAATTGACGTGAAAATTCGAATGGCATCGAGAATTTCATCGAAAAGAATTTTGGAAGGGCATGGTTTCGACGCAAAGGTAAGTTTTCTCTCTGAAATCGACAGATTTCGCTATTCAGGCGATAGTTTCGCACTTTTTCCAGATTTCCCTATTTCAGAAACGAGAGACCGCATTTTCCGTGTAAATTGACGTGAAAATTCGAATGGCATCGAGAATTTCATCGAAAAGAATTTTGGAAGGGCATGGTTTCGACGCAAAGGTAAGTTTTCTCTCTGAAATCGACAGATTTCGCTATTCAGGCGATAGTTTCGCACTTTTTCCAGATTTCCCTATTTCAGAAACGAGAGACCGCATTTTCCGTGTAAATTGACGTGAAAATTCGAATGGCATCGAGAATTTCATCGAAAAGAATTTTGGAAGGGCATGGTTTCGACGCAAAGGTAAGTTTTCTCTCTGAAATCGACAGATTTCGCTATTCAGGCGATAGTTTCGCACTTTTTCCAGATTTCCCTATTTCAGAAACGAGAGACCGCATTTTCCGTGTAAATTGACGTGAAAATTCGAATGGCATCGAGAATTTCATCGAAAAGAATTTTGGAAGGGCATGGTTTCGACGCAAAGGTAAGTTTTCTCTCTGAAATCGACAGATTTCGCTATTCAGGCGATAGTTTCGCACTTTTTCCAGATTTCCCTATTTCAGAAACGAGAGACCGCATTTTCCGTGTAAATTGACGTGAAAATTCGAATGGCATCGAGAATTTCATCGAAAAGAATTTTGGAAGGGCATGGTTTCGACGCAAAGGTAAGTTTTCTCTCTGAAATCGACAGATTTCGCATTTCAGGCGATAGTTTCGCACTTTTTCCAGATTTCCCTATTTCAGAAACGAGAGACCGCATTTTCCGTGTAAATTGACGTGAAAATTCGAATGGCATCGAGAATTTCATCGAAAAGAATTTTGGAAGGGCATGGTTTCGACGCAAAGGTAAGTTTTCTCTCTGAAATCGACAGATTTCGCTATTCAGGCGATAGTTTCGCACTTTTTCCAGATTTCCCTATTTCAGAAACGAGAGACCGCATTTTCCGTGTAAATTGACGTGAAAATTCGAATGGCATCGAGAATTTCATCGAAAAGAATTTTGGAAGGGCATGGTTTCGACGCAAAGGTAAGTTTTCTCTCTGAAATCGACAGATTTCGCTATTCAGGCGATAGTTTCGCACTTTTTCCAGATTTCCCGAATTTCAGAAACGAGAGACCGCATTTTCCGTGTAAATTGACGTGAAAATTCGAATGGCATCGAGAATTTCATCGAAAAGAATTTTGGAAGGGCATGGTTTCGACGCAAAGGTAAGTTTTCTCTCTGAAATCGACAGATTTCGCTATTCAGGCGATAGTTTCGCACTTTTTCCAGATTTCCCTATTTCAGAAACGAGAGACCGCATTTTCCGTGTAAATTGACGTGAAAATTCGAATGGCATCGAGAATTTCATCGAAAAGAATTTTGGAAGGGCATGGTTTCGACGCAAAGGTAAGTTTTCTCTCTGAAATCGACAGATTTCGCTATTCAGGCGATAGTTTCGCACTTTTTCCAGATTTCCCTATTTCAGAAACGAGAGACCGCATTTTCCGTGTAAATTGACGTGAAAATTCGAATGGCATCGAGAATTTCATCGAAAAGAATTTTGGAAGGGCATGGTTTCGACGCAAAGGTAAGTTTTCTCTCTGAAATCGACAGATTTCGCTATTCAGGCGATAGTTTCGCACTTTTTCCAGATTTCCCTATTTCAGAAACGAGAGACCGCATTTTCCGTGTAAATTGACGTGAAAATTCGAATGGCATCGAGAATTTCATCGAAAAGAATTTTGGAAGGGCATGGTTTCGACGCAAAGGTAAGTTTTCTCTCTGAAATCGACAGATTTCGCTATTCAGGCGATAGTTTCGCACTTTTTCCAGATTTCCCTATTTCAGAAACGAGAGACCGCATTTTCCGTGTAAATTGACGTGAAAATTCGAATGGCATCGAGAATTTCATCGAAAAGAATTTTGGAAGGGCATGGTTTCGACGCAAAGGTAAGTTTTCTCTCTGAAATCGACAGATTTCGCTATTCAGGCGATAGTTTCGCACTTTTTCCAGATTTCCCTATTTCAGAAACGAGAGACCGCATTTTCCGTGTAAATTGACGTGAAAATTCGAATGGCATCGAGAATTTCATCGAAAAGAATTTTGGAAGGGCATGGTTTCGACGCAAAGGTAAGTTTTCTCTCTGAAATCGACAGATTTCGCTATTCAGGCGATAGTTTCGCACTTTTTCCAGATTTCCCTATTTCAGAAACGAGAGACCGCATTTTCCGTGTAAATTGACGTGAAAATTCGAATGGCATCGAGAATTTCATCGAAAAGAATTTTGGAAGGGCATGGTTTCGACGCAAAGGTAAGTTTTCTCTCTGAAATCGACAGATTTCGCTATTCAGGCGATAGTTTCGCACTTTTTCCAGATTTCCCTATTTCAGAAACGAGAGACCGCATTTTCCGTGTAAATTGACGTGAAAATTCGAATGGCATCGAGAATTTCATCGAAAAGAATTTTGGAAGGGCATGGTTTCGACGCAAAGGTAAGTTTTCTCTCTGAAATCGACAGATTTCGCTATTCAGGCGATAGTTTCGCACTTTTTCCAGATTTCCCTATTTCAGAAACGAGAGACCGCATTTTCCGTGTAAATTGACGTGAAAATTCGAATGGCATCGAGAATTTCATCGAAAAGAATTTTGGAAGGGCATGGTTTCGACGCAAAGGTAAGTTTTCTCTCTGAAATCGACAGATTTCGCTATTCAGGCGATAGTTTCGCACTTTTTCCAGATTTCCCTATTTCAGAAACGAGAGACCGCATTTTCCGTGTAAATTGACGTGAAAATTCGAATGGCATCGAGAATTTCATCGAAAAGAATTTTGGAAGGGCATGGTTTCGACGCAAAGGTAAGTTTTCTCTCTGAAATCGACAGATTTCGCTATTCAGGCGATAGTTTCGCACTTTTTCCAGATTTCCCTATTTCAGAAACGAGAGACCGCATTTTCCGTGTAAATTGACGTGAAAATTCGAATGGCATCGAGAATTTCATCGAAAAGAATTTTGGAAGGGCATGGTTTCGACGCAAAGGTAAGTTTTCTCTCTGAAATCGACAGATTTCGCTATTCAGGCGATAGTTTCGCACTTTTTCCAGATTTCCCTATTTCAGAAACGAGAGACCGCATTTTCCGTGTAAATTGACGTGAAAATTCGAATGGCATCGAGAATTTCATCGAAAAGAATTTTGGAAGGGCATGGTTTCGACGCAAAGGTAAGTTTTCTCTCTGAAATCGACAGATTTCGCTATTCAGGCGATAGTTTCGCACTTTTTCCAGATTTCCCTATTTCAGAAACGAGAGACCGCATTTTCCGTGTAAATTGACGTGAAAATTCGAATGGCATCGAGAATTTCATCGAAAAGAATTTTGGAAGGGCATGGTTTCGACGCAAAGGTAAGTTTTCTCTCTGAAATCGACAGATTTCGCTATTCAGGCGATAGTTTCGCACTTTTTCCAGATTTCCCTATTTCAGAAACGAGAGACCGCATTTTCCGTGTAAATTGACGTGAAAATTCGAATGGCATCGAGAATTTCATCGAAAAGAATTTTGGAAGGGCATGGTTTCGACGCAAAGGTAAGTTTTCTCTCTGAAATCGACAGATTTCGCTATTCAGGCGATAGTTTCGCACTTTTTCCAGATTTCCCTATTTCAGAAACGAGAGACCGCATTTTCCGTGTAAATTGACGTGAAAATTCGAATGGCATCGAGAATTTCATCGAAAAGAATTTTGGAAGGGCATGGTTTCGACGCAAAGGTAAGTTTTCTCTCTGAAATCGACAGATTTCGCTATTCAGGCGATAGTTTCGCACTTTTTCCAGATTTCCCTATTTCAGAAACGAGAGACCGCATTTTCCGTGTAAATTGACGTGAAAATTCGAATGGCATCGAGAATTTCATCGAAAAGAATTTTGGAAGGGCATGGTTTCGACGCAAAGGTAAGTTTTCTCTCTGAAATCGACAGATTTCGCTATTCAGGCGATAGTTTCGCACTTTTTCCAGATTTCCCTATTTCAGAAACGAGAGACCGCATTTTCCGTGTAAATTGACGTGAAAATTCGAATGGCATCGAGAATTTCATCGAAAAGAATTTTGGAAGGGCATGGTTTCGACGCAAAGGTAAGTTTTCTCTCTGAAATCGACAGATTTCGCTATTCAGGCGATAGTTTCGCACTTTTTCCAGATTTCCCTATTTCAGAAACGAGAGACCGCATTTTCCGTGTAAATTGACGTGAAAATTCGAATGGCATCGAGAATTTCATCGAAAAGAATTTTGGAAGGGCATGGTTTCGACGCAAAGGTAAGTTTTCTCTCTGAAATCGACAGATTTCGCTATTCAGGCGATAGTTTCGCACTTTTTCCAGATTTCCCTATTTCAGAAACGAGAGACCGCATTTTCCGTGTAAATTGACGTGAAAATTCGAATGGCATCGAGAATTTCATCGAAAAGAATTTTGGAAGGGCATGGTTTCGACGCAAAGGTAAGTTTTCTCTCTGAAATCGACAGATTTCGCTATTCAGGCGATAGTTTCGCACTTTTTCCAGATTTCCCTATTTCAGAAACGAGAGACCGCATTTTCCGTGTAAATTGACGTGAAAATTCGAATGGCATCGAGAATTTCATCGAAAAGAATTTTGGAAGGGCATGGTTTCGACGCAAAGGTAAGTTTTCTCTCTGAAATCGACAGATTTCGCTATTCAGGCGATAGTTTCGCACTTTTTCCAGATTTCCCTATTTCAGAAACGAGAGACCGCATTTTCCGTGTAAATTGACGTGAAAATTCGAATGGCATCGAGAATTTCATCGAAAAGAATTTTGGAAGGGCATGGTTTCGACGCAAAGGTAAGTTTTCTCTCTGAAATCGACAGATTTCGCTATTCAGGCGATAGTTTCGCACTTTTTCCAGATTTCCCTATTTCAGAAACGAGAGACCGCATTTTCCGTGTAAATTGACGTGAAAATTCGAATGGCATCGAGAATTTCATCGAAAAGAATTTTGGAAGGGCATGGTTTCGACGCAAAGGTAAGTTTTCTCTCTGAAATCGACAGATTTCGCTATTCAGGCGATAGTTTCGCACTTTTTCCAGATTTCCCTATTTCAGAAACGAGAGTGTCACGGCCCCGCGCTGGCTGTTGGTTAATACAAAATTCAATGATCTTTCGATCCTTAGACTGCGGATGGTAAGAGTAGAATACTCGTGATCCCAGATCGGTAAGGTCGGTGTCTAAAGTTTCTACGTGTGGATCTTTTCTTATCTCGCGTTGATATGGTGATGGTATCCGTTACTCTAGGTTGGTACGATAGAGAATTAAACCGTGAGTTTGTAAGATTCGTGAGGTAGAAAATCAGACCGTTGATCAAAAGAGATTATCTTCACCGTGAGCCTGTACGTGAGGTGTCGTAACTAAAGTAGGGGATCGTTTCGCTATGGTTAAGTACTAAAGTACAAAGGGAAACTCTGTGATGTTCAATGAATGTTCGAGGTACGTAGGGACTCGTTCTTATTCTCGTTATAATTTCAAAGGTAATACGCGTTAGAGTCTAAGTTCAATTCATATGCGTTAGAATCTACGTTCCGTAGATTATGCAGTTCATGCAGGATAACAGTGGTGTAAAGTCTTTATGTCAGGTTAAACATAAGTATAAAAATATATATATTTAATATATGCAATGGTGCGTTACAATGTGCCAGGTATTGCTGGGCTTAAAGTACAAATGGTTAAACTTACGTATGGATCTCGTTGTCCTGATTCGTTTGACACACTCTGCGTTATATTAGATTCGCGTTTGATTCTTCGTTACTTCTACTGACTCTTACTCTTCCGACTATCGAGTTACTTCGCGTTTGATTCTTCGTTACTTCTACTGACTCTTACTCTTCCGACTATCGAGTTACTTCGCGTTTGACTCCTTACTTCTTGCTGTACTACTCCGTTACTGGTTACTGTACTGCTAACTACCGCGTTACTGACTTTACTGGGCAAAGGGGCCCGTATTTATACTCGGAGAAAAGTGGACTTTGTAGCGTGTGTCATACGAATGCAGGGTATAACTTTTACGATTTCGGAGAGGTAGTTAAAAACCTTTCTGTTAAATTGTACGAGCCTTTTATGGCTGTTGCGAAGAAGCCTTGGTCGAAGCTCCATATATGGTTTGTTGCGAAGAGCCTTGGTCGAAGTTCAAGTACTCTCTTACCTTAGAAGGATTTTATAATTTCCTGTACAGAGTTTTAGTTCATTAGAGCGGTATCTTATTTCTTAAGTGAGTAATGACTTCCGTAGCTTGGTTTGGTATCTTATCTCTTAAGTGAGTAATGACTTCCGTAGCTTTGATGAGGCTTCCAGAGTATCGTATTGCTTTAGTAACGAGTTTAAGCTACTTGTTCTCTTTTAGGGAGTTTCCTAGTGAAGGCTCTGTTCTTTAAGTTACTTGTTCTCTTTTAGAGGGTTTCCTAGTAAAGGCTATGTTCTGGAAGGCTCATGTACAAATGTATATATATGTATATATGTATATGTGTGTATGTAAGGGTGCCGGGTGACGCGACCGTCACACCTCCCCCCCTAAGAAAGAATTTTTCCAGAATTCGAAAGGCAGGAAAAATTCTTCCCTTTACAATTTGTCCGCATGTGAGGTTAGTAAGCATATACTGCAGGCCGGGCCCACGTGGGGGCGGAAAAAATTTTTTGCTAATTGGATTATAGAGTTAATCCGGATTATCCAATTAATTAATTATAGTTTCATTGAAAGTTGATTGAAAAGTCAAGTTTAAATTAGAAGTCAAAAGGTTCTAGATTTTTGACTGAGACGTATATATATATATGTATGTATTTGTAAAGAAAATAATAATAATTTTTTTTTTTATTTTTCAGGTATTGGAATGCAGTATGCATATGGACTATAGCAATAATTTATTTTATATTAATGTTAGTAAGTAAGGTTACAATTTTTGTCATACTTATTATAAAGATCGCACGCAATAATAAATTAATAAAGATATGTGTATAAAGTATCATGTTCAAACCAAAAATAATAGAACGATTTTTTTTTTTTTTTTAATTATTAATTAGAAAATAAAAACACGGGAGAATGAATATTTTGGGGCGCAATATTTAATATTGGATATAATCCAAGCTGTTTGATTCTACTGTACCATTTTGATGGGTGCCTTGCATACATGACCATCGGCAAAATATTCCGAACAAGGTTGGAACACTGCATGACGTTGTACTCACTATTTCTTCTTGCTGTGCTACCTGAGATTGGTATTGCGCGTACAGCGTGTTGCGGTTCCTCAGGGTGTCGCTATAGTAGTACGGTCCCTGATGTACAGCCATTGCCGGTGCGATCGGTACATCGTATGATGCTACCATTATGACGTCATCCATGAAAGGTGGTGGTTCCTGATGCATCGGTACTGGAGGTGCTGGTGGTATATTGTACGCCTGTACTGGTATTGGCTGCATGACGTCCCTTGTGGAGGTATCTGCGGTGTCTTCCGTGGTGTATTGTCTGGGTGGTGGAGGTTGTTCATACAGCTCTGGTCCTTCATCTTCGGATGCGGAGATGTCTATCATCTCGGGGCTTCCAGGTGCCGTCGGGTAGGATCCGTTCCCTGACTCGGTGGAGGTCAAACTGTTAGGAGAAGGACAATTTGTAGGAGTGGGCAAGCGCCAACGGGGTGACTCTATCTCCGAGTGTTCCTTCTCGATGATCCGTTCCTTAGTGTGGAGGTTTTCTACTTCGCGTAGAATTTCCTCGATCGTCCCGTCTAGTAGATCGGCCTGAATGTGGTCGGTGTCCATCCATGACAAATCCAGATTGATTTCATCTATCGATTCGTCTTCGTATCTGGATATTGGCTTGATCCTTGCCGGCATCGGGTATTGCTGCCTTCGCGAGTCCATATATACGTATCCTGCATTGGACGAGGTACTGTCTGCGAGTTCTCGAACAGCTGGAGCAGCGTTGATGATGGCTGCGATTGTTGTGGCGTTGTCCATGACCCATTCCACGGTGACTGGCATCTTCGTATTAATTGTCTTAGAAAGCGTCTTAGAAGTTGTCGAGGTGACAGAGGCTTTTAGACTGGTGTGGTGTCTCTTGTTGTAGACCCTTTTTATATATGTTAGAAACGTAGGTACTGCCCCTATTCATTTCCCTGTCTTATCGGGTCTTAGATGTTGCCCGGTAGGAAGTTTTGGTTTGGTCGTGATACCGGTTAGTACGATAAAATTCGAAGCGTATGGGAGCTAGAAATATCCCTTATCGAGTTAGTTTTCTTGGAAGTAGTTCGGCAGCTGTAGCGCAGCTGTGCGATGATAAGGTTTTTCGGCGGATGAGAAAGTTAAACATTGCAGTCGCTCGCCTACTTATCGTATTAGTTTCTAGATTATCTTTGCTAGCTGAGACGCAACGCATAGCGCGATAATTTTTCGAGGTGGATGGAAGAATTAAACATTACTCGACTTCGTGGAGGTCGATTATTCGATCCGCGTGTAATATACCGCTTGACCCTGTATACTTGCCTGCTCGAGTGGTTCGATGGTTGGCGGTGTGGTTGGAGTTTTGTGATTAGTTTCCTTATCTTCTTCTTCGGTTTCGGCTTCGGTGTTTGTGCCGGTTGAAGTTGTCCTTGGCGGTTGATTGCTTAGATGTAACAGGATATTCGTTACACTATCCCAGACAGCGCCGAGTAGATGTAGGCTCCAGCCGTAGATTTGATGTAATGCATATCCGTGGAGTGCTGTGTCCAGCGTGAATTTGATTAGCTTCACGGTGATCCAAAGACCCAGGATTCCTGCACTGAACGTTCCGAAACCTGTGAAGACTCCCCACAGTTTGTTCCAGGTTGAATTGGCGATCTTCTCTAGAGCAGCTTCGTCGAGTAGGTTCACGAATGATATCCCTTGTTTTTCTGCGTCTTGACCGGTCATGCTTCTAGCGATAGTGTTTAATACAGCGGGTTTTTCGACGGGAAACATGATGTGATCTCGTAATTTGTCTAATTCTTCCGTTGAGTATATGCCAGACGTGGCTAGTGATTCGGGATTTGAATAAGTCCAACTATTTTGCGTCGCGGGTTGCAATTCTTTAGGTGGTATTGTTGAGGCTGCATTAGGCGATATTTTGTACCATATCCCATCCAATTGGTACATGTTTGGTACGTAAGGATTGCAATCGTGTTGCGTTCCTGTCTTTAACAAAATATGGGTTTTTGGTGCCATAAATAGCGAATGATTTCCCCTAGATACAGGTAATTGTTGATAACAATGTCGGGTTTCGCGTCGCTTTACTGTGACGGGTACGCATTTTACAATATGGATTACTTCTCCTGCTACTATCGACATGTGGCCTGGGCCGTTCATGACTTGGTACGCGAAGTCTTCCGGTACTATTTTTGCTAACGTTAATGCGTTTTCAAGCATTTGTTTTTCTACTTGACATTGTTGCATTATAACATCTCTGTATAGTTTTGTCATTTGTGTTTTGATATGCTTTTCTAGGTAAATGAATTTACTATTGACATATGTAAAGATGTCTAAGTTATTGACTGCGATTGGTTTTCTTAAAGCAAACGATTCTCCTGGTTTAGTTTCTAAAATGAATAATTTTGGATGCTCGGTTTTGGTGATTATATAATTACAGATTTTAATTTGCCCTTTCTTTGTTAAGGCAAAGGTAATGTCTTGAGTCGTAATAGCGTAGATTTCCGTATTTTCTGTTTGATTGTCAAAGATTTTGTTTGCTTTTCCTTCAAATAAAACGTCGTAATTATTAAATTTACATTGATTGTTTGGAATGGAGTTCCAAAATGTATTTCCTCCTTCTAAGTCCATGCAAAAACCGTCGGATAGTGTACATTGTGTGCCAGAAAGTAACGTGATTTTATTGCTTTCTGATCTACTAGTTGCGAAATAATCTCTGAGCGTGATTTTTACGATGGCTTGGACAATGACGTTTTCCCAAGAGCCGTAAGGGTCTGAGTAGAAAACGCCGTCGCAATCTCCATTGGGTTTAATTTCTCCGGCAATTGTAACGCTTTTTGTTACGGTGCTATTCGCGAGAAGGCCTGTTATTAAATCCTTCTGACCGAAATTAAACGCGCGGGTTAAATGCATTTTTAAACATGCGTCAGAGCTTATTTCCATTACATAGTCCATTCTTCCATGCGTTACTGCTGATAAATGGGAAAGCAAACCGCATCGGAATATCGTTCTATCTATTTCGACTTTACATTGCATTACATGTGTGTTTGAGAATTCTGATAATTGTAGAAGTTGAATATACTTTTCTTCTACATGAGGTTTCTGAGAGGGAATCTTACATTCACCAATTGATTTTAAAGACATGGTAGTTATATTCATATTAGGAGAACCGCAGTCATAGGCAATTAGAGCATTGGTAAGAGAAAAATAGAAGAAAATGATATAGATGTACATGTTGATTGGATCTTCAGATCTGTGAACAAAGAAAGAGAATTATTTGTTCGATTTTATGAGGCCGTGGAACTATGGCCGTAAGATAATTTTAATCGGTTCGGGTGAACTACTTTTTCTCGATTATGTATACGGATTTTAATGTTTCCGTCTGTTAGGACTTGTGTGATTTCGTAAGGTCCTTCGTACTGATCGCTAAATTTTCCCGGTCTGTTGCCTTTTAATAAATAGACCCAGTCGCGTACTTGAAAATTTCGAGCGTTTTGTTTCCTATCGTAGTACTCCTTTGATTTCTCTTTAGCCTTGTCGGAGTTAATTTTTGCAAATTCCCTGATTGAATGTAGTTTGTCTATGAGATTGGAAATGTATTCAGGGTATGTTTCGTCTGGATGTAAGGTTTTATCGATCGGGGATTTCGGAGTCCTCCCGTAAATTAATTCGTAAGGCGTGAATTTAGTAGCTTCGTGAACACTGGTATTGTAACTGAACATGCAAAGCTCGATTAATTCGTCCCATTCGTGGTGCGTATCTACGAAATGTTTTAGGTACTCGATCAGGACGTGATGGCTTCTCTCGAGGGAACCATTTGTTTGCGGATGGAAAGCAGTGGACTTTAGTTGTTTTATTCCGAGCAGCTTGGTTAAGGATCTCGTAAAGGATCCGATGAATGGCGTTCCTTGGTCAGTGAGAATAGAAGTAGGAATCCCGAATTGACAGATGAAGCGTTTAAGGAAAGCACCTGCTATTTGAACTGAAGTGGCCTCTCGTAGTGGTATAGCCATGGAATATTTCGTTAGGTTGTCTTGTATGGTTAGCAGGTAGTTGTTATCGCGGGCGGTGTTTGGCAGAGGTCCGACGATATCGAGGGCTACCTTATGGAACGGCTCAGGTGGCGTATCCGTGATTAACATCGGCTGCTTGGTCTTTACACGAGTTAGTTTTCGTTTTTGACAACTGCCGCATTGACGTACGAAACTCCTTATATCATGTTTCATTCCTTCCCAGAAATATTTATCCTTGATACGCGCGTATGTTTTAGTCATTCCTTTATGTCCTCCGATTACCGTGCTATGATTTTCTTGTATAATCTCCAGTATGTCTTCGCGGAATGGAATTTTTATCTCGTTCGAATGTACGTATATTTTGACGTCTCGTAATGATAGGTTTTGTAGTTCAGTCTGTAAGGTATTCCAAGGGGTGGTAAGTATTCCCTTTGGAGATTCGGAGATTGAAATTCTTGTTTGTTTATCATGTTTTAATAACTCGTATAGGGTATTAAAAGCTTGCTTCAATGATTCGGTGCTTTGTATTGCTATTAAATAATAGAACTTTGATTTATTTTGAATTCTTGTAATCTCTCCCGACTGTAAATTTGTTGGATCAAATTTAATAATCTTGTGAGTATAGAGCAGTTGGCTTCCTGTATCGACAGGTTGTCCTTTACAGTCTACGAAACATATTGCAGTATTCGCTTGTAAGAAGTTGTTACGTGTTCGAATGTACTTTGGTTCTGTTGATTTGAATGTTTCGATTTGATCCGGAGGTTCTTCCTCGTCCTGAATTGAATTAGTCTCTTCTGTCTCTTCTTCTTGAATTTCAGGAATAGTTTGTGGGTTTGTTAACCTTGCATTAATAAATGGACTATCGAAAATATCTTCTGTGGATGTTTCACTGTCAGGTTCTATTTCTGTTAATGGAAATGTGCAAATCTCTGGTGGATTTCTTGAAAGGGCGTCGGCGTTGCTGTTAGCCTTGCCTTGCTTGTAGACGATATTGTATTCGTATTCGTCTAATTTAAATCTCCAACGTAATAGACGAGATGTAGGGTCTTTGACTTTATGTAGCCAGACTAGTGGACGATGATCCGTAAGAAGTGTGAATTTCTTCCCATAGATGTACGGTCGAAAATGATTTACTGCGTAGACTATTGCTAGTAGTTCTTTTTCAATAGTTGAATAGTTTTTCTCGGCTCCATTTAATAAACGAGACGCATAGGCTATTGGTAGATCTTTACCGACGGGTCCCTGGCTGAGAACAGCGCCGACTGCGTATCCCGAGGCGTCTGTCGTTAAGTTAAACGTTTCGTTAAAGTCCGGATATTGGAGTATTGGTTGTTCGCAAAGAATATTTCTTAGTGTTTCGAAAGCGTTCTGTTGTGGCGTCGTCCACGCGAAATCATTGTTTTTCTTTAGTAGTTCCGTTAAAGGTTTTGCCGTTTTAGAATAGTCCATGATAAATCTTCGATAATAACCTGTTAGTCCTAGAAACTGTTTAATATGTTTGGCGTTTTTTGGAATAGGAAAATTTTGTACTGCTTCTATTTTTCGTGGGTCGGGTTGAACACCGTTTTCAGTAATTATGTGTCCAAGGTAGGTAACTTCCTTTCGTAGAAATTCGCATTTATCCGGTTGTAGTTGAAGGTTCGCTTTACGAAGGCGTTCTATGAGCTTCCGGAATTTGATTCCGTGTTCTTCTAGGGATTTTGCGTATATTACGATGTCGTCCAGATAAACAAACATTTCATTGCCTTGCAAACCTGTTAAGGTTTGATCCATCAATCGCTGAAACGTGGCGGGTGCGTTCTTCAATCCAAATGGCATTCGGTTATATTCGAAGTGACCATGCGGCGTAGAAAAAGCAGTTTTATTTTTGTCTAGTGGATCCATTGGTATTTGGTGGAATCCTGAGGCTAAGTCGAAAATTGAAAAGTATTTTGCTCCGCCTAGTTGATCGAGGATTTCTGTGATGTTTGGCAGAGGGTAGGCGTCGCCTTTTGTTTTTTCGTTCAATGTTCGAAAATCTATAACTAATCGCCAGCGTTTATTTCCTTGCGAATCGGGTTTTTTTGGAACTACCCATAGTGGTGAATTGTATGCGGAATCTGATTCTTGTATTATACCTTGGTTTAGCATGTCCGAGACTTGTCTCTGGATTTCTTCTTTATGTACCGGCGGGTAGCGGTATTGCTTCGTATTAATTGGCGTATCGTCAACCGTAATTATTTTGTGATGCGCCTTTGTAGTGGCTTCCAGTGCTTCGTCTGGTAAGTGGAATCTGTCTGCGAATTCCGTTATTAACTTTTCCGCTTCGTTGCGTTCCTCGGAGTTCAAGTGCTCGAGTCGTAGTAACGGAAGTAATTCTTTTACTCGTTTTGGAGTGTGAGTGCTTGTAGAATTGGAAGATGTATCCTTTGAAGTAAAAGAGTGTAGAACTGGGACGATCTCGACGACCCGTTCATTTTTCTTTGATACTAAGGAGAGAGAATCGCTTCGAGTGGCATTTGGTTCTAAACTCTCGACCTCGGTGAGAGATGAATTTTTATTTGAACTAATGGCTTGAAGTTCTGGTTTTGCTTCGGGAACTTTGTTCGTTTCGCGTTTTGCCGTCTGTCTCTTCTGTTCCTTTTGATGGTGTCTTCCTTTTGAATTTTTGAAAGAGTGCTTCTGCTTTTCCTTGCTTTGAGGATTCTTGCGATCCGAATTAGAAGTAGCTTCTCGTGAGCTAGTGATTTTGGAAAAATGCTTCAGTTTTTCCTTGCGTGGTGGATTCCCTTGATCCGAAATAGAAGTAGCTTCTCGTGAGCTAGTGATTTTGGAAAAATGCTTCAGTTTTTCCTTGCGTGGTGGATTCCCTTGATCCGAAATAGAAGTAGCTTCTCGTGAGCTAGTGATTTTGGAAAAATGCTTCAGTTTTTCCTTGCGTGGTGGATTCTCTTGATCCGAAATAGAAGTAGCTTCTCGTGAGCTAGTGATTTTGGAAAAATGCTTCAGTTTTTCCTTGCGTGGTGGATTCTCTTGATCCGAAATAGAAGTTGCTGCTGGTGAGCATGTGTTTTCAGCCGTATTTGGGGCTGCTATTTCTTCCAACCTTTGTAGTCGTACGGGAGGAAAGATTAGCGTGATATCTTCACTGCCGGTATTGATAGCATAGAGTTCTGCTTTACCGTTATAGTTGTTCACAATTGCATTACCCAAAAGAATTTGCGAGTCTGTTTTTAGGCTTGGCATGTAGCCTTCATTTGGAGAGTCGTTCGTTAAAGATATGAATACTAATTTCGAAGTACGGGCAGGTAGTTTAATTACGTTATCTTGAAGAAATGGAATAGTTTTATCGTGAAGAATTAAGCACTGTTGTTCGTAATCTATACTGGCTGCGGCTGCCTTTAAGTAAGGTGTTCCGATTATACCTTCTTGATGCATAGGAAAGTCGTCCGGTACGACGTGGAATTTTGAAATTATACCAAAAATATTCACAAATACATGTCCTAACGTTGATACTGTGCCTGTGGTTATTCCGCGAATTTTAACTGAACCTTTGTAATATTCTTCTTTGTTTCGATAGAGTTTATCTTTAATTAAATTCACTCCTGCTCCTGTATCGATCATAAAAATGATAGGTGGGTTTTCTGGCTTTGAAATTAGTATTGACGGTGCTTCGTTCGGGCAATCTATTGTGTAGACGGTATTTGTTCCTCTATGGGACCTATGACGCGGACTCTCGGTGATAATTCCTCTCGGCGTGCGTCGTTCGGCGAGAGGGAAGCTCCGTTTCCCGAATTTGGTCGGCTATTCTGCTGTTCGTTGTATCGTTTCTTACGACACTCATCTATTGTGTGTCCTTTGAAGTTGCAGTATTGGCATACTTTTTGCGACGTATTTCGTGGTGATGGAGTCTCCTGGAATGCGTTTCCCTTGGACGAGTTGCCTCGTGGTGCGTTTCTTTCCTTTAGCCAGCAAGTTTCGGCAGAATGACCCGGTTTGTTGCAAAAGAAACAGTTTCCTCGCGGTCGCTGTGGTCGTACAGCATTCTCTTCGGATCTATACGCTCGGTCGACGTCCTTCTTAATTCGCTCATGCAATTGTTGAATGAGGTAGCTTTCGGATTCGGCCTCTATCGCGGAGCGAATGGCGTCGTCTAAAGTGCGCTGAATGGATGGATTTATGCGTATGCTCCTTTTCAGACCGCGCGAGAAACATTTGATTGCCTCTATTTCCGTATCATATCGAAACGCTGTGTTTTCTTCTCTGGTAATACGAGTATGTGTCTCGATTATGTCGTCGAGAAGGTGTTGCACTCGGCAACTGAAGGAAATTACATCTTCTGAGGGGAATTGCGTAATTGTCCCTAACTGTCCTTGTAGGCAGGAGATTGATTTTGGAGGTGAGAACCGGTGTTGCAAATATTCGAGTAAGGAGTCAATGGTCACGAAGCTTTTTCCGGTAACTACATGTTTAGCGTTACCTCTTAGGCGATTTTTAATTAATTTGACTAGATTTATTTCTGCATGGGGAGGAATCATGTCCTTAGCATCCTTGCAACCTTCGGAAAATGCCCTGAATGTTTGTGCTCTTCCGTCGAACGTTGGTACGGCTTCGATCGCGTCTTTGATTGTAATTTGAGGAATAATGATGGCTTCGGTGCCTGAAGTACTAGCGAGTCCCGGTATAAGTGGTGGTGTACCGCCACTGGCAATTGTGGGGCTTTGTGTCGGTGCGTATTCGCGACGAGCTTGGATTTGTGTTGTGGTTTCATTGTCTTTTAGTGTGATAGGCATATTGAACAAGCGTAGAGGATCTCTCCTAACCAGATTTTAACGTTAATGAAAAGAGGTTTTTATTCTGGCAGCGAAAAACAGATCCCACCGCTGCCACCAAAAATCGTGTCACGGCCCCGCGCTGGCTGTTGGTTAATACAAAATTCAATGATCTTTCGATCCTTAGACTGCGGATGGTAAGAGTAGAATACTCGTGATCCCAGATCGGTAAGGTCGGTGTCTAAAGTTTCTACGTGTGGATCTTTTCTTATCTCGCGTTGATATGGTGATGGTATCCGTTACTCTAGGTTGGTACGATAGAGAATTAAACCGTGAGTTTGTAAGATTCGTGAGGTAGAAAATCAGACCGTTGATCAAAAGAGATTATCTTCACCGTGAGCCTGTACGTGAGGTGTCGTAACTAAAGTAGGGGATCGTTTCGCTATGGTTAAGTACTAAAGTACAAAGGGAAACTCTGTGATGTTCAATGAATGTTCGAGGTACGTAGGGACTCGTTCTTATTCTCGTTATAATTTCAAAGGTAATACGCGTTAGAGTCTAAGTTCAATTCATATGCGTTAGAATCTACGTTCCGTAGATTATGCAGTTCATGCAGGATAACAGTGGTGTAAAGTCTTTATGTTAGGTTAAACATAAGTATAAAAATATATATATTTAATATATGCAATGGTGCGTTACAATGTGCCAGGTATTGCTGGGCTTAAAGTACAAATGGTTAAACTTACGTATGGATCTCGTTGTCCTGATTCGTTTGACACACTCTGCGTTATATTAGATTCGCGTTTGATTCTTCGTTACTTCTACTGACTCTTACTCTTCCGACTATCGAGTTACTTCGCGTTTGATTCTTCGTTACTTCTACTGACTCTTACTCTTCCGACTATCGAGTTACTTCGCGCTTGACTCCTTACTTCTTGCTGTACTACTCCGTTACTGGTTACTGTACTGCTAACTACCGCGTTACTGACTTTACTGGGCAAAGGGGCCCGTATTTATACTCGGAGAAAAGTGGACTTTGTAGCGTGTGTCATACGAATGCAGGGTATAACTTTTACGATTTCGGAGAGGTAGTTAAAAACCTTTCTGTTAAATTGTACGAGCCTTTTATGGCTGTTGCGAAGAAGCCTTGGTCGAAGCTCCATATATGGTTTGTTGCGAAGAGCCTTGGTCGAAGTTCAAGTACTCTCTTACCTTAGAAGGATTTTATAATTTCCTGTACAGAGTTTTAGTTCATTAGAGCGGTATCTTATTTCTTAAGTGAGTAATGACTTCCGTAGCTTGGTTTGGTATCTTATCTCTTAAGTGAGTAATGACTTCCGTAGCTTTGATGAGGCTTCCAGAGTATCGTATTGCTTTAGTAACGAGTTTAAGCTACTTGTTCTCTTTTAGGGAGTTTCCTAGTGAAGGCTCTGTTCTTTAAGTTACTTGTTCTCTTTTAGAGGGTTTCCTAGTAAAGGCTATGTTCTGGAAGGCTCATGTACAAATGTATATATATGTATATATGTATATGTGTGTATGTAAGGGTGCCGGGTGACGCGACCGTCACAAGAGACCGCATTTTCCGTGTAAATTGACGTGAAAATTCGAATGGCATCGAGAATTTCATCGAAAAGAATTTTGGAAGGGCATGGTTTCGACGCAAAGGTAAGTTTTCTCTCTGAAATCGACAGATTTCGCTATTCAGGCGATAGTTTCGCACTTTTTCCAGATTTCCCTATTTCAGAAACGAGAGACCGCATTTTCCGTGTAAATTGACGTGAAAATTCGAATGGCATCGAGAATTTCATCGAAAAGAATTTTGGAAGGGCATGGTTTCGACGCAAAGGTAAGTTTTCTCTCTGAAATCGACAGATTTCGCTATTCAGGCGATAGTTTCGCACTTTTTCCAGATTTCCCTATTTCAGAAACGAGAGACCGCATTTTCCGTGTAAATTGACGTGAAAATTCGAATGGCATCGAGAATTTCATCGAAAAGAATTTTGGAAGGGCATGGTTTCGACGCAAAGGTAAGTTTTCTCTCTGAAATCGACAGATTTCGCTATTCAGGCGATAGTTTCGCACTTTTTCCAGATTTCCCTATTTCAGAAACGAGAGACCGCATTTTCCGTGTAAATTGACGTGAAAATTCGAATGGCATCGAGAATTTCATCGAAAAGAATTTTGGAAGGGCATGGTTTCGACGCAAAGGTAAGTTTTCTCTCTGAAATCGACAGATTTCGCTATTCAGGCGATAGTTTCGCACTTTTTCCAGATTTCCCTATTTCAGAAACGAGAGACCGCATTTTCCGTGTAAATTGACGTGAAAATTCGAATGGCATCGAGAATTTCATCGAAAAGAATTTTGGAAGGGCATGGTTTCGACGCAAAGGTAAGTTTTCTCTCTGAAATCGACAGATTTCGCTATTCAGGCGATAGTTTCGCACTTTTTCCAGATTTCCCTATTTCAGAAACGAGAGACCGCATTTTCCGTGTAAATTGACGTGAAAATTCGAATGGCATCGAGAATTTCATCGAAAAGAATTTTGGAAGGGCATGGTTTCGACGCAATGGTAAGTTTTCTCTCTGAAATCGACAGATTTCGCTATTCAGGCGATAGTTTCGCACTTTTTCCAGATTTCCCTATTTCAGAAACGAGAGACCGCATTTTCCGTGTAAATTGACGTGAAAATTCGAATGGCATCGAGAATTTCATCGAAAAGAATTTTGGAAGGGCATGGTTTCGACGCAAAGGTAAGTTTTCTCTCTGAAATCGACAGATTTCGCTATTCAGGCGATAGTTTCGCACTTTTTCCAGATTTCCCTATTTCAGAAACGAGAGACCGCATTTTCCGTGTAAATTGACGTGAAAATTCGAATGGCATCGAGAATTTCATCGAAAAGAATTTTGGAAGGGCATGGTTTCGACGCAAAGGTAAGTTTTCTCTCTGAAATCGACAGATTTCGCTATTCAGGCGATAGTTTCGCACTTTTTCCAGATTTCCCTATTTCAGAAACGAGAGACCGCATTTTCCGTGTAAATTGACGTGAAAATTCGAATGGCATCGAGAATTTCATCGAAAAGAATTTTGGAAGGGCATGGTTTCGACGCAAAGGTAAGTTTTCTCTCTGAAATCGACAGATTTCGCTATTCAGGCGATAGTTTCGCACTTTTTCCAGATTTCCCTATTTCAGAAACGAGAGACCGCATTTTCCGTGTAAATTGACGTGAAAATTCGAATGGCATCGAGAATTTCATCGAAAAGAATTTTGGAAGGGCATGGTTTCGACGCAAAGGTAAGTTTTCTCTCTGAAATCGACAGATTTCGCTATTCAGGCGATAGTTTCGCACTTTTTCCAGATTTCCCTATTTCAGAAACGAGAGACCGCATTTTCCGTGTAAATTGACGTGAAAATTCGAATGGCATCGAGAATTTCATCGAAAAGAATTTTGGAAGGGCATGGTTTCGACGCAAAGGTAAGTTTTCTCTCTGAAATCGACAGATTTCGCTATTCAGGCGATAGTTTCGCACTTTTTCCAGATTTCCCTATTTCAGAAACGAGAGACCGCATTTTCCGTGTAAATTGACGTGAAAATTCGAATGGCATCGAGAATTTCATCGAAAAGAATTTTGGAAGGGCATGGTTTCGACGCAAAGGTAAGTTTTCTCTCTGAAATCGACAGATTTCGCTATTCAGGCGATAGTTTCGCACTTTTTCCAGATTTCCCTATTTCAGAAACGAGAGACCGCATTTTCCGTGTAAATTGACGTGAAAATTCGAATGGCATCGAGAATTTCATCGAAAAGAATTTTGGAAGGGCATGGTTTCGACGCAAAGGTAAGTTTTCTCTCTGAAATCGACAGATTTCGCTATTCAGGCGATAGTTTCGCACTTTTTCCAGATTTCCCTATTTCAGAAACGAGAGACCGCATTTTCCGTGTAAATTGACGTGAAAATTCGAATGGCATCGAGAATTTCATCGAAAAGAATTTTGGAAGGGCATGGTTTCGACGCAAAGGTAAGTTTTCTCTCTGAAATCGACAGATTTCGCTATTCAGGCGATAGTTTCGCACTTTTTCCAGATTTCCCTATTTCAGAAACGAGAGACCGCATTTTCCGTGTAAATTGACGTGAAAATTCGAATGGCATCGAGAATTTCATCGAAAAGAATTTTGGAAGGGCATGGTTTCGACGCAAAGGTAAGTTTTCTCTCTGAAATCGACAGATTTCGCTATTCAGGCGATAGTTTCGCACTTTTTCCAGATTTCCCTATTTCAGAAACGAGAGACCGCATTTTCCGTGTAAATTGACGTGAAAATTCGAATGGCATCGAGAATTTCATCGAAAAGAATTTTGGAAGGGCATGGTTTCGACGCAAAGGTAAGTTTTCTCTCTGAAATCGACAGATTTCGCTATTCAGGCGATAGTTTCGCACTTTTTCCAGATTTCCCTATTTCAGAAACGAGAGACCGCATTTTCCGTGTAAATTGACGTGAAAATTCGAATGGCATCGAGAATTTCATCGAAAAGAATTTTGGAAGGGCATGGTTTCGACGCAAAGGTAAGTTTTCTCTCTGAAATCGACAGATTTCGCTATTCAGGCGATAGTTTCGCACTTTTTCCAGATTTCCCTATTTCAGAAACGAGAGACCGCATTTTCCGTGTAAATTGACGTGAAAATTCGAATGGCATCGAGAATTTCATCGAAAAGAATTTTGGAAGGGCATGGTTTCGACGCAAAGGTAAGTTTTCTCTCTGAAATCGACAGATTTCGCTATTCAGGCGATAGTTTCGCACTTTTTCCAGATTTCCCTATTTCAGAAACGAGAGACCGCATTTTCCGTGTAAATTGACGTGAAAATTCGAATGGCATCGAGAATTTCATCGAAAAGAATTTTGGAAGGGCATGGTTTCGACGCAAAGGTAAGTTTTCTCTCTGAAATCGACAGATTTCGCTATTCAGGCGATAGTTTCGCACTTTTTCCAGATTTCCCTATTTCAGAAACGAGAGACCGCATTTTCCGTGTAAATTGACGTGAAAATTCGAATGGCATCGAGAATTTCATCGAAAAGAATTTTGGAAGGGCATGGTGTGACGGTCGCGTCACCCGGCACCCTTACATACACACATATACATATATACATATATATACATTTGTACATGAGCCTTCCAGAACATAGCCTTTACTAGGAAACCCTCTAAAAGAGAACAAGTAACTTAAAGAACAGAGCCTTCACTAGGAAACTCCCTAAAAGAGAACAAGTAGCTTAAACTCGTTACTAAAGCAATACGATACTCTGGAAGCCTCATCAAAGCTACGGAAGTCATTACTCACTTAAGAGATAAGATACCAAACCAAGCTACGGAAGTCATTACTCACTTAAGAAATAAGATACCGCTCTAATGAACTAAAACTCTGTACAGGAAATTATAAAATCCTTCTAAGGTAAGAGAGTACTTGAACTTCGACCAAGGCTCTTCGCAACAAACCATATATGGAGCTTCGACCAAGGCTTCTTCGCAACAGCCATAAAAGGCTCGTACAATTTAACAGAAAGGTTTTTAACTACCTCTCCGAAATCGTAAAAGTTATACCCTGCATTCGTATGACACACGCTACAAAGTCCACTTTTCTCCGAGTATAAATACGGGCCCCTTTGCCCAGTAAAGTCAGTAACGCGGTAGTTAGCAGTACAGTAACCAGTAACGGAGTAGTACAGCAAGAAGTAAGGAGTCAAACGCGAAGTAACTCGATAGTCGGAAGAGTAAGAGTCAGTAGAAGTAACGAAGAATCAAACGCGAATCTAATATAACGCAGAGTGTGTCAAACGAATCAGGACAACGAGATCCATACGTAAGTTTAACCATTTGTACTTTAAGCCCAGCAATACCTGGCACATTGTAACGCACCATTGCATATATTAAATATATATATTTTTATACTTATGTTTAACCTGACATAAAGACTTTACACCACTGTTATCCTGCATGAACTGCATAATCTACGGAACGTAGATTCTAACGCATATGAATTGAACTTAGACTCTAACGCGTATTACCTTTGAAATTATAACGAGAATAAGAACGAGTCCCTACGTACCTCGAACATTCATTGAACATCACAGAGTTTCCCTTTGTACTTTAGTACTTAACCATAGCGAAACGATCCCCTACTTTAGTTACGACACCTCACGTACAGGCTCACGGTGAAGATAATCTCTTTTGATCAACGGTCTGATTTTCTACCTCACGAATCTTACAAACTCACGGTTTAATTCTCTATCGTACCAACCTAGAGTAACGGATACCATCACCATATCAACGCGAGATAAGAAAAGATCCACACGTAGAAACTTTAGACACCGACCTTACCGATCTGGGATCACGAGTATTCTACTCTTACCATCCGCAGTCTAAGGATCGAAAGATCATTGAATTTTGTATTAACCAACAGCCAGCGCGGGGCCGTGACACGATTTTTGGTGGCAGCGGTGGGATCTGTTTTTCGCTGCCAGAATAAAAACCTCTTTTCATTAACGTTAAAATCTGGTTAGGAGAGATCCTCTACGCTTGTTCAATATGCCTATCACACTAAAAGACAATGAAACCACAACACAAATCCAAGCTCGTCGCGAATACGCACCGACACAAAGCCCCACAATTGCCAGTGGCGGTACACCACCACTTATACCGGGACTCGCTAGTACTTCAGGCACCGAAGCCATCATTATTCCTCAAATTACAATCAAAGACGCGATCGAAGCCGTACCAACGTTCGACGGAAGAGCACAAACATTCAGGGCATTTTCCGAAGGTTGCAAGGATGCTAAGGACATGATTCCTCCCCATGCAGAAATAAATCTAGTCAAATTAATTAAAAATCGCCTAAGAGGTAACGCTAAACATGTAGTTACCGGAAAAAGCTTCGTGACCATTGACTCCTTACTCGAATATTTGCAACACCGGTTCTCACCTCCAAAATCAATCTCCTGCCTACAAGGACAGTTAGGGACAATTACGCAATTCCCCTCAGAAGATGTAATTTCCTTCAGTTGCCGAGTGCAACACCTTCTCGACGACATAATCGAGACACATACTCGTATTACCAGAGAAGAAAACACAGCGTTTCGATATGATACGGAAATAGAGGCAATCAAATGTTTCTCGCGCGGTCTGAAAAGGAGCATACGCATAAACCCATCCATTCAGCGCACTTTAGACGACGCCATTCGCTCCGCGATAGAGGCCGAATCCGAAAGCTACCTCATTCAACAATTGCATGAGCGAATTAAGAAGGACGTCGACCGAGCGTATAGATCCGAAGAGAATGCTGTACGACCACAGCGACCGCGAGGAAACTGTTTCTTTTGCAACAAACCGGGTCATTCTGCCGAAACTTGCTGGCTAAAGGAAAGAAACGCACCACGAGGCAACTCGTCCAAGGGAAACGCATTCCAGGAGACTCCATCACCACGAAATACGTCACAAAAAGTATGCCAATACTGCAACTTCAAAGGACACACAATAGATGAGTGTCGTAAGAAACGATACAACGAACAGCAGAATAGCCGACCAAATTCGGGAAACGGAGCTTCCCTCTCGCCGAACGACGCACGCCGAGAGGAATTATCACCGAGAGTCCGCGTCATAGGTCCCATAGAGGAACAAATACCGTCTACACAATAGATTGCCCGAACGAAGCACCGTCAATACTAATTTCAAAGCCAGAAAACCCACCTATCATTTTTATGATCGATACAGGAGCAGGAGTGAATTTAATTAAAGATAAACTCTATCGAAACAAAGAAGAATATTACAAAGGTTCAGTTAAAATTCGCGGAATAACCACAGGCACAGTATCAACTTTAGGACATGTATTTGTGAATATTTTTGGTATAATTTCAAAATTCCACGTCGTACCGGACGACTTTCCTATGCATCAAGAAGGTATAATCGGAACACCTTACTTAAAGGCAGCCGCAGCCAGTATAGATTACGAACAACAGTGCTTAATTCTTCACGATAAAACTATTCCATTTCTTCAAGATAACGTAATTAAACTACCTGCCCGTACTTCGAAATTAGTATTCATATCTTTAACGAACGACTCTCCAAATGAAGGCTACATGCCAAGCCTAAAAACAGACTCGCAAATTCTTTTGGGTAATGCAATTGTGAACAACTATAACGGTAAAGCAGAACTCTATGCTATCAATACCGGCAGTGAAGATATCACGCTAATCTTTCCTCCCGTACGACTACAAAGGTTGGAAGAAATAGCAGCCCCAAATACGGCTGAAAACACATGCTCACCAGCAGCAACTTCTATTTCGGATCAAGAGAATCCACCACGCAAGGAAAAACTGAAGCATTTTTCCAAAATCACTAGCTCACGAGAAGCTACTTCTATTTCGGATCAAGGGAATCCACCACGCAAGGAAAAACTGAAGCATTTTTCCAAAATCACTAGCTCACGAGAAGCTACTTCTATTTCGGATCAAGGGAATCCACCACGCAAGGAAAAACTGAAGCATTTTTCCAAAATCACTAGCTCACGAGAAGCTACTTCTAATTCGGATCGCAAGAATCCTCAAAGCAAGGAAAAGCAGAAGCACTCTTTCAAAAATTCAAAAGGAAGACACCATCAAAAGGAACAGAAGAGACAGACGGCAAAACGCGAAACGAACAAAGTTCCCGAAGCAAAGCCAGAACTTCAAGCCATTAGTTCAAATAAAAATTCATCTCTCACCGAGGTCGAGAGTTTAGAACCAAATGCCACTCGAAGCGATTCTCTCTCCTTAGTATCAAAGAAAAATGAACGGGTCGTCGAGATCGTCCCAGTTCTACACTCTTTTACTTCAAAGGATACATCTTCCAATTCTACAAGCACTCACACTCCAAAACGAGTAAAAGAATTACTTCCGTTACTACGACTCGAGCACTTGAACTCCGAGGAACGCAACGAAGCGGAAAAGTTAATAACGGAATTCGCAGACAGATTCCACTTACCAGACGAAGCACTGGAAGCCACTACAAAGGCGCATCACAAAATAATTACGGTTGACGATACGCCAATTAATACGAAGCAATACCGCTACCCGCCGGTACATAAAGAAGAAATCCAGAGACAAGTCTCGGACATGCTAAACCAAGGTATAATACAAGAATCAGATTCCGCATACAATTCACCACTATGGGTAGTTCCAAAAAAACCCGATTCGCAAGGAAATAAACGCTGGCGATTAGTTATAGATTTTCGAACATTGAACGAAAAAACAAAAGGCGACGCCTACCCTCTGCCAAACATCACAGAAATCCTCGATCAACTAGGCGGAGCAAAATACTTTTCAATTTTCGACTTAGCCTCAGGATTCCACCAAATACCAATGGATCCACTAGACAAAAATAAAACTGCTTTTTCTACGCCGCATGGTCACTTCGAATATAACCGAATGCCATTTGGATTGAAGAACGCACCCGCCACGTTTCAGCGATTGATGGATCAAACCTTAACAGGTTTGCAAGGCAATGAAATGTTTGTTTATCTGGACGACATCGTAATATACGCAAAATCCCTAGAAGAACACGGAATCAAATTCCGGAAGCTCATAGAACGCCTTCGTAAAGCGAACCTTCAACTACAACCGGATAAATGCGAATTTCTACGAAAGGAAGTTACCTACCTTGGACACATAATTACTGAAAACGGTGTTCAACCCGACCCACGAAAAATAGAAGCAGTACAAAATTTTCCTATTCCAAAAAACGCCAAACATATTAAACAGTTTCTAGGACTAACAGGTTATTATCGAAGATTTATCATGGACTATTCTAAAACGGCAAAACCTTTAACGGAACTACTAAAGAAAAACAATGATTTCGCGTGGACGACGCCACAACAGAACGCTTTCGAAACACTAAGAAATATTCTTTGCGAACAACCAATACTCCAATATCCGGACTTTAACGAAACGTTTAACTTAACGACAGACGCCTCGGGATACGCAGTCGGCGCTGTTCTCAGCCAGGGACCCGTCGGTAAAGATCTACCAATAGCCTATGCGTCTCGTTTATTAAATGGAGCCGAGAAAAACTATTCAACTATTGAAAAAGAACTACTAGCAATAGTCTACGCAGTAAATCATTTTCGACCGTACATCTATGGGAAGAAATTCACACTTCTTACGGATCATCGTCCACTAGTCTGGCTACATAAAGTCAAAGACCCTACATCTCGTCTATTACGTTGGAGATTTAAATTAGACGAATACGAATACAATATCGTCTACAAGCAAGGCAAGGCTAACAGCAACGCCGACGCCCTTTCAAGAAATCCACCAGAGATTTGCACATTCCCATTAACAGAAATAGAACCTGACAGTGAAACATCCACAGAAGATATTTTCGATAGTCCATTTATTAATGCAAGGTTAACAAACCCACAAACTATTCCTGAAATTCAAGAAGAAGAGACAGAAGAGACTAATTCAATTCAGGACGAGGAAGAACCTCCGGATCAAATCGAAACATTCAAATCAACAGAACCAAAGTACATTCGAACACGTAACAACTTCTTACAAGCGAATACTGCAATATGTTTCGTAGACTGTAAAGGACAACCTGTCGATACAGGAAGCCAACTGCTCTATACTCACAAGATTATTAAATTTGATCCAACAAATTTACAGTCGGGAGAGATTACAAGAATTCAAAATAAATCAAAGTTCTATTATTTAATAGCAATACAAAGCACCGAATCATTGAAGCAAGCTTTTAATACCCTATACGAGTTATTAAAACATGATAATCAAACAAGAATTTCAATCTCCGAATCTCCAAAGGGAATACTTACCACCCCTTGGAATACCTTACAGACTGAACTACAAAACCTATCATTACGAGACGTCAAAATATACGTACATTCGAACGAGATAAAAATTCCATTCCGCGAAGACATACTGGAGATTATACAAGAAAATCATAGCACGGTAATCGGAGGACATAAAGGAATGACTAAAACATACGCGCGTATCAAGGATAAATATTTCTGGGAAGGAATGAAACATGATATAAGGAGTTTCGTACGTCAATGCGGCAGTTGTCAAAAACGAAAACTAACTCGTGTAAAGACCAAGCAGCCGATGTTAATCACGGATACGCCACCTGAGCCGTTCCATAAGGTAGCCCTCGATATCGTCGGACCTCTGCCAAACACCGCCCGCGATAACAACTACCTGCTAACCATACAAGACAACCTAACGAAATATTCCATGGCTATACCACTACGAGAGGCCACTTCAGTTCAAATAGCAGGTGCTTTCCTTAAACGCTTCATCTGTCAATTCGGGATTCCTACTTCTATTCTCACTGACCAAGGAACGCCATTCATCGGATCCTTTACGAGATCCTTAACCAAGCTGCTCGGAATAAAACAGCTAAAGTCCACTGCTTTCCATCCGCAAACAAATGGTTCCCTCGAGAGAAGCCATCACGTCCTGATCGAGTACCTAAAACATTTCGTAGATACGCACCACGAATGGGACGAATTAATCGAGCTTTGCATGTTCAGTTACAATACCAGTGTTCACGAAGCTACTAAATTCACGCCTTACGAATTAATTTACGGGAGGACTCCGAAATCCCCGATCGATAAAACCTTACATCCAGACGAAACATACCCTGAATACATTTCCAATCTCATAGACAAACTACATTCAATCAGGGAATTTGCAAAAATTAACTCCGACAAGGCTAAAGAGAAATCAAAGGAGTACTACGATAGGAAACAAAACGCTCGAAATTTTCAAGTACGCGACTGGGTCTATTTATTAAAAGGCAACAGACCGGGAAAATTTAGCGATCAGTACGAAGGACCTTACGAAATCACACAAGTCCTAACAGACGGAAACATTAAAATCCGTATACATAATCGAGAAAAAGTAGTTCACCCGAACCGATTAAAATTATCTTACGGCCATAGTTCCACGGCCTCATAAAATCGAACAAATAATTCTCTTTCTTTGTTCACAGATCTGAAGATCCAATCAACATGTACATCTATATCATTTTCTTCTATTTTTCTCTTACCAATGCTCTAATTGCCTATGACTGCGGTTCTCCTAATATGAATATAACTACCATGTCTTTAAAATCAATTGGTGAATGTAAGATTCCCTCTCAGAAACCTCATGTAGAAGAAAAGTATATTCAACTTCTACAATTATCAGAATTCTCAAACACACATGTAATGCAATGTAAAGTCGAAATAGATAGAACGATATTCCGATGCGGTTTGCTTTCCCATTTATCAGCAGTAACGCATGGAAGAATGGACTATGTAATGGAAATAAGCTCTGACGCATGTTTAAAAATGCATTTAACCCGCGCGTTTAATTTCGGTCAGAAGGATTTAATAACAGGCCTTCTCGCGAATAGCACCGTAACAAAAAGCGTTACAATTGCCGGAGAAATTAAACCCAATGGAGATTGCGACGGCGTTTTCTACTCAGACCCTTACGGCTCTTGGGAAAACGTCATTGTTCAAGCCATCGTAAAAATCACGCTCAGAGATTACTTCGCAACTAGTAGATCAGAAAGCAATAAAATCACGTTACTTTCTGGCACACAATGTACACTATCCGACGGTTTTTGCATGGACTTAGAAGGAGGAAATACATTTTGGAACTCCATTCCAAACGATCAATGTAAATTTAATAATTACGACGTTTTATTTGAAGGAAAAGCAAACAAAATCTTTGACAATCAAACAGAAAATACGGAAATCTACGCTATTACGACTCAAGACATTACCTTTGCCTTAACAAAGAAAGGGCAAATTAAAATCTGTAATTATATAATCACCAAAACCGAGCATCCAAAATTATTCATTTTAGAAACTAAACCAGGAGAATCGTTTGCTTTAAGAAAACCAATCGCAGTCAATAACTTAGACATCTTTACATATGTCAATAGTAAATTCATTTACCTAGAAAAGCATATCAAAACACAAATGACAAAACTATACAGAGATGTTATAATGCAACAATGTCAAGTAGAAAAACAAATGCTTGAAAACGCATTAACGTTAGCAAAAATAGTACCGGAAGACTTCGCGTACCAAGTCATGAACGGCCCAGGCCACATGTCGATAGTAGCAGGAGAAGTAATCCATATTGTAAAATGCGTACCCGTCACAGTAAAGCGACGCGAAACCCGACATTGTTATCAACAATTACCTGTATCTAGGGGAAATCATTCGCTATTTATGGCACCAAAAACCCATATTTTGTTAAAGACAGGAACGCAACACGATTGCAATCCTTACGTACCAAACATGTACCAATTGGATGGGATATGGTACAAAATATCGCCTAATGCAGCCTCAACAATACCACCTAAAGAATTGCAACCCGCGACGCAAAATAGTTGGACTTATTCAAATCCCGAATCACTAGCCACGTCTGGCATATACTCAACGGAAGAATTAGACAAATTACGAGATCACATCATGTTTCCCGTCGAAAAACCCGCTGTATTAAACACTATCGCTAGAAGCATGACCGGTCAAGACGCAGAAAAACAAGGGATATCATTCGTGAACCTACTCGACGAAGCTGCTCTAGAGAAGATCGCCAATTCAACCTGGAACAAACTGTGGGGAGTCTTCACAGGTTTCGGAACGTTCAGTGCAGGAATCCTGGGTCTTTGGATCACCGTGAAGCTAATCAAATTCACGCTAGACACAGCACTCCACGGATATGCATTACATCAAATCTACGGCTGGAGCCTACACCTACTCGGCGCTGTCTGGGATAGTGTAACGAATATCCTGTTACATCTAAGCAATCAACCGCCAAGGACAACTTCAACCGGCACAAACACCGAAGCCGAAACCGAAGAAGAAGATAAGGAAACTAATCACAAAACTCCAACCACACCGCCAACCATCGAACCACTCGAGCAGGCAAGTATACAGGGTCAAGCGGTATATTACACGCGGATCGAATAATCGACCTCCACGAAGTCGAGTAATGTTTAATTCTTCCATCCACCTCGAAAAATTATCGCGCTATGCGTTGCGTCTCAGCTAGCAAAGATAATCTAGAAACTAATACGATAAGTAGGCGAGCGACTGCAATGTTTAACTTTCTCATCCGCCGAAAAACCTTATCATCGCACAGCTGCGCCACAGCTGCCGAACTACTTCCAAGAAAACTAACTCGATAAGGGATATTTCTAGCTCCCATACGCTTCGAATTTTATCGTACTAACCGGTATCACGACCAAACCAAAACTTCCTACCGGGCAACATCTAAGACCCGATAAGACAGGGAAATGAATAGGGGCAGTACCTACGTTTCTAACATATATAAAAGGGGTCTACAACAAGAGACACCACACCAGTCTAAAAGCCTCTGTCACCTCGACAACTTCTAAGACGCTTTCTAAGACAATTAATACGAAGATGCCAGTCACCGTGGAATGGGTCATGGACAACGCCACAACAATCGCAGCCATCATCAACGCTGCTCCAGCTGTTCGAGAACTCGCAGACAGTACCTCGTCCAATGCAGGATACGTATATATGGACTCGCGAAGGCAGCAATACCCGATGCCGGCAAGGATCAAGCCAATATCCAGATACGAAGACGAATCGATAGATGAAATCAATCTGGATTTGTCATGGATGGACACCGACCACATTCAGGCCGATCTACTAGACGGGACGATCGAGGAAATTCTACGCGAAGTAGAAAACCTCCACACTAAGGAACGGATCATCGAGAAGGAACACTCGGAGATAGAGTCACCCCGTTGGCGCTTGCCCACTCCTACAAATTGTCCTTCTCCTAACAGTTTGACCTCCACCGAATCAGGGAACGGATCCTACCCGACGGCACCTGGAAGCCCCGAGATGATAGACATCTCCGCATCCGAAGATGAAGGACCAGAGCTGTATGAACAACCTCCACCACCCAGACAATACACCACGGAAGACACCGCAGATACCTCCACAAGGGACGTCATGCAGCCAATACCAGTACAGGCGTACAATATACCACCAGCACCTCCAGTACCGATGCATCAGGAACCACCACCTTTCATGGATGACGTCATAATGGTAGCATCATACGATGTACCGATCGCACCGGCAATGGCTGTACATCAGGGACCGTACTACTATAGCGACACCCTGAGGAACCGCAACACGCTGTACGCGCAATACCAATCTCAGGTAGCACAGCAAGAAGAAATAGTGAGTACAACGTCATGCAGTGTTCCAACCTTGTTCGGAATATTTTGCCGATGGTCATGTATGCAAGGCACCCATCAAAATGGTACAGTAGAATCAAACAGCTTGGATTATATCCAATATTAAATATTGCGCCCCAAAATATTCATTCTCCCGTGTTTTTATTTTCTAATTAATAATTAATAAAAAAAAAAAAATCGTTCTATTATTTTTGGTTTGAACATGATACTTTATACACATATCTTTATTAATTTATTATTGCGTGCGATCTTTATAATAAGTATGACAAAAATTGTAACCTTACTTACTAACATTAATATAAAATAAATTATTGCTATAGTCCATATGCATACTGCATTCCAATACCTGAAAAATAAAAAAAAAAATTATTATTATTTTCTTTACAAATACATACATATATATATATACGTCTCAGTCAAAAATCTAGAACCTTTTGACTTCTAATTTAAACTTGACTTTTCAATCAACTTTCAATGAAACTATAATTAATTAATTGGATAATCCGGATTAACTCTATAATCCAATTAGCAAAAAATTTTTTCCGCCCCCACGTGGGCCCGGCCTGCAGTATATGCTTACTAACCTCACATGCGGACAAATTGTAAAGGGAAGAATTTTTCCTGCCTTTCGAATTCTGGAAAAATTCTTTCTTAGGGGGGGAGGTGTGACGGTCGCGTCACCCGGCACCCTTACATACACACATATACATATATACATATATATACATTTGTACATGAGCCTTCCAGAACATAGCCTTTACTAGGAAACCCTCTAAAGGAGAACAAGTAACTTAAAGAACAGAGCCTTCACTAGGAAACTCCCTAAAAGAGAACAAGTAGCTTAAACTCGTTACTAAAGCAATACGATACTCTGGAAGCCTCATCAAAGCTACGGAAGTCATTACTCACTTAAGAGATAAGATACCAAACCAAGCTACGGAAGTCATTACTCACTTAAGAAATAAGATACCGCTCTAATGAACTAAAACTCTGTACAGGAAATTATAAAATCCTTCTAAGGTAAGAGAGTACTTGAACTTCGACCAAGGCTCTTCGCAACAAACCATATATGGAGCTTCGACCAAGGCTTCTTCGCAACAGCCATAAAAGGCTCGTACAATTTAACAGAAAGGTTTTTAACTACCTCTCCGAAATCGTAAAAGTTATACCCTGCATTCGTATGACACACGCTACAAAGTCCACTTTTCTCCGAGTATAAATACGGGCCCCTTTGCCCAGTAAAGTCAGTAACGCGGTAGTTAGCAGTACAGTAACCAGTAACGGAGTAGTACAGCAAGAAGTAAGGAGTCAAGCGCGAAGTAACTCGATAGTCGGAAGAGTAAGAGTCAGTAGAAGTAACGAAGAATCAAACGCGAATCTAATATAACGCAGAGTGTGTCAAACGAATCAGGACAACGAGATCCATACGTAAGTTTAACCATTTGTACTTTAAGCCCAGCAATACCTGGCACATTGTAACGCACCATTGCATATATTAAATATATATATTTTTATACTTATGTTTAACCTGACATAAAGACTTTACACCACTGTTATCCTGCATGAACTGCATAATCTACGGAACGTAGATTCTAACGCATATGAATTGAACTTAGACTCTAACGCGTATTACCTTTGAAATTATAACGAGAATAAGAACGAGTCCCTACGTACCTCGAACATTCATTGAACATCACAGAGTTTCCCTTTGTACTTTAGTACTTAACCATAGCGAAACGATCCCCTACTTTAGTTACGACACCTCACGTACAGGCTCACGGTGAAGATAATCTCTTTTGATCAACGGTCTGATTTTCTACCTCACGAATCTTACAAACTCACGGTTTAATTCTCTATCGTACCAACCTAGAGTAACGGATACCATCACCATATCAACGCGAGATAAGAAAAGATCCACACGTAGAAACTTTAGACACCGACCTTACCGATCTGGGATCACGAGTATTCTACTCTTACCATCCGCAGTCTAAGGATCGAAAGATCATTGAATTTTGTATTAACCAACAGCCAGCGCGGGGCCGTGACAATGGTTTCGACGCAAAGGTAAGTTTTCTCTCTGAAATCGACAGATTTCGCTATTCAGGCGATAGTTTCGCACTTTTTCCAGATTTCCCTATTTCAGAAACGAGAGACCGCATTTTCCGTGTAAATTGACGTGAAAATTCGAATGGCATCGAGAATTTCATCGAAAAGAATTTTGGAAGGGCATGGTTTCGACGCAAAGGTAAGTTTTCTCTCTGAAATCGACAGATTTCGCTATTCAGGCGATAGTTTCGCACTTTTTCCAGATTTCCCTATTTCAGAAACGAGAGACCGCATTTTCCGTGTAAATTGACGTGAAAATTCGAATGGCATCGAGAATTTCATCGAAAAGAATTTTGGAAGGGCATGGTTTCGACGCAAAGGTAAGTTTTCTCTCTGAAATCGACAGATTTCGCTATTCAGGCGATAGTTTCGCACTTTTTCCAGATTTCCCTATTTCAGAAACGAGAGACCGCATTTTCCGTGTAAATTGACGTGAAAATTCGAATGGCATCGAGAATTTCATCGAAAAGAATTTTGGAAGGGCATGGTTTCGACGCAAAGGTAAGTTTTCTCTCTGAAATCGACAGATTTCGCTATTCAGGCGATAGTTTCGCACTTTTTCCAGATTTCCCTATTTCAGAAACGAGAGACCGCATTTTCCGTGTAAATTGACGTGAAAATTCGAATGGCATCGAGAATTTCATCGAAAAGAATTTTGGAAGGGCATGGTTTCGACGCAAAGGTAAGTTTTCTCTCTGAAATCGACAGATTTCGCTATTCAGGCGATAGTTTCGCACTTTTTCCAGATTTCCCTATTTCAGAAACGAGAGACCGCATTTTCCGTGTAAATTGACGTGAAAATTCGAATGGCATCGAGAATTTCATCGAAAAGAATTTTGGAAGGGCATGGTTTCGACGCAAAGGTAAGTTTTCTCTCTGAAATCGACAGATTTCGCTATTCAGGCGATAGTTTCGCACTTTTTCCAGATTTCCCTATTTCAGAAACGAGAGACCGCATTTTCCGTGTAAATTGACGTGAAAATTCGAATGGCATCGAGAATTTCATCGAAAAGAATTTTGGAAGGGCATGGTTTCGACGCAAAGGTAAGTTTTCTCTCTGAAATCGACAGATTTCGCTATTCAGGCGATAGTTTCGCACTTTTTCCAGATTTCCCTATTTCAGAAACGAGAGACCGCATTTTCCGTGTAAATTGACGTGAAAATTCGAATGGCATCGAGAATTTCATCGAAAAGAATTTTGGAAGGGCATGGTTTCGACGCAAAGGTAAGTTTTCTCTCTGAAATCGACAGATTTCGCTATTCAGGCGATAGTTTCGCACTTTTTCCAGATTTCCCTATTTCAGAAACGAGAGACCGCATTTTCCGTGTAAATTGACGTGAAAATTCGAATGGCATCGAGAATTTCATCGAAAAGAATTTTGGAAGGGCATGGTTTCGACGCAAAGGTAAGTTTTCTCTCTGAAATCGACAGATTTCGCTATTCAGGCGATAGTTTCGCACTTTTTCCAGATTTCCCTATTTCAGAAACGAGAGACCGCATTTTCCGTGTAAATTGACGTGAAAATTCGAATGGCATCGAGAATTTCATCGAAAAGAATTTTGGAAGGGCATGGTTTCGACGCAAAGGTAAGTTTTCTCTCTGAAATCGACAGATTTCGCTATTCAGGCGATAGTTTCGCACTTTTTCCAGATTTCCCTATTTCAGAAACGAGAGACCGCATTTTCCGTGTAAATTGACGTGAAAATTCGAATGGCATCGAGAATTTCATCGAAAAGAATTTTGGAAGGGCATGGTTTCGACGCAAAGGTAAGTTTTCTCTCTGAAATCGACAGATTTCGCTATTCAGGCGATAGTTTCGCACTTTTTCCAGATTTCCCTATTTCAGAAACGAGAGGACCGCATTTTCCGTGTAAATTGACGTGAAAATTCGAATGGCATCGAGAATTTCATCGAAAAGAATTTTGGAAGGGCATGGTTTCGACGCAAAGGTAAGTTTTCTCTCTGAAATCGACAGATTTCGCTATTCAGGCGATAGTTTCGCACTTTTTCCAGATTTCCCTATTTCAGAAACGAGAGACCGCATTTTCCGTGTAAATTGACGTGAAAATTCGAATGGCATCGAGAATTTCATCGAAAAGAATTTTGGAAGGGCATGGTTTCGACGCAAAGGTAAGTTTTCTCTCTGAAATCGACAGATTTCGCTATTCAGGCGATAGTTTCGCACTTTTTCCAGATTTCCCTATTTCAGAAACGAGAGACCGCATTTTCCGTGTAAATTGACGTGAAAATTCGAATGGCATCGAGAATTTCATCGAAAAGAATTTTGGAAGGGCATGGTTTCGACGCAAAGGTAAGTTTTCTCTCTGAAATCGACAGATTTCGCTATTCAGGCGATAGTTTCGCACTTTTCCAGATTTCCCTATTTCAGAAACGAGAGACCGCATTTTCCGTGTAAATTGACGTGAAAATTCGAATGGCATCGAGAATTTCATCGAAAAGAATTTTGGAAGGGCATGGTTTCGACGCAAAGGTAAGTTTTCTCTCTGAAATCGACAGATTTCGCTATTCAGGCGATAGTTTCGCACTTTTTCCAGATTTCCCTATTTCAGAAACGAGAGACCGCATTTTCCGTGTAAATTGACGTGAAAATTCGAATGGCATCGAGAATTTCATCGAAAAGAATTTTGGAAGGGCATGGTTTCGACGCAAAGGTAAGTTTTCTCTCTGAAATCGACAGATTTCGCTATTCAGGCGATAGTTTCGCACTTTTTCCAGATTTCCCTATTTCAGAAACGAGAGACCGCATTTTCCGTGTAAATTGACGTGAAAATTCGAATGGCATCGAGAATTTCATCGAAAAGAATTTTGGAAGGGCATGGTTTCGACGCAAAGGTAAGTTTTCTCTCTGAAATCGACAGATTTCGCTATTCAGGCGATAGTTTCGCACTTTTTCCAGATTTCCCTATTTCAGAAACGAGAGACCGCATTTTCCGTGTAAATTGACGTGAAAATTCGAATGGCATCGAGAATTTCATCGAAAAGAATTTTGGAAGGGCATGGTTTCGACGCAAAGGTAAGTTTTCTCTCTGAAATCGACAGATTTCGCTATTCAGGCGATAGTTTCGCACTTTTTCCAGATTTCCCTATTTCAGAAACGAGAGACCGCATTTTCCGTGTAAATTGACGTGAAAATTCGAATGGCATCGAGAATTTCATCGAAAAGAATTTTGGAAGGGCATGGTTTCGACGCAAAGGTAAGTTTTCTCTCTGAAATCGACAGATTTCGCTATTCAGGCGATAGTTTCGCACTTTTTCCAGATTTCCCTATTTCAGAAACGAGAGACCGCATTTTCCGTGTAAATTGACGTGAAAATTCGAATGGCATCGAGAATTTCATCGAAAAGAATTTTGGAAGGGCATGGTTTCGACGCAAAGGTAAGTTTTCTCTCTGAAATCGACAGATTTCGCTATTCAGGCGATAGTTTCGCACTTTTTCCAGATTTCCCTATTTCAGAAACGAGGAGACCGCATTTTCCGTGTAAATTGACGTGAAAATTCGAATGGCATCGAGAATTTCATCGAAAAGAATTTTGGAAGGGCATGGTTTCGACGCAAAGGTAAGTTTTCTCTTGAAATCGAAAGATTTCGCTATTCAGGCGATAGTTTCGCACTTTTTCCAGATTTCCCTATTTCAGAAACGAGAGACCGCATTTTCCGTGTAAATTGACGTGAAAATTCGAATGGCATCGAGAATTTCATCGAAAAGAATTTTGGAAGGGCATGGTTTCGACGCAAAGGTAAGTTTTCTCTCTGAAATCGACAGATTTCGCTATTCAGGCGATAGTTTCGCACTTTTTCCAGATTTCCCTATTTCAGAAACGAGAGACCGCATTTTCCGTGTAAATTGACGTGAAAATTCGAATGGCATCGAGAATTTCATCGAAAAGAATTTTGGAAGGGCATGGTTTCGACGCAAAGGTAAGTTTTCTCTCTGAAATCGACAGATTTCGCTATTCAGGCGATAGTTTCGCACTTTTTCCAGATTTCCCTATTTCAGAAACGAGAGACCGCATTTTCCGTGTAAATTGACGTGAAAATTCGAATGGCATCGAGAATTTCATCGAAAAGAATTTTGGAAGGGCATGGTTTCGACGCAAAGGTAAGTTTTCTCTCTGAAATCGACAGATTTCGCATTTCAGGCGATAGTTTCGCACTTTTTCCAGATTTCCCTATTTCAGAAACGAGAGACCGCATTTTCCGTGTAAATTGACGTGAAAATTCGAATGGCATCGAGAATTTCATCGAAAAGAATTTTGGAAGGGCATGGTTTCGACGCAAAGGTAAGTTTTCTCTCTGAAATCGAAAGATTTCGCATTTCAGGCGATAGTTTCGCACTTTTTCCAGATTTCCCTATTTCAGAAACGAGAGACCGCATTTTCCGTGTAAATTGACGTGAAAATTCGAATGGCATCGAGAATTTCATCGAAAAGAATTTTGGAAGGGCATGGTTTCGACGCAAAGGTAAGTTTTCTCTCTGAAATCGACAGATTTCGCTATTCAGGCGATAGTTTCGCACTTTTTCCAGATTTCCCTATTTCAGAAACGAGAGACCGCATTTTCCGTGTAAATTGACGTGAAAATTCGAATGGCATCGAGAATTTCATCGAAAAGAATTTTGGAAGGGCATGGTTTCGACGCAAAGGTAAGTTTTCTCTCTGAAATCGACAGATTTCGCTATTCAGGCGATAGTTTCGCACTTTTTCCAGATTTCCCTATTTCAGAAACGAGAGACCGCATTTTCCGTGTAAATTGACGTGAAAATTCGAATGGCATCGAGAATTTCATCGAAAAGAATTTTGGAAGGGCATGGTTTCGACGCAAAGGTAAGTTTTCTCTCTGAAATCGACAGATTTCGCTATTCAGGCGATAGTTTCGCACTTTTTCCAGATTTCCCTATTTCAGAAACGAGAGACCGCATTTTCCGTGTAAATTGACGTGAAAATTCGAATGGCATCGAGAATTTCATCGAAAAGAATTTTGGAAGGGCATGGTTTCGACGCAAAGGTAAGTTTTCTCTCTGAAATCGACAGATTTCGCTATTCAGGCGATAGTTTCGCACTTTTTCCAGATTTCCCTATTTCAGAAACGAGAGACCGCATTTTCCGTGTAAATTGACGTGAAAATTCGAATGGCATCGAGAATTTCATCGAAAAGAATTTTGGAAGGGCATGGTTTCGACGCAAAGGTAAGTTTTCTCTCTGAAATCGACAGATTTCGCTATTCAGGCGATAGTTTCGCACTTTTTCCAGATTTCCCTATTTCAGAAACGAGAGACCGCATTTTCCGTGTAAATTGACGTGAAAATTCGAATGGCATCGAGAATTTCATCGAAAAGAATTTTGGAAGGGCATGGTTTCGACGCAAAGGTAAGTTTTCTCTCTGAAATCGACAGATTTCGCTATTCAGGCGATAGTTTCGCACTTTTTCCAGATTTCCCTATTTCAGAAACGAGAGACCGCATTTTCCGTGTAAATTGACGTGAAAATTCGAATGGCATCGAGAATTTCATCGAAAAGAATTTTGGAAGGGCATGGTTTCGACGCAAAGGTAAGTTTTCTCTCTGTGAAATCGACAGATTTCGCATTTCAGGCGATAGTTTCGTACTTTTTCCAGATTACCCCATTTCAGAAACGAGAGACCGCATTTTCCGTGTAAATTGACGTGAAAATTCGAATGGCATCGAGAATTTCATCGAAAAGAAGTTTGGAAGGGCATGGTTTCGACGCAAAGGTAAGTTTTCTCTCTGAAATCGACAGATTTCGCATTTCAGGCGATAGTTTCGCACTTTTTCCAGATTCCCTATTTCAGAAACGAGAGACCGCATTTTCCGTGTAAATTGACGTGAAAATTCGAATGGCATCGAGAATTTCATCGAAAAGAATTTTGGAAGGGCATGGTTTCGACGCAAAGGTAAGTTTTCTCTCTGAAATCGACAGATTTCGCATTTCAGGCGATAGTTTCGCACTTTTTCCAGATTTCCCTATTTCAGAAACGAGAGACCGCATTTTCCGTGTAAATTGACGTGAAAATTCGAATGGCATCGAGAATTTCATCGAAAAGAATTTTGGAAGGGCATGGTTTCGACGCAAAGGTAAGTTTTCTCTCTGAAATCGACAGATTTCGCATTTCAGGCGATAGTTTCGCACTTTTTCCAGATTTCCCTATTTCAGAAACGAGAGACCGCATTTTCCGTGTAAATTGACGTGAAAATTCGAATGGCATCGAGAATTTCATCGAAAAGAATTTTGGAAGGGCATGGTTTCGACGCAAAGGTAAGTTTTCTCTCTGAAATCGACAGATTTCGCATTTCAGGCGATAGTTTCGTACTTTTTCCAGATTACCCCATTTCAGAAACGAGAGACCGCATTTTCCGTGTAAATTGACGTGAAAATTCGAATGGCATCGAGAATTTCATCGAAAAGAAGTTTGGAAGGGCATGGTTTCGACGCAAAGGTAAGTTTTCTCTCTGAAATCGACAGATTTCGCATTTCAGGCGATAGTTTCGCACTTTTTCCAGATTTCCCTATTTCAGAAACGAGAGACCGCATTTTCCGTGTAAATTGACGTGAAAATTCGAATGGCATCGAGAATTTCATCGAAAAGAATTTTGGAAGGGCATGGTTTCGACGCAAAGGTAAGTTTTCTCTCTGAAATCGACAGATTTCGCATTTCAGGCGATAGTTTCGCACTTTTTCCAGATTTCCCTATTTCAGAAACGAGAGACCGCATTTTCCGTGTAAATTGACGTGAAAATTCGAATGGCATCGAGAATTTCATCGAAAAGAATTTTGGAAGGGCATGGTTTCGACGCAAAGGTAAGTTTTCTCTCTGAAATCGACAGATTTCGCATTTCAGGCGATAGTTTCGCACTTTTTCCAGATTTCCCTATTTCAGAAACGAGAGACCGCATTTTCCGTGTAAATTGACGTGAAAATTCGAATGGCATCGAGAATTTCATCGAAAAGAATTTTGGAAGGGCATGGTTTCGACGCAAAGGTAAGTTTTCTCTCTGAAATCGACAGATTTCGCATTTCAGGCGATAGTTTCGCACTTTTTCCAGATTTCCCTATTTCAGAAACGAGAGACCGCATTTTCCGTGTAAATTGACGTGAAAATTCGAATGGCATCGAGAATTTCATCGAAAAGAATTTTGGAAGGGCATGGTTTCGACGCAAAGGTAAGTTTTCTCTCTGAAATCGACAGATTTCGCATTTCAGGCGATAGTTTCGCACTTTTTCCAGATTTCCCTATTTCAGAAACGAGAGACCGCATTTTCCGTGTAAATTGACGTGAAAATTCGAATGGCATCGAGAATTTCATCGAAAAGAATTTTGGAAGGGCATGGTTTCGACGCAAAGGTAAGTTTTCTCTCTGAAATCGACAGATTTCGCATTTCAGGCGATAGTTTCGCACTTTTTCCAGATTTCCCTATTTCAGAAACGAGAGACCGCATTTTCCGTGTAAATTGACGTGAAAATTCGAATGGCATCGAGAATTTCATCGAAAAGAATTTTGGAAGGGCATGGTTTCGACGCAAAGGTAAGTTTTCTCTCTGAAATCGACAGATTTCGCATTTCAGGCGATAGTTTCGCACTTTTTCCAGATTTCCCTATTTCAGAAACGAGAGACCGCATTTTCCGTGTAAATTGACGTGAAAATTCGAATGGCATCGAGAATTTCATCGAAAAGAATTTTGGAAGGGCATGGTTTCGACGCAAAGGTAAGTTTTCTCTCTGAAATCGACAGATTTCGCATTTCAGGCGATAGTTTCGCACTTTTTCCAGATTTCCCTATTTCAGAAACGAGAGACCGCATTTTCCGTGTAAATTGACGTGAAAATTCGAATGGCATCGAGAATTTCATCGAAAAGAATTTTGGAAGGGCATGGTTTCGACGCAAAGGTAAGTTTTCTCTCTGAAATCGACAGATTTCGCATTTCAGGCGATAGTTTCGCACTTTTTCCAGATTTCCCTATTTCAGAAACGAGAGACCGCATTTTCCGTGTAAATTGACGTGAAAATTCGAATGGCATCGAGAATTTCATCGAAAAGAATTTTGGAAGGGCATGGTTTCGACGCAAAGGTAAGTTTTCTCTCTGAAATCGACAGATTTCGCATTTCAGGCGATAGTTTCGCACTTTTTCCAGATTTCCCTATTTCAGAAACGAGAGACCGCATTTTCCGTGTAAATTGACGTGAAAATTCGAATGGCATCGAGAATTTCATCGAAAAGAATTTTGGAAGGGCATGGTTTCGACGCAAAGGTAAGTTTTCTCTCTGAAATCGACAGATTTCGCATTTCAGGCGATAGTTTCGCACTTTTTCCAGATTTCCCTATTTCAGAAACGAGAGACCGCATTTTCCGTGTAAATTGACGTGAAAATTCGAATGGCATCGAGAATTTCATCGAAAAGAATTTTGGAAGGGCATGGTTTCGACGCAAAGGTAAGTTTTCTCTCTGAAATCGACAGATTTCGCATTTCAGGCGATAGTTTCGCACTTTTTCCAGATTTCCCTATTTCAGAAACGAGAGACCGCATTTTCCGTGTAAATTGACGTGAAAATTCGAATGGCATCGAGAATTTCATCGAAAAGAATTTTGGAAGGGCATGGTTTCGACGCAAAGGTAAGTTTTCTCTCTGAAATCGACAGATTTCGCAATTCAGGCGATAGTTTCGCACTTTTTCCAGATTTCCCTATTTCAGAAACGAGAGACCGCATTTTCCGTGTAAATTGACGTGAAAATTCGAATGGCATCGAGAATTTCATCGAAAAGAATTTTGGAAGGGCATGGTTTCGACGCAAAGGTAAGTTTTCTCTCTGAAATCGACAGATTTCGCATTTCAGGCGATAGTTTCGCACTTTTTCCAGATTTCCCTATTTCAGAAACGAGAGACCGCATTTTCCGTGTAAATTGACGTGAAAATTCGAATGGCATCGAGAATTTCATCGAAAAGAATTTTGGAAGGGCATGGTTTCGACGCAAAGGTAAGTTTTCTCTCTGAAATCGACAGATTTCGCATTTCAGGCGATAGTTTCGCACTTTTTCCAGATTTCCCTATTTCAGAAACGAGAGACCGCATTTTCCGTGTAAATTGACGTGAAAATTCGAATGGCATCGAGAATTTCATCGAAAAGAATTTTGGAAGGGCATGGTTTCGACGCAAAGGTAAGTTTTCTCTCTGAAATCGACAGATTTCGCATTTCAGGCGATAGTTTCGCACTTTTTCCAGATTTCCCTATTTCAGAAACGAGAGACCGCATTTTCCGTGTAAATTGACGTGAAAATTCGAATGGCATCGAGAATTTCATCGAAAAGAATTTTGGAAGGGCATGGTTTCGACGCAAAGGTAAGTTTTCTCTCTGAAATCGACAGATTTCGCATTTCAGGCGATAGTTTCGCACTTTTTCCAGATTTCCCTATTTCAGAAACGAGAGACCGCATTTTCCGTGTAAATTGACGTGAAAATTCGAATGGCATCGAGAATTTCATCGAAAAGAATTTTGGAAGGGCATGGTTTCGACGCAAAGGTAAGTTTTCTCTCTGAAATCGACAGATTTCGCATTTCAGGCGATAGTTTCGCACTTTTTCCAGATTTCCCTATTTCAGAAACGAGAGACCGCATTTTCCGTGTAAATTGACGTGAAAATTCGAATGGCATCGAGAATTTCATCGAAAAGAATTTTGGAAGGGCATGGTTTCGACGCAAAGGTAAGTTTTCTCTCTGAAATCGACAGATTTCGCATTTCAGGCGATAGTTTCGCACTTTTTCCAGATTTCCCTATTTCAGAAACGAGAGACCGCATTTTCCGTGTAAATTGACGTGAAAATTCGAATGGCATCGAGAATTTCATCGAAAAGAATTTTGGAAGGGCATGGTTTCGACGCAAAGGTAAGTTTTCTCTCTGAAATCGACAGATTTCGCATTTCAGGCGATAGTTTCGCACTTTTTCCAGATTTCCCTATTTCAGAAACGAGAGACCGCATTTTCCGTGTAAATTGACGTGAAAATTCGAATGGCATCGAGAATTTCATCGAAAAGAATTTTGGAAGGGCATGGTTTCGACGCAAAGGTAAGTTTTCTCTCTGAAATCGACAGATTTCGCATTTCAGGCGATAGTTTCGCACTTTTTCCAGATTTCCCTATTTCAGAAACGAGAGACCGCATTTTCCGTGTAAATTGACGTGAAAATTCGAATGGCATCGAGAATTTCATCGAAAAGAATTTTGGAAGGGCATGGTTTCGACGCAAAGGTAAGTTTTCTCTCTGAAATCGACAGATTTCGCATTTCAGGCGATAGTTTCGCACTTTTTCCAGATTTCCCTATTTCAGAAACGAGAGACCGCATTTTCCGTGTAAATTGACGTGAAAATTCGAATGGCATCGAGAATTTCATCGAAAAGAATTTTGGAAGGGCATGGTTTCGACGCAAAGGTAAGTTTTCTCTCTGAAATCGACAGATTTCGCATTTCTGGCGATAGTTTCGCACTTTTTCCAGATTTCCCTATTTCAGAAACGAGAGACCGCATTTTCCGTGTAAATTGACGTGAAAATTCGAATGGCATCGAGAATTTCATCGAAAAGAATTTTGGAAGGGCATGGTTTCGACGCAAAGGTAAGTTTTCTCTCTGAAATCGACAGATTTCGCATTTCAGGCGATAGTTTCGCACTTTTTCCAGATTTCCCTATTTCAGAAACGAGAGACCGCATTTTCCGTGTAAATTGACGTGAAAATTCGAATGGCATCGAGAATTTCATCGAAAAGAATTTTGGAAGGGCATGGTTTCGACGCAAAGGTAAGTTTTCTCTCTGAAATCGACAGATTTCGCATTTCAGGCGATAGTTTCGCACTTTTTCCAGATTTCCCTATTTCAGAAACGAGAGACCGCATTTTCCGTGTAAATTGACGTGAAAATTCGAATGGCATCGAGAATTTCATCGAAAAGAATTTTGGAAGGGCATGGTTTCGACGCAAAGTGTCACGTCCCGCCATGACGTAACACTTGAGAAAACATGACATCTGGGCATGGTTTCCGCACCTGGTTAACACCAAGAATAAGGGGAAATTGCAAAAAACCCGAAACTCAAACATGAATTTTTGCCCATTTTTGAAACCGCGAAATCCTTATGCAAATTAACACGTAAAAGTGGAAAATGGTAAGACTTACCAAAATTTTACTCTTGCAAAAATTATTTTGCTTCCGATCCGAACGAAACTCAGGTACTGAAGAGCGATCGACCCCCACTACTCAACACCAAAGTCGCTCCCCCGCACGTCCCCTAGAACCGCCGGCAGAGCCATCGATATTCGTGCACTTGTACCTACACTCTGATCCTAGGGTAACATGCGCAACTCACACGGTATATGACCTTTAAACAATGGAAGTATGACAGCTGGACGTTTCACCATATACCGTCGCCAAAATGGCCGGTCTATGGGGGGGGGTGGGGGGGGGGTGTAATAAAGGAGTTCGAGATATAGTTTTTAAGCAAAGTACGTACTTACCTGGGCTATTTCCAATTTGCTTCAGGATGTGCACCCCACGAGTTCGCCGATCCAGTGACCGTCGGTCGGGAAATGACCACCCTGGAGATGAGCACCACCAAGACAACCCGTCAACGTTCTTTGAAGGGTCGATGTTGCAGTTCCATGTGATGGTATACTTCCACCAGCTCTACTGCTCCTACGGAAATGTCTACATCAATGACGATGATCGTGGGATCTGTGGCGAGTGCTACCTCACCCGGGGGCAACCTCCTGAGTACGAATACTTCGACGTCCATGCGATGTACAACAACCTCATCAACCATGGCTACTGCGAAGATTGCGGATGGCCAGCAACAACCGTGCGGCCAGTCGTCATGTGTGAGGAGTGTCTTCACGCACTTGTACGCCACAGCGGAGACGTCGCACGCCATTACGAAAACCCAGCACTAACCCTTTATTACAACCACATAATCGACAATATGTTTGTCGGGCCGATACGCGTAAGACGCCATTTGCCAACCGGAACTACGTCACAGTGAAGTAACGAGGAAGGTAGCAGCACTGAGCCCAACACCAGCGCCCCAACGGATGTACTCCACGCCTTAACGAACAAAATGGCGACGCCATAGTCAACGCGGGAAGGATGACGTCAATTTTCCCCCACGCCACCAACCACCGCGCGAGCCATGAGTCCCCACCTACCTGCGAAGCATAACCCCCACCTACCTGCGAAGCATAACCCCCACCCACCTACGAAGCATAATCCCCACTAACGAGTTTTTCGGGTATAAATACGGGCACATAAGCCGGAAGGATCATTCTATATCCTAATCTCTAAAATCTAAAATCAACTTCTTCTACAAAACTTACGCCTTAAGGATTGAACTTAGAATTCTCTCACTATAACAAGGTACTTAAAATCTTTAATTTCTACAAATTAGAACTTAGAATTCTCTCACTACAGCAAGGTGCTTAAAATCTTTAACTTCTACAAACTTAGAACTCAGAATTCTCCTTCCGTGCTATTGCGAAATTATATAATAAGGTATTGTTAGGAAATAATTGTATATGATTGTTAATTTCTTTCACTTATCAAATTACTATTACGTTAATTAGTATTAGTTAGTATATTGTTAAATATTAGGAGTAAGGGAATAGTTTATTAAATAAATTTTGTATGAATCACTACGATTCCTGGTATTCTTCCAAGTTCCTTCACACCGCGCGGATAACCTAAAATTTGGATTACAATAATTAATCATCAAGTTAAAACTTAAATTACATTAATTAATAACGAACGAGCTACTATTTCCTCATTTGCTTTTTACGTATCTCAGTCGAACCTCCCCTTGGAACTCTGTTGCGGTCATTACTCCGGCAACAAGTTATTCCCTTGTTCCACAATTATTCACCCGACCTTGTAATTGCGTTGCGGTCACTAATCCAGCATCGAATTACTCCTTCAAACCTAAAATAATAAACGTAATAAGTAATGACGAAATGGGTGTAAATTATAGGAAATGACTCGACCGGGACACCGTGGTGGAAGGAAACATTACCTGAGAAAATTGTGGCGTATTTATAATCAAGCGAGGGAGTTTGACCCGTCCGTGTTCTCCGCCCCTGCGGTGCGAAAAGCGAAACAAATCGAGTACAAACCTGTGCCTCTCTCTCTCGCTCCCACTGTTCCGCCGTTGCTCGATCCAGGGAAGTGCCACCCGAAGGATCCCCGGGTTCCTTACTTAACAAAGAAACGCGAGGAAATTCTTAAGAACAATTATTAATAAATAAACCTCTTCTTTATTCTTAATTAACGTTAATTCAGTTACTTACCCCCTATCCGGAATTCCCTGACATCCGCGTTGAAATTAACATTAATAATAACGGAATACTATAACCGATAAAAACATTAACCTATCGAAACAATTACTATATTATTTACACATTACCTGAAACCGTCGTATATCCGTGTATACTTAACGCCAGACCTAAATAAACAAAGAATTTGTTGAATAATTTAAGACCCTAACTTATATTAATTCGTTGCTACTTACCTGTCATTCAAACTTCTAAGCGAACCCCCATTGGTGGATCCAATAAGAATCGATCTTCCTCACTAGTCACTAGAGGGGGCCGTTGCAGGTACCGCGGTCGCCGCTCTACACTGAAACGACATAATTCATGCCCCACGTGCCCGCCACGTGCTCGCCTAATTTATCACATTTTACGAAATAAATACCGGTCGCGTTCACTTGCCTTTTACCGTATATCAAGGGCAGTGTCCTTAGGGCTCACTCCGCGGTGGCAAGTCGTCGTCGGTCACATATTTCTGTACAAAATTCACTCGGGACGTAACAGAAATATAAAACTGGTGACAGCGGTGGGATTGCACCATTAGTTCTAACACGGCTAGTAAGTTGGCGGCGCGCCGATCTCGCGGGCTGAGACTATAGAGTATCTAGACAGGCGTATATGCATATATATAACACATCTGTATACATATATATATATAATCAACGTAAACCTATAATCGTTAAATAAACATATTCAGACACGTTCCTTTTACAATTCGCTATAGAATATAGTGTTAAATATCACACTGATTCACTCGATATAGGAAGTCGCGGTAACAAACGTTCCATTTGTTCATAAAATTGGAAAAACTATTAAATAAACAAATTCTTTGCAAATAATTTTTTCCATTAATTCTTCAACGCCCCTGATTAGTATTTTACCCCGTGAAGTGTGATCGAACTTCTCTTACAATAATTAGCGATAGTTAAAGTTTCGATACGGACATTTGTTGTCGTACACGAAAAATACATTTATCCAGTAAAATAGTATATTAAATTACCCGTAAACAAACTCTTGAGGAGGAAACAACCACGTCCTCTTCATTTTTCTTTTCTTTTTCACTTCTATCACCACATTAATAAACTATGGCAAATTCTTCGGAGCGCGATGATTTTCCAACAGTGGAAGACGTGGTCGGTTATAATGCGCAACTAGAGGCAAACGAAGCACTACTTCGCGAAAGATTGCAAACGATTAAGAAAATTCAGAGCGACATTGAAAATCAATATAGAATAGCCTTTGGTAGAGACGTCGATGATGATATCCCATCGAACGTTAACTTAGTACAGGAATTAAACGATATCAAATCTATGATTCATTCTCTCACGAAATCCCTGCCGACGGAAGATTCACGGGTACGATTTAAGGAATCACCGAAACCATGTCGAAGTAATTATGCAAGTCCTGACGGGGACGCTGAATCGCTAAATTACCCTCCCATAATTCCTCAGCTATCGCTTAAGGACGCCCTAGAAATGGTGCCCTTCTTCGACGGGAAAAATATGCCCGTTCTGCAATTTGCTAGAGCATGTAAGCTCGCTAAAGACATGATACATCCCCGCGCAGAACCTCAATTAGCGAGACTTTTACGGAATCGTCTTCAAGAACACGCATATTTAGCAGTAGAAGATTACGTATTCGATACTGTAGATGAGCTTGTGGACCGTTTAAAACATATATTTATGCCAGCTAGAAACGCTCATCACTTTCGAGGCGAATTGGCGAATATATATATGAAACGCCACGAGCATATTTTAGATTACATTGGACGCGTTAAGGATTTTCGTTCTGCAATTTTGGATGGGGAAAAGGGAAGATACGGCTTAATGCACGCAGATTTAAAGGGGGAAATAGACGAGCTTTGCCTAGAATCATTTATTAGAGGATTGCCACCAGATTTTAGAATTCAAGTATCGCTAGCGGGCTATTATGGCCTTGAAACCGCTTTTGATACAGCCATTAGAGTACATAGAACGATAGAACGGGATAATTCTTTATTCAATAATAATAGGGTCTCGACTATCGCTAAGGATATTAACCGAACGGAGAATCGCGTTAGTGCTTGTCAATCGTGCAATAAACAAGGCCGAGTAGCAACAAATTACCGTGGAGAGTCACATGGTGCCCCCGCCAGTGCTCCTAGTCCCGCGTCACTGGGCAAAACCACCCCTTCTTCCCCGCCTAGAGATCACGCGATGTCACGTGACCGTAACGGTTACGAAACAAAGACGTGTAATTACTGTAAGAAGCCCGGGCACGTGATAGCCGAGTGTCGCAAACGGGCGTATAACAATAGCCTTAGGCAATCGGGAAACGCGACGAGTCCCCTGGTATTAACGGACGCAAACCAGACAAGGACAGAGACAAAACCGCGTCCAATCCACAAAATAACTACCGAAAAAACGCCAAACCCAACCAACGAGTTACCACAATCCGACTAAATAAAAATAGCTCGATCCCCTCGATTCAAATATGCTCCGAATCCCTAAAAATCCCTGTCGAATTTATGGTAGATACTGGTTCCGAACCTAATCTTTTAAAATTAAGTCGAGTTAATTTCCCTGATAATATTAACAAATTCGATATCCTATACCTATCCGGCATTACCGAGGAGAACGTACAAACCCTCGGGACATATACAATAAACCTCTTCAATCATGAAGTTATATTTCATGTCGTACCCGATGCGTTCCCCATCGAGCACGGTAGAATTTTGGGATCCGAATTTCTGAGAGAAAAAGGCGTAAATATTTCATATGACGACGAATGCCTACGGTTTCACGATGTAACTATCCCCTTTTCAAATTATAAAACCGTCGTCATTCCCGCTAGGTCGAACGCGGTCATGTATGTAAACATTGCTAATCCCGAGCTCAGCGAAGGCTACATTCCGCGGCTATACACGTGCGATGGTGTATTATTAGGAAATACCGTTGTTCGCAATTCTAAAGGCCGAGCGTGTTTACGCGTAATAAATACAAATGAATTCGAGGTCGAATTAGAAATACCTACAATAAAATTACAAGAGTTCGATACTATATTAGGAGAGCAACGCGATTCCCCTACGAGAACGAAATCTATACAAAACTCCGATAAAACAATTGTTGCGAACAACAATGATATTAATCACTCCGAATGCGCACTCGAATCGATTTCGGAACCATCAAAATCCATTCCAAAATCAAGTCTCTATCGCGAATCGGACCCAAAATCAACCTCGAAAACTAAATCAGACTCAAATCTATATACAAAAGCTAAATCCGAAATCGATTCGAGTCCAGTTCCTCTTTCCGAATCAATCGCAAAAATTAAGTTGCATAATCGAAACAAACTAAATCGTAACTTACAATCAGTACCTGAATCGTCGAGCGAGCCAAGTTGGGTGCTCTTTTCTAAACCAGACCCAAAACGAACCCGGACCACCGGGGAGAGTCGGAAAGCAGGAAACCGTTTACTGCATGTGTTGCATGTCGGCGCAAAAGATCGCGAAAGAATTAACGAAATAAAAGACGCGCTACGCCTCGATCATTTAAATCCGGAAGAGAGGAACAGCGTAGAGAATTTAATCGAGCAATATCATCGCGTGTTTCACTTACCTAGCGATCGATTAGACGCGACCGACGTCCTGAAACACGCGATAATAACGACCGATGGTATGCCTGTAAACACCAAACAATATCGGTTTCCACCGATCCACAAGGAGGAAATTACAAAACAAGTAACGGAATTGTTACACAATGACATTATAAAACCTTCTTTGTCTCCATACAATTCCCCGTTGTGGATCGTGCCGAAAAAACCGGATCAGGACGGAAATAAGAGGTGGAGGATGGTGATAGATTATAGGGCGTTAAATGAAAAAACTATAGGGGACGCCTACCCCCTCCCTAACATTAACGAAATCCTGGATCAGCTCGGAGGAGCTAAGTACTTCTCGATATTTGATCTAGCGTCGGGATTTCACCAAATACCGATGGATGAGAAGGATGCACCAAAAACTGCCTTCTCCACCCCTTACGGCCACTACGAATTCACGCGAATGCCTTTTGGATTAAAAAACGCTCCTAGTACGTTCCAGCGATTGATGGATAACGTGCTGTCGGGTTTACAAGGCATCGAATTGTTTGTTTATCTTGATGACATTGTCTTGTACGCCAGCTCCCTACAAGAACACGAAACAAAGTTTAGGAAGTTGGCTGAACGTTTACATTCCGCTAATCTCCATTTACAACCAAGTAAATGTGAATTTCTTAGAAAAGAAGTCGTATATCTCGGACACGTAATAACGGATGAAGGCGTGAAACCTGATCCAAAGAAAATCCAAGCTGTCAAAGAATTTCCAGTTCCACGTACCCCGAAGAACATTAAACAATTTCTCGGCCTTGCAGGATACTACCGGCGGTTTATCCCAAATTTTTCTAAAATTGCAAAACCACTTACGAATCTCCTCAAAAAGAATGTCACATTTACTTGGTCTAAGGAACAAATAGAATCGTTCGAATACTTACGAGATGAATTATGTAAACCACCGATATTGCAGTTCCCAAATTTTAAAATCGAATTCAACATAACGACTGATGCATCCGACTACGCCATTGGCGGCATCTTAAGTCAGGGAGAACCTGGAAAAGATTTACCTGTATGCTACGCCTCACGTTTATTAACACAACCGGAGCGAAACTACTCGACCATTGAAAAGGAACTATTAGCTATCGTTTATTGCGTACAATATTTCCGACCTTACATATACGGCCGAAAATTCACTCTTATTACGGACCATCAACCTCTCGTCTGGCTGCATCGTGTGAAGGATCCAACGTCAAGGTTAATCCGCTGGAGACTCAAGCTCGCGGAGTACGAATACAAGATCGTCTACCAACCTGGAAAAAGCAATAAGGCAGCCGACGCTCTATCGAGAAATACAGTAGGATACATAGATTCCGAAACAATTCGGAAGGTACTACCCATCAGACACCGAACGACGAGCGATTCTGACACGGATGAATCCATATTCTCGTTCCCCCCCAGGAAGAGAACGAAGACGGATGTACAGGACGAACTACCGGCAGGAAACAGCCCGCTTCTCGCAGGATGCTCCTCTCACACCGACGGTCCACCAAACACCTCACCTAAAATCATGGACGTTGATAATATCCTACAAAACAACGAGATACTCACCTTTCATCCGACGACGTCTTCAACTCCCGTTGAATTTAGGGCACGAATAACTCAATTATGGGACGAAGACACTGGAGAATCTGAAAACGAAAGCGAGGTTAGACCACGGTTCGAAGCTAATTCTTTCGCACTCCCTGACTGGAACGATACGATAAACGAAGTACCGTACGAAGACACAGCAGAGCCATAAATAGAAACGGGCATTCGTTTCTCAAACCAGAGTAATACTGTAGAAATCCGCGATTCACTTTCCATCAGAAGAGATAACCTCGTGTACTTCCTCACGTGCAAGGGGCAGCCATTTTGCGATGGATCAAAGCACCTAGCGACATCTAAGATGTTACCGACGCACGGGAATATTACCCTGGGTAGGTCGAGCGTGGTAATGCAGAACCGTCGGTATTTTATCGGCCTCCCCGTAAAAGAATCTCTCGCCGTCAGAACAGATCCAGCAATCCTAGAAGAAACAATTAAAAGTTTAGTAGACGTCGTACAGGAATTAGGGCTAAAATCAATAAGTATGGCTAAAACCCCAGAGATAGACGGGATACCGTGGAAACTAATACTACGATTGATCACATCACATCTTTCCGAAACCTCAATCAAGGTTATCATATGCCTCCAACTCGTCAAAACACCAACAGAAGATCAGCGTGGCACCATCATTCAGGAATACCACGAATCGGCTTTTGGCGGACACAAAGGAGTGACGAAGACCTACAGAAGGATAAGACATAATTATTATTGGGACGGTCTAAAACAACAAGTACAAACGTACGTTCAACAATGCCTCGAATGCCAAAGGAAAAAATTAGTTAGAGTGAAAACGAAGCAACCAATGGTACTTACCGACACGCCGGGCTCCGCCTTTGATAAGGTCGCACTCGATATAGTAGGACCCTTTCCTACAACAAAAAACGGATACACATACATCCTCACCATTCAAGATCTCTTGACGAAATATTCAATAGCGGTACCTTTGACACATGCGACGTCACTAAATATTGCCGATGGCTTCACAAAAGAATTCATTTGCCTCTTCGGCGCACCCAAGGCCATTCTCACTGATCAAGGCTCAAACTTCATAAGCTCTTTCATGAGGGCGGTAACCAGGAAATTTCGTATTAAGCAATTTCGAACAACTGCTTACCATCCACAATCCAATGGCTCCATCGAACGCTCACACCACGTGTTGACGGAATATCTAAAGATGTACGTCGACCGTAACCATGAATGGGACGAATGGCTTAAGATGGCCACGTTCTCGTACAACACCAGCGTCCATGAGGGAACACGTCACACCCCTCATGAATTAGTTTTCGGAAAGATAGCTCGCATGCCTTGCAGTGACGTACCTATAGAAGACGAATTGGACGAATCGTATATAGGATATTTGGGACAGCTCACTCTGAGAATAAGAGAATTACAAAACGCAGCCCACCGAAATCTAACTGAAGCAAAAATACGATCCAAAAGATATTACGATCGCCGGGTTAACGCACAGAATTTTCGAGAGGGAGAAAATATATTTCTATTAAAAGAACCGAGGAAAGGAAAATTCGCCGACCACTACACCGGTCCGCACCGTATATTGAAGATTCTCCCGAACGGAAACTTAAGATTAAACGTCGACGGTCGAATAAAAACCGTCCATCCGAACAAAGCGCGTAGATCTAAGGTTACGTAAGCACCATCACAACACAACATGAGAATGTGTACTGCGTCCAACATTCTCAGAATTAGGGGGGGAATGTCACGTCCCGCCATGACGTAACACTTGAGAAAACATGACATCTGGGCATGGTTTCCGCACCTGGTTAACACCAAGAATAAGGGGAAATTGCAAAAAACCCGAAACTCAAACATGAAGTTTTGCCCATTTTTGAAACCGCGAAATCCTTATGCAAATTAACACGTAAAAGTGGAAAATGGTAAGACAGAGGCTTACCAAAATTTTACTCTTGCAAAAATTATTTTGCTTCCGATCCGAACGAAACTCAGGTACTGAAGAGCGATCGACCCCCACTACTCAACACCAAAGTCGCTCCCCCGCACGTCCCCTAGAACCGCCGGCAGAGCCATCGATATTCGTGCACTTGTACCTACACTCTGATCCTAGGGTAACATGCGCAACTCACACGGTATATGACCTTTAAACAATGGAAGTATGACAGCTGGACGTTTCACCATATACCGTCGCCAAAATGGCCGGTCTATGGGGGGGGATGGGGGGGGTGTAATAAAGGAGTTCGAGATATAGTTTTTAAGCAAAGTACGTACTTACCTGGGCTATTTCCAATTTGCTTCAGGATGTGCACCCCACGAGTTCGCCGATCCAGTGACCGTCGGTCGGGAAATGACCACCCTGGAGATGAGCACCACCAAGACAACCCGTCAACGTTCTTTGAAGGGTCGATGTTGCAGTTCCATGTGATGGTATACTTCCACCAGCTCTACTGCTCCTACGGAAATGTCTACATCAATGACGATGATCGTGGGATCTGTGGCGAGTGCTACCTCACCCGGGGGCAACCTCCTGAGTACGAATACTTCGACGTCCATGCGATGTACAACAACCTCATCAACCATGGCTACTGCGAAGATTGCGGATGGCCAGCAACAACCGTGCGGCCAGTCGTCATGTGTGAGGAGTGTCTTCACGCACTTGTACGCCACAGCGGAGACGTCGCACGCCATTACGAAAACCCAGCACTAACCCTTTATTACAACCACATAATCGACAATATGTTTGTCGGGCCGATACGCGTAAGACGCCATTTGCCAACCGGAACTACGTCACAGTGAAGTAACGAGGAAGGTAGCAGCACTGAGCCCAACACCAGCGCCCCAACGGATGTACTCCACGCCTTAACGAACAAAATGGCAACGCCATAGTCAACGCGGGAAGGATGACGTCAATTTTCCCCCACGCCACCAACCACCGCGCGAGCCATGAGTCCCCACCTACCTGCGAAGCATAACCCCCACCTACCTGCGAAGCATAACCCCCACCCACCTACGAAGCATAATCCCCACTAACGAGTTTTTCGGGTATAAATACGGGCACACAAGCCGGAAGGATCATTCTATATCCTAATCTCTAAAATCTAAAATCAACTTCTTCTACAAAACTTACGCCTTAAGGATTGAACTTAGAATTCTCTCACTATAACAAGGTACTTAAAATCTTTAATTTCTACAAATTAGAACTTAGAATTCTCTCACTACAGCAAGGTGCTTAAAATCTTTAACTTCTACAAACTTAGAACTCAGAATTCTCCTTCCGTGCTATTGCGAAATTATATAATAAGGTATTGTTAGGAAATAATTGTATATGATTGTTAATTTCTTTCACTTATCAAATTACTATTACGTTAATTAGTATTAGTTAGTATATTGTTAAATATTAGGAGTAAGGGAATAGTTTATTAAATAAATTCTGTATGAATCACTACGATTCCTGGTATTCTTCCAAGTTCCTTCACACCGCGCGGATAACCTAAAATTTGGATTACAATAATTAATCATCAAGTTAAAACTTAAATTACATTAATTAATAACGAACGAGCTACTATTTCCTCATTTGCTTTTTACGTATCTCAGTCGAACCTCCCCTTGGAACTCTGTTGCGGTCATTACTCCGGCAACAAGTTATTCCCTTGTTCCACAATTATTCACCCGACCTTGTAATTGCGTTGCGGTCACTAATCCAGCATCGAATTACTCCTTCAAACCTAAAATAATAAACGTAATAAGTAATGACGAAATGGGTGTAAATTATAGGAAATGACTCGACCGGGACACCGTGGTGGAAGGAAACATTACCTGAGAAAATTGTGGCGTATTTATAATCAAGCGAGGGAGTTTGACCCGTCCGTGTTCTCCGCCCCTGCGGTGCGAAAAGCGAAACAAATCGAGTACAAACCTGTGCCTCTCTCTCTCGCTCCCACTGTTCCGCCGTTGCTCGATCCAGGGAAGTGCCACCCGAAGGATCCCCGGGTTCCTTACTTAACAAAGAAACGCGAGGAAATTCTTAAGAACAATTATTAATAAATAAACCTCTTCTTTATTCTTAATTAACGTTAATTCAGTTACTTACCCCCTATCCGGAATTCCCTGACATCCGCGTTGAAATTAACATTAATAATAACGGAATACTATAACCGATAAAAACATTAACCTATCGAAACAATTACTATATTATTTACACATTACCTGAAACCGTCGTATATCCGTGTATACTTAACGCCAGACCTAAATAAACAAAGAATTTGTTGAATAATTTAAGACCCTAACTTATATTAATTCGTTGCTACTTACCTGTCATTCAAACTTCTAAGCGAACCCCCATTGGTGGATCCAATAAGAATCGATCTTCCTCACTAGTCACTAGAGGGGGCCGTTGCAGGTACCGCGGTCGCCGCTCTACACTGAAACGACATAATTCATGCCCCACGTGCCCGCCACGTGCTCGCCTAATTTATCACATTTTACGAAATAAATACCGGTCGCGTGCACTTGCCTTTTACCGTATATCAAGGGCAGTGTCCTTAGGGCTCACTCCGCGGTGGCAAGTCGTCGTCGGTCACATATTTCTGTACAAAATTCACTCGGGACGTAACACACGTCAATTTACACGGAAAATGCGGTCTCTCGTTTCTGAAATAGGGAAATCTGGAAAAAGTGCGAAACTATCGCCTGAAATGCGAAATCTGTCGATTTCAGAGAGAAAACTTACCTTTGCGTCGAAACCATGCCCTTCCAAAATTCTTTTCGATGAAATTCTCGATGCCATTCGAATTTTCACGTCAATTTACACGGAAAATGCGGTCTCTCGTTTCTGAAATAGGGAAATCTGGAAAAAGTGCGAAACTATCGCCTGAAATGCGAAATCTGTCGATTTCAGAGAGAAAACTTACCTTTGCGTCGAAACCATGCCCTTCCAAAATTCTTTTCGATGAAATTCTCGATGCCATTCGAATTTTCACGTCAATTTACACGGAAAATGCGGTCTCTCGTTTCTCAAATAGGGAAATCTGGAAAAAGTGCGAAACTATCGCCTGAAATGCGAAATCTGTCGATTTCAGAGAGAAAACTTACCTTTGCGTCGAAACCATGCCCTTCCAAAATTCTTTTCGATGAAATTCTCGATGCCATTCGAATTTTCACGTCAATTTACACGGAAAATGCGGTCTCTCGTTTCTCAAATAGGGAAATCTGGAAAAAGTGCGAAACTATCGCCTGAAATGCGAAATCTGTCGATTTCAGAGAGAAAACTTACCTTTGCGTCGAAACCATGCCCTTCCAAAATTCTTTTCGATGAAATTCTCGATGCCATTCGAATTTTCACGTCAATTTACACGGAAAATGCGGTCTCTCGTTTCTGAAATAGGGAAATCTGGAAAAAGTGCGAAACTATCGCCTGAAATGCGAAATCTGTCGATTTCAGAGAGAAAACTTACCTTTGCGTCGAAACCATGCCCTTCCAAAATTCTTTTCGATGAAATTCTCGATGCCATTCGAATTTTCACGTCAATTTACACGGAAAATGCGGTCTCTCGTTTCTGAAATAGGGAAATCTGGACAAAGTGCGAAACTATCGCCTGAAATGCGAAATCTGTCGATTTCAGAGAGAAAACTTACCTTTGCGTCGAAACCATGCCCTTCCAAAATTCTTTTCGATGAAATTCTCGATGCCATTCGAATTTTCACGTCAATTTACACGGAAAATGCGGTCTCTCGTTTCTGAAATAGGGAAATCTGGTAAAAGTGCGAAACTATCGCCTGAAATGCGAAATCTGTCGATTTCAGAGAGAAAACTTACCTTTGCGTCGAAACCATGCCCTTCCAAAATTCTTTTCGATGAAATTCTCGATGCCATTCGAATTTTCACGTCAATTTACACGGAAAATGCGGTCTCTCGTTTCTGAAATAGGGAAATCTGGAAAAAGTGCGAAACTATCGCCTGAAATGCGAAATCTGTCGATTTCAGAGAGAAAACTTACCTTTGCGTCGAAACCATGCCCTTCCAAAATTCTTTTCGATGAAATTCTCGATGCCATTCGAATTTTCACGTCAATTTACACGGAAAATGCGGTCTCTCGTTTCTGAAATAGGGAAATCTGGAAAAAGTGCGAAACTATCGCCTGAAATGCGAAATCTGTCGATTTCAGAGAGAAAACTTACCTTTGCGTCGAAACCATGCCCTTCCAAAATTCTTTTCGATGAAATTCTCGATGCCATTCGCATTTTCACGTCAATTTACACGGAAAATGCGGTCTCTCGTTTCTGAAATAGGGAAATCTGGAAAAAGTGCGAAACTATCGCCTGAAATGCGAAATCTGTCGATTTCAGAGAGAAAACTTACCTTTGCGTCGAAACCATGCCCTTCCAAAATTCTTTTCGATGAAATTCTCGATGCCATTCGAATTTTCACGTCAATTTACACGGAAAATGCGGTCTCTCGTTTCTGAAATAGGGAAATCTGGAAAAAGTGCGAAACTATCGCCTGAAATGCGAAATCTGTCGATTTCAGAGAGAAAACTTACCTTTGCGTCGAAACCATGCCCTTCCAAAATTCTTTTCGATGAAATTCTCGATGCCATTCGAATTTTCACGTCAATTTACACGGAAAATGCGGTCTCTCGTTTCTGAAATAGGGAAATCTGGACAAAGTGCGAAACTATCGCCTGAAATGCGAAATCTGTCGATTTCAGAGAGAAAACTTACCTTTGCGTCGAAACCATGCCCTTCCAAAATTCTTTTCGATGAAATTCTCGATGCCATTCGAATTTTCACGTCAATTTACACGGAAAATGCGGTCTCTCGTTTCTGAAATAGGGAAATCTGGACAAAGTGCGAAACTATCGCCTGAAATGCGAAATCTGTCGATTTCAGAGAGAAAACTTACCTTTGCGTCGAAACCATGCCCTTCCAAAATTCTTTTCGATGAAATTCTCGATGCCATTCGAATTTTCACGTCAATTTACACGGAAAATGCGGTCTCTCGTTTCTGAAATAGGGAAATCTGGACAAAGTGCGAAACTATCGCCTGAAATGCGAAATCTGTCGATTTCAGAGAGAAAACTTACCTTTGCGTCGAAACCATGCCCTTCCAAAATTCTTTTCGATGAAATTCTCGATGCCATTCGAATTTTCACGTCAATTTACACGGAAAATGCGGTCTCTCGTTTCTGAAATAGGGAAATCTGGAAAAAGTGCGAAACTATCGCCTGAAATGCGAAATCTGTCGATTTCAGAGAGAAAACTTACCTTTGCGTCGAAACCATGCCCTTCCAAAATTCTTTTCGATGAAATTCTCGATGCCATTCGAATTTTCACGTCAATTTACACGGAAAATGCGGTCTCTCGTTTCTGAAATAGGGAAATCTGGAAAAAGTGCGAAACTATCGCCTGAAATGCGAAATCTGTCGATTTCAGAGAGAAAACTTACCTTTGCGTCGAAACCATGCCCTTCCAAAATTCTTTTCGATGAAATTCTCGATGCCATTCGAATTTTCACGTCAATTTACACGGAAAATGCGGTCTCTCGTTTCTGAAATAGGGAAATCTGGAAAAAGTGCGAAACTATCGCCTGAAATGCGAAATCTGTCGATTTCAGAGAGAAAACTTACCTTTGCGTCGAAACCATGCCCTTCCAAAATTCTTTTCGATGAAATTCTCGATGCCATTCGAATTTTCACGTCAATTTACACGGAAAATGCGGTCTCTCGTTTCTGAAATAGGGAAATCTGGAAAAAGTGCGAAACTATCGCCTGAAATGCGAAATCTGTCGATTTCAGAGAGAAAACTTACATTTGCGTCGAAACCATGCCCTTCCAAAATTCTTTTCGATGAAATTCTCGATGCCATTCGAATTTTCACGTCAATTTACACGGAAAATGCGGTCTCTCGTTTCTGAAATAGGGAAATCTGGAAAAAGTGCGAAACTATCGCCTGAAATGCGAAATCTGTCGATTTCAGAGAGAAAACTTACCTTTGCGTCGAAACCATGCCCTTCCAAAATTCTTTTCGATGAAATTCTCGATGCCATTCGAATTTTCACGTCAATTTACACGGAAAATGCGGTCTCTCGTTTCTGAAATAGGGAAATCTGGAAAAAGTGCGAAACTATCGCCTGAAATGCGAAATCTGTCGATTTCAGAGAGAAAACTTACCTTTGCGTCGAAACCATGCCCTTCCAAAATTCTTTTCGATGAAATTCTCGATGCCATTCGAATTTTCACGTCAATTTACACGGAAAATGCGGTCTCTCGTTTCTGAAATAGGGAAATCTGGAAAAAGTGCGAAACTATCGCCTGAAATGCGAAATCTGTCGATTTCAGAGAGAAAACTTACCTTTGCGTCGAAACCATGCCCTTCCAAAATTCTTTTCGATGAAATTCTCGATGCCATTCGAATTTTCACGTCAATTTACACGGAAAATGCGGTCTCTCGTTTCTGAAATAGGGAAATCTGGAAAAAGTGCGAAACTATCGCCTGAAATGCGAAATCTGTCGATTTCAGAGAGAAAACTTACCTTTGCGTCGAAACCATGCCCTTCCAAAATTCTTTTCGATGAAATTCTCGATGCCATTCGAATTTTCACGTCAATTTACACGGAAAATGCGGTCTCTCGTTTCTGAAATAGGGAAATCTGGACAAAGTGCGAAACTATCGCCTGAAATGCGAAATCTGTCGATTTCAGAGAGAAAACTTACCTTTGCGTCGAAACCATGCCCTTCCAAAATTCTTTTCGATGAAATTCTCGATGCCATTCGAATTTTCACGTGTCACGTCCCGCCGTGACGTAACACTTGAGAAAACATGACATCTGGGCATGGTTTCCGCACCTGGTTAACACCAAGAATAAGGGGAAATTGCAAAAAACCCGAAACTCAAACATGAATTTTTGCCCCTTTTCGAAACCGCGAAATCCTTATGCAAATTAACACGTAAAAGTGGAAAATGGTAAGACAGCGCTGGCTTACCAAAATTTTACTCTTGCAAAAATTATTTTGCTTCCGATCCGAACGAAACTCAGGTACTGAAGAGCGATCGACCCCCACTACTCAACACCAAAGTCGCTCCCCCGCACGTCCCCTAGAACCGCCGGCAGAGCCATCGATATTCGTGCACTTGTACTTACACTCTGATCCTAGGGTAACATGCGCAACTCACACGGTATATGACCTTTAAACAATGGAAGTATGACAGCTGGACGTTTCACCATATACCGTCGCCAAAATGGCCGGTCTATGGGGGGGGGGGAATGGGGGGGGTCTAATAAAGGAGTTCGAGATATAGTTTTTAAGCAAAGTACGTACTTACCTGGGCTATTTCCAATTTGCTTCAGGATGTGCACCCCACGAGTTCGCCGATCCAGTGACCGTCGGTCGGGAAGTGACCACCCTGGAGATGAGCACCACCAAGACAACCCGTCAACGTTCTTTGAAGGGTCGATGTTGCAGTTCCATGTGATGGTATACTTCCACCAGCTCTACTGCTCCTACGGAAATGTCTACATCAATGACGATGATCGTGGGATCTGTGGCGAGTGCTACCTCACCCGGGGGCAACCTCCTGAGTACGAATACTTCGACGTCCATGCGATGTACAACAACCTCATCAACCATGGCTACTGCGAAGATTGCGGATGGCCAGCAACAACCGTGCGGCCAGTCGTCATGTGTGAGGAGTGTCTTCACGCACTTGTACGCCACAGCGGAGACGTCGCACGCCATTACGAAAACCCAGCACTAACCCTTTATTACAACCACATAATCGACAATATGTTTGTCGGGCCGATACGCGTAAGACGCCATTTGCCAACCGGAACTACGTCACAGTGAAGTAACGAGGAAGGTAGCAGCACTGAGCCCAACACCAGCGCCCCAACGGATGTACTCCACGCCTTAACGAACAAAATGGCGACGCCATAGTCAACGCGGGAAGGATGACGTCAATTTTCCCCCACGCCACCAACCACCGCGCGAGCCATGAGTCCCCACCTACCTGCGAAGCATAACCCCCACCTACCTGCGAAGCATAACCCCCACCCACCTACGAAGCATAATCCCCACTAACGAGTTTTTTCGGGTATAAATACGGGCACATAAGCCGGAAGGATCATTCTATATCCTAATCTCTAAAATCTAAAATCAACTTCTTCTACAAAACTTACGCCTTAAGGATTGAACTTAGAATTCTCTCACTATAACAAGGTACTTAAAATCTTTAATTTCTACAAATTAGAACTTAGAATTCTCTCACTACAGCAAGGTGCTTAAAATCTTTAACTTCTACAAACTTAGAACTCAGAATTCTCCTTCCGTGCTATTGCGAAATTATATAATAAGGTATTGTTAGGAAATAATTGTATATGATTGTTAATTTCTTTCACTTATCAAATTACTATTACGTTAATTAGTATTAGTTAGTATATTGTTAAATATTAGGAGTAAGGGAATAGTTTATTAAATAAATTTTGTATGAATCACTACGATTCCTGGTATTCTTCCAAGTTCCTTCACACCGCGCGGATAACCTAAAATTGGGATTACAATAATTAATCATCAAGTTAAAACTTAAATTACATTAATTAATAACGAACGAGCTACTATTTCCTCATTTGCTTTTTACGTATCTCAGTCGAACCTCCCCTTGGAACTCTGTTGCGGTCATTACTCCGGCAACAAGTTATTCCCTTGTTCCACAATTATTCACCCGACCTTGTAATTGCGTTGCGGTCACTAATCCAGCATCGAATTACTCCTTCAAACCTAAAATAATAAACGTAATAAGTAATGACGAAATGGGTGTAAATTATAGGAAATGACTCGACCGGGACACCGTGGTGGAAGGAAACATTACCTGAGAAAATTGTGGCGTATTTATAATCAAGCGAGGGAGTTTGACCCGTCCGTGTTCTCCGCCCCTGCGGTGCGAAAAGCGAAACAAATCGAGTACAAACCTGTGCCTCTCTCTCTCGCTCCCACTGTTCCGCCGTTGCTCGATCCAGGGAAGTGCCACCCGAAGGATCCCCGGGTTCCTTACTTAACAAAGAAACGCGAGGAAATTCTTAAGAACAATTATTAATAAATAAACCTCTTCTTTATTCTTAATTAACGTTAATTCAGTTACTTACCCCCTATCCGGAATTCCCTGACATCCGCGTTGAAATTAACATTAATAATAACGGAATACTATAACCGATAAAAACATTAACCTATCGAAACAATTACTATATTATTTACACATTACCTGAAACCGTCGTATATCCGTGTATACTTAACGCCAGACCTAAATAAACAAAGAATTTGTTGAATAATTTAAGACCCTAACTTATATTAATTCGTTGCTACTTACCTGTCATTCAAACTTCTAAGCGAACCCCCATTGGTGGATCCAATAAGAATCGATCTTCCTCACTAGTCACTAGAGGGGGCCGTTGCAGGTACCGCGGTCGCCGCTCTACACTGAAACGACATAATTCATGCCCCACGTGGCCGCCACGTGCTCGCCTAATTTATCACATTTTACGAAATAAATACCGGTCGCGTGCACTTGCCTTTTACCGTATATCAAGGGCAGTGTCCTTAGGGCTCACTCCGCGGTGGCAAGTCGTCGTCGGTCACATATTTCTGTACAAAATTCACTCGGGACGTAACAGAAATATAAAACTGGTGACAGCGGTGGGATTCGCCATTAGTTCTAACACGGCTAGTAAGTTGGCGGCGCGCCTATCTCGCGGGCTGAGACTATAGAGTATCTAGACAGGCGTATATGCATATATATAACACATCTGTATACATATATATATAATCAACGTAAACCTATAATCGTTAAATAAACATATTCAGACACGTTCCTTTTACAATTCGCTATAGAATATAGTATTAAATATCACGCTGATTCACTCGATATAGGAAGTCGCGGTAACAAACGTTCCATTTGTTTATAAAATTGAAAAAACAATTAAATAAACAAATTCTTTGCAAATAATTTTTTCCATTAATTCTTCAACGCCCCTGATTAGTATTTTACCCCGTGAAGTGTGATCGAACTTCTCTTACAATAATTAGCGATAGTTAAAGTTTCGATACGGACGTTTGTTGTCGTACACGAAAAATACAATTATCCAGTAAAATAGTATATTAAATTACCCGTAAATAAACTCTTGAGGAGGAAACAACCACGTCCTCTTCATTTTTCTTTTCTTTTTCACTTCTATCACCACATTAATAAACTATGGCAAATTCTTCGGAGCGCGATGATTTTCCAACAGTGGAAGACGTGGTCGGATATAATGCGCAACTAGAGGCAAACGAAACACTACTTCGCGAAAGATTGCAAACGATTAAGAAAATTCAGAGCGACATTGAAAATCAATATAAAATAGCCTTTGGTAGAGACGTCGATGATGATATCCCATCGAACGTTAACTTAGTACAGGAATTAAACGATATCAAATCTATGATTCATTCTCTCACGAAATCCCTGCCGACGGAAGATTCACGGGTACGATTTAAGGAATCACCGAAACCATGTCGAAGTAATTATGCAAGTCCTGACGGGGACGCTGAATCGCTAAATTACCCTCCCATAATTCCTCAGCTATCGCTTAAGGACGCCCTAGAAATGGTGCCCTTCTTCGACGGGAAAAATATGCCCGTTCTGCAATTTGCTAGAGCATGTAAGCGCGCTAAAGACATGATACATCCCCGCGCAGAACCTCAATTAGCGAGACTTTTACGGAATCGTCTTCAAGAACACGCATATTTAGCAGTAGAAGATTACGTATTCGATACTGTAGATGAGCTTGTGGACCGTTTAAAACATATATTTATGCCAGCTAGAAACGCTCATCACTTTCGAGGCGAATTGGCGAATATATATATGAAACGCCACGAGCATATTTTAGATTACATTGGACGCGTTAAGGATTTTCGTTCTGCAATTTTGGATGGGGAAAAGGGAAGATACGGCTTAATGCACGCAGATTTAAAGGGGGAAATAGACGAGCTTTGCCTAGAATCATTTATTAGAGGATTGCCACCAGATTTTAGAATTCAAGTATCGCTAGCGGGCTATGATGGCCTTGAAACCGCTTTTGATACAGCCATTAGAGTACATAGAACGATAGAACGGGATAATTCTTTATTCAATAATAATAGGGTCTCGACTATCGCTAAGGATATTAACCGAACGGAGAATCGCGCTAGTGCTTGTCAATCGTGCAATAAACAAGGCCGAGTAGCAACAAATTACCGTGGAGAGTCACATGGTGCCCCCGCCAGTGCTCCTAGTCCCGCGTCAGTGGGCAAAACCACCCCTTCTTCCCCGCCTAGAGATCACGCGATGTCACGTGACCGTAACGGTTACGAAACAAAGACGTGTAATTACTGTAAGAAGCCCGGGCACGTGATAGCCGAGTGTCGCAAACGGGCGTATAACAATAGCCTTAGGCAATCGGGAAACGCGACGAGTCCCCTGGTATTAACGGACGCAAACCAGATAAGGACAGAGACAAAACCGCGTCCAATCCACAAAATAACTACCGAAAAAACGCCAAACCCAACCAACGAGTCACCACAATCCGACTAAATAAAAATAGCTCGATCCCCTCGATTCAAATATGCTCCGAATCCCTAAAAATCCCTGTCGAATTTATGGTAGATACTGGTTCCGAACCTAATCTTTTAAAATTAAGTCGAGTTAATTTCCCTGATAATATTAACAAATTCGATATCCTATACCTATCCGGCATTACCGAGGAGAACGTACAAACCCTCGGGACATATACAATAAACCTCTTCAATCATGAAGTTATATTTCATGTCGTACCCGATGCGTTCCCCATCGAGCACGGTGGAATTTTGGGATCCGAATTTCTGAGAGAAAAAGGCGTAAATATTTCATATGACGACGAATGCCTACGGTTTCACGATGTAACTATCCCCTTTTCAAATTATAAAACCGTCGTCATTCCCGCTAGGTCGAACGCGGTCATGTATGTAAACATTGCTAATCCCGAGCTCAGCGAAGGCTACATTCCGCGGCTATACACGTGCGATGGTGTATTATTAGGAAATACCGTTGTTCGCAATTCTAAAGGCCGAGCGTGTTTACGCGTAATAAATACAAATGAATTCGAGGTCGAATTAGAAATACCTACAATAAAATTACAAGAGTTCGATACTATATTAGGAGAGCAACGCGATTCCCCTACGAGAACGAAATCTATACAAAACTCCGATAAAACAATTGTTGCGAACAACAATGATATTAATCACTCCGAATGCGCTCTCGAATCGATTTCGGAACCATCAAAATCCATTCCAAAATCAAGTCTCTATCGCGAATCGGACCCAAAATCAACCTCGAAAACTAAATCAGACTCAAATCTAGATACAAAAGCTAAATCCGAAATCGATTCGAGTCCAGTTCCTCTTTCCGAATCAATCGCAAAAAATAAGTTGCATAATCGAAACAAACTAAATCGTAACTTACAATCAGTACCTGAATCGTCGAGCGAGCCAAGTTGGGTGCTCTTTTCTAAACCAGACCCAAAACGAACCCGGACCACCGGGGAGAGTCGGAAAGCAGGAAACCGTTTACTGCATGTGTTGCATGTCGGCGCAAAAGATCGCGAAAGAATTAACGAAATAAAAGACGCGCTACGCCTCGATCATTTAAATCCGGAAGAGAGGAACAGCGTAGAGAATTTAATCGAGCAATATCATCGCGTGTTTCACTTACCTAGCGATCGATTAGACGCGACCGACGTCCTGAAACACGCGATAATAACGACCGATGGTATGCCTGTAAACACCAAACAATATCGGTTTCCACCGATCCACAAGGAGGAAATTACAAAACAAGTAACGGAATTGTTACACAATGACATTATAAAACCTTCTTTGTCTCCATACAATTCCCCGTTGTGGATCGTGCCGAAAAAACCGGATCAGGACGGAAATAAGAGGTGGAGGATGGTGATAGATTATAGGGCGTTAAATGAAAAAACTATAGGGGACGCCTACCCCCTCCCTAACATTAACGAAATCCTGGATCAGCTCGGAGGAGCTAAGTACTTCTCGATATTTGATCTAGCGTCGGGATTTCACCAAATACCGATGGATGAGAAGGATGCACCAAAAACTGCCTTCTCCACCCCTTACGGCCACTACGAATTCACGCGAATGCCTTTTGGATTAAAAAACGCTCCTAGTACGTTCCAGCGATTGATGGATAACGTGCTGTCGGGTTTACAAGGCATCGAATTGTTTGTTTATCTTGATGACATTGTCTTGTACGCCAGCTCCCTACAAGAACACGAAACAAAGTTTAGGAAGTTGGCTGAACGTTTACATTCCGCTAATCTCCATTTACAACCAAGTAAATGTGAATTTCTTAGAAAAGAAGTCGTATATCTCGGACACGTAATAACGGATGAAGGCGTGAAACCTGATCCAAAGAAAATCCAAGCTGTCAAAGAATTTCCAGTTCCACGTACCCCGAAGAACATTAAACAATTTCTCGGCCTTGCAGGATACTACCGGCGGTTTATCCCAAATTTTTCTAAAATTGCAAAACCACTTACGAATCTCCTCAAAAAGAATGTCACATTTACTTGGTCTAAGGAACAAATAGAATCGTTCGAATACTTACGAGACGAATTATGTAAACCACCGATATTGCAGTTCCCAAATTTTAAAATCGAATTCAACATAACGACTGATGCATCCGACTACGCCATTGGCGGCGTCTTAAGTCAGGGAGAACCTGGAAAAGATTTACCTGTATGCTACGCCTCACGTTTATTAACACAACCGGAGCGAAACTACTCGACCATTGAAAAGGAACTATTAGCTATCGTTTATTGCGTACAATATTTCCGACCTTACATATACGGCCGAAAATTCACTCTTATTACGGACCATCAACCTCTCGTCTGGCTGCATCGTGTGAAGGATCCAACGTCAAGGTTAATCCGCTGGAGACTCAAGCTCGCGGAGTACGAATACAAGATCGTCTACCAACCTGGAAAAAGCAATAAGGCAGCCGACGCTCTATCGAGAAATACAGTAGGATACATAGATTCCGAAACAATTCGGAAGGTACTACCCATCAGACACCGAACGACGAGCGATTCTGACACGGATGAATCCATATTCTCGTTCCCCCCCCAGGAAGAGAACGAAGACGGATGTACAGGACGAACTACCGGCAGGAAACAGCCCGCTTCTCGCAGGATGCTCCTCTCACACCGACGGTCCACCAAACACCTCACCTAAAATCATGGACGTTGATAATATCCTACAAAACAACGAGATACTCACCTTTCATCCGACGACGTCTTCAACTCCCGTTGAATTTAGGGCACGAGTAACCCAATTATGGGACGAAGACACTGGAGAATCTGAAAACGAAAGCGAGGTTAGACCACGGTTCGAAGCTAATTCTTTCGCACTCCCTGACTGGAACGATACGATAAACGAAGTACCGTACGAAGACACAGCAGAGCCACAAATAGAAACGGGCATTCGTTTCTCAAACCAGAGTAATACTGTAGAAATCCGCGATTCACTTTCCATCAGAAGAGATAACCTCGTGTACTTCCTCACGTGCAAGGGGCAGCCATTTTGCGATGGATCAAAGCACCTAGCGACATCTAAGATGTTACCGACGCACGGGAATATTACCCTGGGTAGGTCGAGCGTGGTAATGCAGAACCGTCGGTATTTTATCGGCCTCCCCGTAAAAGAATCTCTCGCCGTCAGAACAGATCCAGCAATCCTAGAAGAAACAATTAAAAGTTTAGTAGACGTCGTACAGGAATTAGGGCTAAAATCAATAAGTATGGCTAAAACCCCAGAGATAGACGGGATACCGTGGAAACTAATACTACGATTGATCACATCACATCTTTCCGAAACCTCAATCAAGGTTATCATATGCCTCCAACTCGTCAAAACACCAACAGAAGATCAGCGTGGCACCATCATTCAGGAATACCACGAATCGGCTTTTGGCGGACACAAAGGAGTGACGAAGACCTACAGAAGGATAAGACATAATTATTATTGGGACGGTCTAAAACAACAAGTACAAACGTACGTTCAACAATGCCTCGAATGCCAAAGGAAAAAATTAGTTAGAGTGAAAACGAAGCAACCAATGGTACTTACCGACACGCCGGGCTCCGCCTTTGATAAGGTCGCACTCGATATAGTAGGACCCTTTCCTACAACAAAAAACGGATACACATACATCCTCACCATTCAAGATCTCTTGACGAAATATTCAATAGCGGTACCTTTGACACACGCGACGTCACTAAATATTGCCGATGGCTTCACAAAAGAATTCATTTGCCTCTTCGGCGCACCCAAGGCCATTCTCACTGATCAAGGCTCAAACTTCATAAGCTCTTTCATGAGGGCGGTAACCAGGAAATTTCGTATTAAGCAATTTCGAACAACTGCTTATCATCCACAATCCAATGGCTCCATCGAACGCTCACACCACGTGTTGACGGAATATCTAAAGATGTACGTCGACCGTAACCATGAATGGGACGAATGGCTTAAGATGGCCACGTTCTCGTACAACACCAGCGTCCATGAGGGAACACGCCACACCCCTCATGAATTAGTTTTCGGAAAGATAGCTCGCATGCCTTGCAGTGACGTACCTATAGAAGACGAATTGGACGAATCGTATATAGGATATTTGGGACAGCTCACTCTGAGAATAAGAGAATTACAAAACGCAGCCCACAGAAATCTAACTGAAGCAAAAATACGATCCAAAAGATATTACGATCGCCGGGTTAACGCACAGAATTTTCGAGAGGGAGAAAATATATTTCTATTAAAAGAACCGAGGAAAGGAAAATTCGCCGACCACTACACCGGTCCGCACCGTATATTGAAGATTCTCCCGAACGGAAACTTAAGATTAAACGTCGACGGTCGAATAAAAACCGTCCATCCGAACAAAGCGCGTAGATCTAAGGTTACGTAAGCACCATCACAACACAACATGAGAATGTGTACTGCGTACAACATTCTCAGAATTAGGGGGGGAATGTCACGTCCCGCCGTGACGTAACACTTGAGAAAACATGACATCTGGGCATGGTTTCCGCACCTGGTTAACACCAAGAATAAGGGGAAATTGCAAAAAACCCGAAACTCAAACATGAATTTTTGCCCCTTTTCGAAACCGCGAAATCCTTATGCAAATTAACACGTAAAAGTGGAAAATGGTAAGACAGCGCTGGCTTACCAAAATTTTACTCTTGCAAAAATTATTTTGCTTCCGATCCGAACGAAACTCAGGTACTGAAGAGCGATCGACCCCCACTACTCAACACCAAAGTCGCTCCCCCGCACGTCCCCTAGAACCGCCGGCAGAGCCATCGATATTCGTGCACTTGTACTTACACTCTGATCCTAGGGTAACATGCGCAACTCACACGGTATATGACCTTTAAACAATGGAAGTATGACAGCTGGACGTTTCACCATATACCGTCGCCAAAATGGCCGGTCTATGGGGGGGGGGGAATGGGGGGGGTCTAATAAAGGAGTTCGAGATATAGTTTTTAAGCAAAGTACGTACTTACCTGGGCTATTTCCAATTTGCTTCAGGATGTGCACCCCACGAGTTCGCCGATCCAGTGACCGTCGGTCGGGAAGTGACCACCCTGGAGATGAGCACCACCAAGACAACCCGTCAACGTTCTTTGAAGGGTCGATGTTGCAGTTCCATGTGATGGTATACTTCCACCAGCTCTACTGCTCCTACGGAAATGTCTACATCAATGACGATGATCGTGGGATCTGTGGCGAGTGCTACCTCACCCGGGGGCAACCTCCTGAGTACGAATACTTCGACGTCCATGCGATGTACAACAACCTCATCAACCATGGCTACTGCGAAGATTGCGGATGGCCAGCAACAACCGTGCGGCCAGTCGTCATGTGTGAGGAGTGTCTTCACGCACTTGTACGCCACAGCGGAGACGTCGCACGCCATTACGAAAACCCAGCACTAACCCTTTATTACAACCACATAATCGACAATATGTTTGTCGGGCCGATACGCGTAAGACGCCATTTGCCAACCGGAACTACGTCACAGTGAAGTAACGAGGAAGGTAGCAGCACTGAGCCCAACACCAGCGCCCCAACGGATGTACTCCACGCCTTAACGAACAAAATGGCGACGCCATAGTCAACGCGGGAAGGATGACGTCAATTTTCCCCCACGCCACCAACCACCGCGCGAGCCATGAGTCCCCACCTACCTGCGAAGCATAACCCCCACCTACCTGCGAAGCATAACCCCCACCCACCTACGAAGCATAATCCCCACTAACGAGTTTTTTCGGGTATAAATACGGGCACATAAGCCGGAAGGATCATTCTATATCCTAATCTCTAAAATCTAAAATCAACTTCTTCTACAAAACTTACGCCTTAAGGATTGAACTTAGAATTCTCTCACTATAACAAGGTACTTAAAATCTTTAATTTCTACAAATTAGAACTTAGAATTCTCTCACTACAGCAAGGTGCTTAAAATCTTTAACTTCTACAAACTTAGAACTCAGAATTCTCCTTCCGTGCTATTGCGAAATTATATAATAAGGTATTGTTAGGAAATAATTGTATATGATTGTTAATTTCTTTCACTTATCAAATTACTATTACGTTAATTAGTATTAGTTAGTATATTGTTAAATATTAGGAGTAAGGGAATAGTTTATTAAATAAATTTTGTATGAATCACTACGATTCCTGGTATTCTTCCAAGTTCCTTCACACCGCGCGGATAACCTAAAATTGGGATTACAATAATTAATCATCAAGTTAAAACTTAAATTACATTAATTAATAACGAACGAGCTACTATTTCCTCATTTGCTTTTTACGTATCTCAGTCGAACCTCCCCTTGGAACTCTGTTGCGGTCATTACTCCGGCAACAAGTTATTCCCTTGTTCCACAATTATTCACCCGACCTTGTAATTGCGTTGCGGTCACTAATCCAGCATCGAATTACTCCTTCAAACCTAAAATAATAAACGTAATAAGTAATGACGAAATGGGTGTAAATTATAGGAAATGACTCGACCGGGACACCGTGGTGGAAGGAAACATTACCTGAGAAAATTGTGGCGTATTTATAATCAAGCGAGGGAGTTTGACCCGTCCGTGTTCTCCGCCCCTGCGGTGCGAAAAGCGAAACAAATCGAGTACAAACCTGTGCCTCTCTCTCTCGCTCCCACTGTTCCGCCGTTGCTCGATCCAGGGAAGTGCCACCCGAAGGATCCCCGGGTTCCTTACTTAACAAAGAAACGCGAGGAAATTCTTAAGAACAATTATTAATAAATAAACCTCTTCTTTATTCTTAATTAACGTTAATTCAGTTACTTACCCCCTATCCGGAATTCCCTGACATCCGCGTTGAAATTAACATTAATAATAACGGAATACTATAACCGATAAAAACATTAACCTATCGAAACAATTACTATATTATTTACACATTACCTGAAACCGTCGTATATCCGTGTATACTTAACGCCAGACCTAAATAAACAAAGAATTTGTTGAATAATTTAAGACCCTAACTTATATTAATTCGTTGCTACTTACCTGTCATTCAAACTTCTAAGCGAACCCCCATTGGTGGATCCAATAAGAATCGATCTTCCTCACTAGTCACTAGAGGGGGCCGTTGCAGGTACCGCGGTCGCCGCTCTACACTGAAACGACATAATTCATGCCCCACGTGGCCGCCACGTGCTCGCCTAATTTATCACATTTTACGAAATAAATACCGGTCGCGTGCACTTGCCTTTTACCGTATATCAAGGGCAGTGTCCTTAGGGCTCACTCCGCGGTGGCAAGTCGTCGTCGGTCACATATTTCTGTACAAAATTCACTCGGGACGTAACACACGTCAATTTACACGGAAAATGCGGTCTCTCGTTTCTGAAATAGGGAAATCTGGAAAAAGTGCGAAACTATCGCCTGAAATGCGAAATCTGTCGATTTCAGAGAGAAAACTTACCTTTGCGTCGAAACCATGCCCTTCCAAAATTCTTTTCGATGAAATTCTCGATGCCATTCGAATTTTCACGTCAATTTACACGGAAAATGCGGTCTCTCGTTTCTGAAATAGGGAAATCTGGAAAAAGTGCGAAACTATCGCCTGAAATGCGAAATCTGTCGATTTCAGAGAGAAAACTTACCTTTGCGTCGAAACCATGCCCTTCCAAAATTCTTTTCGATGAAATTCTCGATGCCATTCGAATTTTCACGTCAATTTACACGGAAAATGCGGTCTCTCGTTTCTGAAATAGGGAAATCTGGAAAAAGTGCGAAACTATCGCCTGAAATGCGAAATCTGTCGATTTCAGAGAGAAAACTTACCTTTGCGTCGAAACCATGCCCTTCCAAAATTCTTTTCGATGAAATTCTCGATGCCATTCGCATTTTCACGTCAATTTACACGGAAAATGCGGTCTCTCGTTTCTGAAATAGGGAAATCTGGAAAAAGTGCGAAACTATCGCCTGAAATGCGAAATCTGTCGATTTCAGAGAGAAAACTTACCTTTGCGTCGAAACCATGCCCTTCCAAAATTCTTTTCGATGAAATTCTCGATGCCATTCGAATTTTCACGTCAATTTACACGGAAAATGCGGTCTCTCGTTTCTGAAATAGGGAAATCTGGAAAAAGTGCGAAACTATCGCCTGAAATGCGAAATCTGTCGATTTCAGAGAGAAAACTTACCTTTGCGTCGAAACCATGCCCTTCCAAAATTCTTTTCGATGAAATTCTCGATGCCATTCGAATTTTCACGTCAATTTACACGGAAAATGCGGTCTCTCGTTTCTGAAATAGGGAAATCTGGAAAAAGTGCGAAACTATCGCCTGAAATGCGAAATCTGTCGATTTCAGAGAGAAAACTTACCTTTGCGTCGAAACCATGCCCTTCCAAAATTCTTTTCGATGAAATTCTCGATGCCATTCGAATTTTCACGTCAATTTACACGGAAAATGCGGTCTCTCGTTTCTGAAATAGGGAAATCTGGAAAAAGTGCGAAACTATCGCCTGAAATGCGAAATCTGTCGATTTCAGAGAGAAAACTTACCTTTGCGTCGAAACCATGCCCTTCCAAAATTCTTTTCGATGAAATTCTCGATGCCATTCGAATTTTCACGTCAATTTACACGGAAAATGCGGTCTCTCGTTTCTGAAATAGGGAAATCTGGAAAAAGTGCGAAACTATCGCCTGAAATGCGAAATCTGTCGATTTCAGAGAGAAAACTTACCTTTGCGTCGAAACCATGCCCTTCCAAAATTCTTTTCGATGAAATTCTCGATGCCATTCGAATTTTCACGTCAATTTACACGGAAAATGCGGTCTCTCGTTTCTGAAATAGGGAAATCTGGAAAAAGTGCGAAACTATCGCCTGAAATGCGAAATCTGTCGATTTCAGAGAGAAAACTTACCTTTGCGTCGAAACCATGCCCTTCCAAAATTCTTTTCGATGAAATTCTCGATGCCATTCGAATTTTCACGTCAATTTACACGGAAAATGCGGTCTCTCGTTTCTGAAATAGGGAAATCTGGAAAAAGTGCGAAACTATCGCCTGAAATGCGAAATCTGTCGATTTCAGAGAGAAAACTTACCTTTGCGTCGAAACCATGCCCTTCCAAAATTCTTTTCGATGAAATTCTCGATGCCATTCGAATTTTCACGTCAATTTACACGGAAAATGCGGTCTCTCGTTTCTGAAATAGGGAAATCTGGAAAAAGTGCGAAACTATCGCCTGAAATGCGAAATCTGTCGATTTCAGAGAGAAAACTTACCTTTGCGTCGAAACCATGCCCTTCCAAAATTCTTTTCGATGAAATTCTCGATGCCATTCGAATTTTCACGTCAATTTACACGGAAAATGCGGTCTCTCGTTTCTGAAATAGGGAAATCTGGAAAAAGTGCGAAACTATCGCCTGAAATGCGAAATCTGTCGATTTCAGAGAGAAAACTTACCTTTGCGTCGAAACCATGCCCTTCCAAAATTCTTTTCGATGAAATTCTCGATGCCATTCGAATTTTCACGTCAATTTACACGGAAAATGCGGTCTCTCGTTTCTGAAATAGGGAAATCTGGAAAAAGTGCGAAACTATCGCCTGAAATGCGAAATCTGTCGATTTCAGAGAGAAAACTTACCTTTGCGTCGAAACCATGCCCTTCCAAAATTCTTTTCGATGAAATTCTCGATGCCATTCGAATTTTCACGTCAATTTACACGGAAAATGCGGTCTCTCGTTTCTGAAATAGGGAAATCTGGAAAAAGTGCGAAACTATCGCCTGAAATGCGAAATCTGTCGATTTCAGAGAGAAAACTTACCTTTGCGTCGAAACCATGCCCTTCCAAAATTCTTTTCGATGAAATTCTCGATGCCATTCGAATTTTCACGTCAATTTACACGGAAAATGCGGTCTCTCGTTTCTGAAATAGGGAAATCTGGAAAAAGTGCGAAACTATCGCCTGAAATGCGAAATCTGTCGATTTCAGAGAGAAAACTTACCTTTGCGTCGAAACCATGCCCTTCCAAAATTCTTTTCGATGAAATTCTCGATGCCATTCGAATTTTCACGTCAATTTACACAGAAAATGCGGTCTCTCGTTTCTGAAATAGGGAAATCTGGAAAAAGTGCGAAACTATCGCCTGAAATGCGAAATCTGTCGATTTCAGAGAGAAAACTTACCTTTGCGTCGAAACCATGCCCTTCCAAAATTCTTTTCGATGAAATTCTCGATGCCATTCGAATTTTCACGTCAATTTACACGGAAAATGCGGTCTCTCGTTTCTGAAATAGGGAAATCTGGAAAAAGTGCGAAACTATCGCCTGAAATGCGAAATCTGTCGATTTCAGAGAGAAAACTTACCTTTGCGTCGAAACCATGCCCTTCCAAAATTCTTTTCGATGAAATTCTCGATGCCATTCGAATTTTCACGTCAATTTACACGGAAAATGCGGTCTCTCGTTTCTGAAATAGGGAAATCTGGAAAAAGTGCGAAACTATCGCCTGAAATGCGAAATCTGTCGATTTCAGAGAGAAAACTTACCTTTGCGTCGAAACCATGCCCTTCCAAAATTCTTTTCGATGAAATTCTCGATGCCATTCGAATTTTCACGTCAATTTACACGGAAAATGCGGTCTCTCGTTTCTGAAATAGGGAAATCTGGAAAAAGTGCGAAACTATCGCCTGAAATGCGAAATCTGTCGATTTCAGAGAGAAAACTTACCTTTGCGTCGAAACCATGCCCTTCCAAAATTCTTTTCGATGAAATTCTCGATGCCATTCGAATTTTCACGTCAATTTACACGGAAAATGCGGTCTCTCGTTTCTGAAATAGGGAAATCTGGAAAAAGTGCGAAACTATCGCCTGAAATGCGAAATCTGTCGATTTCAGAGAGAAAACTTACCTTTGCGTCGAAACCATGCCCTTCCAAAATTCTTTTCGATGAAATTCTCGATGCCATTCGAATTTTCACGTCAATTTACACGGAAAATGCGGTCTCTCGTTTCTGAAATAGGGAAATCTGGAAAAAGTGCGAAACTATCGCCTGAAATGCGAAATCTGTCGATTTCAGAGAGAAAACTTACCTTTGCGTCGAAACCATGCCCTTCCAAAATTCTTTTCGATGAAATTCTCGATGCCATTCGAATTTTCACGTCAATTTACACAGAAAATGCGGTCTCTCGTTTCTGAAATAGGGAAATCTGGAAAAAGTGCGAAACTATCGCCTGAAATGCGAAATCTGTCGATTTCAGAGAGAAAACTTACCTTTGCGTCGAAACCATGCCCTTCCAAAATTCTTTTCGATGAAATTCTCGATGCCATTCGAATTTTCACGTCAATTTACACGGAAAATGCGGTCTCTCGTTTCTGAAATAGGGAAATCTGGAAAAAGTGCGAAACTATCGCCTGAAATGCGAAATCTGTCGATTTCAGAGAGAAAACTTACCTTTGCGTCGAAACCATGCCCTTCCAAAATTCTTTTCGATGAAATTCTCGATGCCATTCGAATTTTCACGTCAATTTACACGGAAAATGCGGTCTCTCGTTTCTGAAATAGGGAAATCTGGAAAAAGTGCGAAACTATCGCCTGAAATGCGAAATCTGTCGATTTCAGAGAGAAAACTTACCTTTGCGTCGAAACCATGCCCTTCCAAAATTCTTTTCGATGAAATTCTCGATGCCATTCGAATTTTCACGTCAATTTACACGGAAAATGCGGTCTCTCGTTTCTGAAATAGGGAAATCTGGAAAAAGTGCGAAACTATCGCCTGAAATGCGAAATCTGTCGATTTCAGAGAGAAAACTTACCTTTGCGTCGAAACCATGCCCTTCCAAAATTCTTTTCGATGAAATTCTCGATGCCATTCGAATTTTCACGTCAATTTACACGGAAAATGCGGTCTCTCGTTTCTGAAATAGGGAAATCTGGAAAAAGTGCGAAACTATCGCCTGAAATGCGAAATCTGTCGATTTCAGAGAGAAAACTTACCTTTGCGTCGAAACCATGCCCTTCCAAAATTCTTTTCGATGAAATTCTCGATGCCATTCGAATTTTCACGTCAATTTACACGGAAAATGCGGTCTCTCGTTTCTGAAATAGGGAAATCTGGAAAAAGTGCGAAACTATCGCCTGAAATGCGAAATCTGTCGATTTCAGAGAGAAAACTTACCTTTGCGTCGAAACCATGCCCTTCCAAAATTCTTTTCGATGAAATTCTCGATGCCATTCGAATTTTCACGTCAATTTACACGGAAAATGCGGTCTCTCGTTTCTGAAATAGGGAAATCTGGAAAAAGTGCGAAACTATCGCCTGAAATGCGAAATCTGTCGATTTCAGAGAGAAAACTTACCTTTGCGTCGAAACCATGCCCTTCCAAAATTCTTTTCGATGAAATTCTCGATGCCATTCGAATTTTCACGTCAATTTACACGGAAAATGCGGTCTCTCGTTTCTGAAATAGGGAAATCTGGAAAAAGTGCGAAACTATCGCCTGAAATGCGAAATCTGTCGATTTCAGAGAGAAAACTTACCTTTGCGTCGAAACCATGCCCTTCCAAAATTCTTTTCGATGAAATTCTCGATGCCATTCGAATTTTCACGTCAATTTACACGGAAAATGCGGTCTCTCGTTTCTGAAATAGGGAAATCTGGAAAAAGTGCGAAACTATCGCCTGAAATGCGAAATCTGTCGATTTCAGAGAGAAAACTTACCTTTGCGTCGAAACCATGCCCTTCCAAAATTCTTTTCGATGAAATTCTCGATGCCATTCGAATTTTCACGTCAATTTACACGTAAAATGCGGTCTCTCGTTTCTGAAATAGGGAAATCTGGAAAAAGTGCGAAACTATCGCCTGAAATGCGAAATCTGTCGATTTCAGAGAGAAAACTTACCTTTGCGTCGAAACCATGCCCTTCCAAAATTCTTTTCGATGAAATTCTCGATGCCATTCGAATTTTCACGTCAATTTACACGGAAAATGCGGTCTCTCGTTTCTGAAATAGGGAAATCTGGAAAAAGTGCGAAACTATCGCCTGAAATGCGAAATCTGTCGATTTCAGAGAGAAAACTTACCTTTGCGTCGAAACCATGCCCTTCCAAAATTCTTTTCGATGAAATTCTCGATGCCATTCGAATTTTCACGTCAATTTACACGGAAAATGCGGTCTCTCGTTTCTGAAATAGGGAAATCTGGAAAAAGTGCGAAACTATCGCCTGAAATGCGAAATCTGTCGATTTCAGAGAGAAAACTTACCTTTGCGTCGAAACCATGCCCTTCCAAAATTCTTTTCGATGAAATTCTCGATGCCATTCGAATTTTCACGTCAATTTACACGGAAAATGCGGTCTCTCGTTTCTGAAATAGGGAAATCTGGAAAAAGTGCGAAACTATCGCCTGAAATGCGAAATCTGTCGATTTCAGAGAGAAAACTTACCTTTGCGTCGAAACCATGCCCTTCCAAAATTCTTTTCGATGAAATTCTCGATGCCATTCGAATTTTCACGTCAATTTACACGGAAAATGCGGTCTCTCGTTTCTGAAATAGGGAAATCTGGAAAAAGTGCGAAACTATCGCCTGAAATGCGAAATCTGTCGATTTCAGAGAGAAAACTTACCTTTGCGTCGAAACCATGCCCTTCCAAAATTCTTTTCGATGAAATTCTCGATGCCATTCGAATTTTCACGTCAATTTACACGGAAAATGCGGTCTCTCGTTTCTGAAATAGGGAAATCTGGAAAAAGTGCGAAACTATCGCCTGAAATGCGAAATCTGTCGATTTCAGAGAGAAAACTTACCTTTGCGTCGAAACCATGCCCTTCCAAAATTCTTTTCGATGAAATTCTCGATGCCATTCGAATTTTCACGTCAATTTACACGGAAAATGCGGTCTCTCGTTTCTGAAATAGGGAAATCTGGAAAAAGTGCGAAACTATCGCCTGAAATGCGAAATCTGTCGATTTCAGAGAGAAAACTTACCTTTGCGTCGAAACCATGCCCTTCCAAAATTCTTTTCGATGAAATTCTCGATGCCATTCGAATTTTCACGTCAATTTACACGGAAAATGCGGTCTCTCGTTTCTGAAATAGGGAAATCTGGAAAAAGTGCGAAACTATCGCCTGAAATGCGAAATCTGTCGATTTCAGAGAGAAAACTTACCTTTGCGTCGAAACCATGCCCTTCCAAAATTCTTTTCGATGAAATTCTCGATGCCATTCGAATTTTCACGTCAATTTACACGGAAAATGCGGTCTCTCGTTTCTGAAATAGGGAAATCTGGAAAAAGTGCGAAACTATCGCCTGAAATGCGAAATCTGTCGATTTCAGAGAGAAAACTTACCTTTGCGTCGAAACCATGCCCTTCCAAAATTCTTTTCGATGAAATTCTCGATGCCATTCGAATTTTCACGTCAATTTACACGGAAAATGCGGTCTCTCGTTTCTGAAATAGGGAAATCTGGAAAAAGTGCGAAACTATCGCCTGAAATGCGAAATCTGTCGATTTCAGAGAGAAAACTTACCTTTGCGTCGAAACCATGCCCTTCCAAAATTCTTTTCGATGAAATTCTCGATGCCATTCGAATTTTCACGTCAATTTACACGGAAAATGCGGTCTCTCGTTTCTGAAATAGGGAAATCTGGAAAAAGTGCGAAACTATCGCCTGAAATGCGAAATCTGTCGATTTCAGAGAGAAAACTTACCTTTGCGTCGAAACCATGCCCTTCCAAAATTCTTTTCGATGAAATTCTCGATGCCATTCGAATTTTCACGTCAATTTACACGGAAAATGCGGTCTCTCGTTTCTGAAATAGGGAAATCTGGAAAAAGTGCGAAACTATCGCCTGAAATGCGAAATCTGTCGATTTCAGAGAGAAAACTTACCTTTGCGTCGAAACCATGCCCTTCCAAAATTCTTTTCGATGAAATTCTCGATGCCATTCGAATTTTCACGTCAATTTACACGGAAAATGCGGTCTCTCGTTTCTGAAATAGGGAAATCTGGAAAAAGTGCGAAACTATCGCCTGAAATGCGAAATCTGTCGATTTCAGAGAGAAAACTTACCTTTGCGTCGAAACCATGCCCTTCCAAAATTCTTTTCGATGAAATTCTCGATGCCATTCGAATTTTCACGTCAATTTACACGGAAAATGCGGTCTCTCGTTTCTGAAATAGGGAAATCTGGAAAAAGTGCGAAACTATCGCCTGAAATGCGAAATCTGTCGATTTCAGAGAGAAAACTTACCTTTGCGTCGAAACCATGCCCTTCCAAAATTCTTTTCGATGAAATTCTCGATGCCATTCGAATTTTCACGTCAATTTACACGGAAAATGCGGTCTCTCGTTTCTGAAATAGGGAAATCTGGAAAAAGTGCGAAACTATCGCCTGAAATGCGAAATCTGTCGATTTCAGAGAGAAAACTTACCTTTGCGTCGAAACCATGCCCTTCCAAAATTCTTTTCGATGAAATTCTCGATGCCATTCGAATTTTCACGTCAATTTACACGGAAAATGCGGTCTCTCGTTTCTGAAATAGGGAAATCTGGAAAAAGTGCGAAACTATCGCCTGAAATGCGAAATCTGTCGATTTCAGAGAGAAAACTTACCTTTGCGTCGAAACCATGCCCTTCCAAAATTCTTTTCGATGAAATTCTCGATGCCATTCGAATTTTCACGTCAATTTACACGGAAAATGCGGTCTCTCGTTTCTGAAATAGGGAAATCTGGAAAAAGTGCGAAACTATCGCCTGAAATGCGAAATCTGTCGATTTCAGAGAGAAAACTTACCTTTGCGTCGAAACCATGCCCTTCCAAAATTCTTTTCGATGAAATTCTCGATGCCATTCGAATTTTCACGTCAATTTACACGGAAAATGCGGTCTCTCGTTTCTGAAATAGGGAAATCTGGAAAAAGTGCGAAACTATCGCCTGAAATGCGAAATCTGTCGATTTCAGAGAGAAAACTTACCTTTGCGTCGAAACCATGCCCTTCCAAAATTCTTTTCGATGAAATTCTCGATGCCATTCGAATTTTCACGTCAATTTACACGGAAAATGCGGTCTCTCGTTTCTGAAATAGGGAAATCTGGAAAAAGTGCGAAACTATCGCCTGAAATGCGAAATCTGTCGATTTCAGAGAGAAAACTTACCTTTGCGTCGAAACCATGCCCTTCCAAAATTCTTTTCGATGAAATTCTCGATGCCATTCGAATTTTCACGTCAATTTACACGGAAAATGCGGTCTCTCGTTTCTGAAATAGGGAAATCTGGAAAAAGTGCGAAACTATCGCCTGAAATGCGAAATCTGTCGATTTCAGAGAGAAAACTTACCTTTGCGTCGAAACCATGCCCTTCCAAAATTCTTTTCGATGAAATTCTCGATGCCATTCGAATTTTCACGTCAATTTACACGGAAAATGCGGTCTCTCGTTTCTGAAATAGGGAAATCTGGAAAAAGTGCGAAACTATCGCCTGAAATGCGAAATCTGTCGATTTCAGAGAGAAAACTTACCTTTGCGTCGAAACCATGCCCTTCCAAAATTCTTTTCGATGAAATTCTCGATGCCATTCGAATTTTCACGTCAATTTACACGGAAAATGCGGTCTCTCGTTTCTGAAATAGGGAAATCTGGAAAAAGTGCGAAACTATCGCCTGAAATGCGAAATCTGTCGATTTCAGAGAGAAAACTTACCTTTGCGTCGAAACCATGCCCTTCCAAAATTCTTTTCGATGAAATTCTCGATGCCATTCGAATTTTCACGTCAATTTACACGGAAAATGCGGTCTCTCGTTTCTGAAATAGGGAAATCTGGAAAAAGTGCGAAACTATCGCCTGAAATGCGAAATCTGTCGATTTCAGAGAGAAAACTTACCTTTGCGTCGAAACCATGCCCTTCCAAAATTCTTTTCGATGAAATTCTCGATGCCATTCGAATTTTCACGTCAATTTACACGGAAAATGCGGTCTCTCGTTTCTGAAATAGGGAAATCTGGAAAAAGTGCGAAACTATCGCCTGAAATGCGAAATCTGTCGATTTCAGAGAGAAAACTTACCTTTGCGTCGAAACCATGCCCTTCCAAAATTCTTTTCGATGAAATTCTCGATGCCATTCGAATTTTCACGTCAATTTACACGGAAAATGCGGTCTCTCGTTTCTGAAATAGGGAAATCTGGAAAAAGTGCGAAACTATCGCCTGAAATGCGAAATCTGTCGATTTCAGAGAGAAAACTTACCTTTGCGTCGAAACCATGCCCTTCCAAAATTCTTTTCGATGAAATTCTCGATGCCATTCGAATTTTCACGTCAATTTACACGGAAAATGCGGTCTCTCGTTTCTGAAATAGGGAAATCTGGAAAAAGTGCGAAACTATCGCCTGAAATGCGAAATCTGTCGATTTCAGAGAGAAAACTTACCTTTGCGTCGAAACCATGCCCTTCCAAAATTCTTTTCGATGAAATTCTCGATGCCATTCGAATTTTCACGTCAATTTACACGGAAAATGCGGTCTCTCGTTTCTGAAATAGGGAAATCTGGAAAAAGTGCGAAACTATCGCCTGAAATGCGAAATCTGTCGATTTCAGAGAGAAAACTTACCTTTGCGTCGAAACCATGCCCTTCCAAAATTCTTTTCGATGAAATTCTCGATGCCATTCGAATTTTCACGTCAATTTACACGGAAAATGCGGTCTCTCGTTTCTGAAATAGGGAAATCTGGAAAAAGTGCGAAACTATCGCCTGAAATGCGAAATCTGTCGATTTCAGAGAGAAAACTTACCTTTGCGTCGAAACCATGCCCTTCCAAAATTCTTTTCGATGAAATTCTCGATGCCATTCGAATTTTCACGTCAATTTACACGGAAAATGCGGTCTCTCGTTTCTGAAATAGGGAAATCTGGAAAAAGTGCGAAACTATCGCCTGAAATGCGAAATCTGTCGATTTCAGAGAGAAAACTTACCTTTGCGTCGAAACCATGCCCTTCCAAAATTCTTTTCGATGAAATTCTCGATGCCATTCGAATTTTCACGTCAATTTACACGGAAAATGCGGTCTCTCGTTTCTGAAATAGGGAAATCTGGAAAAAGTGCGAAACTATCGCCTGAAATGCGAAATCTGTCGATTTCAGAGAGAAAACTTACCTTTGCGTCGAAACCATGCCCTTCCAAAATTCTTTTCGATGAAATTCTCGATGCCATTCGAATTTTCACGTCAATTTACACGGAAAATGCGGTCTCTCGTTTCTGAAATAGGGAAATCTGGAAAAAGTGCGAAACTATCGCCTGAAATGCGAAATCTGTCGATTTCAGAGAGAAAACTTACCTTTGCGTCGAAACCATGCCCTTCCAAAATTCTTTTCGATGAAATTCTCGATGCCATTCGAATTTTCACGTCAATTTACACGGAAAATGCGGTCTCTCGTTTCTGAAATAGGGAAATCTGGAAAAAGTGCGAAACTATCGCCTGAAATGCGAAATCTGTCGATTTCAGAGAGAAAACTTACCTTTGCGTCGAAACCATGCCCTTCCAAAATTCTTTTCGATGAAATTCTCGATGCCATTCGAATTTTCACGTCAATTTACACGGAAAATGCGGTCTCTCGTTTCTGAAATAGGGAAATCTGGAAAAAGTGCGAAACTATCGCCTGAAATGCGAAATCTGTCGATTTCAGAGAGAAAACTTACCTTTGCGTCGAAACCATGCCCTTCCAAAATTCTTTTCGATGAAATTCTCGATGCCATTCGAATTTTCACGTCAATTTACACGGAAAATGCGGTCTCTCGTTTCTGAAATAGGGAAATCTGGAAAAAGTGCGAAACTATCGCCTGAAATGCGAAATCTGTCGATTTCAGAGAGAAAACTTACCTTTGCGTCGAAACCATGCCCTTCCAAAATTCTTTTCGATGAAATTCTCGATGCCATTCGAATTTTCACGTCAATTTACACGGAAAATGCGGTCTCTCGTTTCTGAAATAGGGAAATCTGGAAAAAGTGCGAAACTATCGCCTGAAATGCGAAATCTGTCGATTTCAGAGAGAAAACTTACCTTTGCGTCGAAACCATGCCCTTCCAAAATTCTTTTCGATGAAATTCTCGATGCCATTCGAATTTTCACGTCAATTTACACGGAAAATGCGGTCTCTCGTTTCTGAAATAGGGAAATCTGGAAAAAGTGCGAAACTATCGCCTTAAATGCGAAATCTGTCGATTTCAGAGAGAAAACTTACCTTTGCGTCGAAACCATGCCCTTCCAAAATTCTTTTCGATGAAATTCTCGATGCCATTCGAATTTTCACGTCAATTTACACGGAAAATGCGGTCTCTCGTTTCTGAAATAGGGAAATCTGGAAAAAGTGCGAAACTATCGCCTGAAATGCGAAATCTGTCGATTTCAGAGAGAAAACTTACCTTTGCGTCGAAACCATGCCCTTCCAAAATTCTTTTCGATGAAATTCTCGATGCCATTCGAATTTTCACGTCAATTTACACGGAAAATGCGGTCTCTCGTTTCTGAAATAGGGAAATCTGGAAAAAGTGCGAAACTATCGCCTGAAATGCGAAATCTGTCGATTTCAGAGAGAAAACTTACCTTTGCGTCGAAACCATGCCCTTCCAAAATTCTTTTCGATGAAATTCTCGATGCCATTCGAATTTTCACGTCAATTTACACGGAAAATGCGGTCTCTCGTTTCTGAAATAGGGAAATCTGGAAAAAGTGCGAAACTATCGCCTGAAATGCGAAATCTGTCGATTTCAGAGAGAAAACTTACCTTTGCGTCGAAACCATGCCCTTCCAAAATTCTTTTCGATGAAATTCTCGATGCCATTCGAATTTTCACGTCAATTTACACGGAAAATGCGGTCTCTCGTTTCTGAAATAGGGAAATCTGGAAAAAGTGCGAAACTATCGCCTGAAATGCGAAATCTGTCGATTTCAGAGAGAAAACTTACCTTTGCGTCGAAACCATGCCCTTCCAAAATTCTTTTCGATGAAATTCTCGATGCCATTCGAATTTTCACGTCAATTTACACGGAAAATGCGGTCTCTCGTTTCTGAAATAGGGAAATCTGGAAAAAGTGCGAAACTATCGCCTGAAATGCGAAATCTGTCGATTTCAGAGAGAAAACTTACCTTTGCGTCGAAACCATGCCCTTCCAAAATTCTTTTCGATGAAATTCTCGATGCCATTCGAATTTTCACGTCAATTTACACGGAAAATGCGGTCTCTCGTTTCTGAAATAGGGAAATCTGGAAAAAGTGCGAAACTATCGCCTGAAATGCGAAATCTGTCGATTTCAGAGAGAAAACTTACCTTTGCGTCGAAACCATGCCCTTCCAAAATTCTTTTCGATGAAATTCTCGATGCCATTCGAATTTTCACGTCAATTTACACGGAAAATGCGGTCTCTCGTTTCTGAAATAGGGAAATCTGGAAAAAGTGCGAAACTATCGCCTGAAATGCGAAATCTGTCGATTTCAGAGAGAAAACTTACCTTTGCGTCGAAACCATGCCCTTCCAAAATTCTTTTCGATGAAATTCTCGATGCCATTCGAATTTTCACGTCAATTTACACGGAAAATGCGGTCTCTCGTTTCTGAAATAGGGAAATCTGGAAAAAGTGCGAAACTATCGCCTGAAATGCGAAATCTGTCGATTTCAGAGAGAAAACTTACCTTTGCGTCGAAACCATGCCCTTCCAAAATTCTTTTCGATGAAATTCTCGATGCCATTCGAATTTTCACGTCAATTTACACGGAAAATGCGGTCTCTCGTTTCTGAAATAGGGAAATCTGGAAAAAGTGCGAAACTATCGCCTGAAATGCGAAATCTGTCGATTTCAGAGAGAAAACTTACCTTTGCGTCGAAACCATGCCCTTCCAAAATTCTTTTCGATGAAATTCTCGATGCCATTCGAATTTTCACGTCAATTTACACGGAAAATGCGGTCTCTCGTATCTGAAATAGGGAAATCTGGAAAAAGTGCGAAACTATCGCCTGAAATGCGAAATCTGTCGATTTCAGAGAGAAAACTTACCTTTGCGTCGAAACCATGCCCTTCCAAAATTCTTTTCGATGAAATTCTCGATGCCATTCGAATTTTCACGTCAATTTACACGGAAAATGCGGTCTCTCGTTTCTGAAATAGGGAAATCTGGAAAAAGTGCGAAACTATCGCCTGAAATGCGAAATCTGTCGATTTCAGAGAGAAAACTTACCTTTGCGTCGAAACCATGCCCTTCCAAAATTCTTTTCGATGAAATTCTCGATGCCATTCGAATTTTCACGTCAATTTACACGGAAAATGCGGTCTCTCGTTTCTGAAATAGGGAAATCTGGAAAAAGTGCGAAACTATCGCCTGAAATGCGAAATCTGTCGATTTCAGAGAGAAAACTTACCTTTGCGTCGAAACCATGCCCTTCCAAAATTCTTTTCGATGAAATTCTCGATGCCATTCGAATTTTCACGTCAATTTACACGGAAAATGCGGTCTCTCGTTTCTGAAATAGGGAAATCTGGAAAAAGTGCGAAACTATCGCCTGAAATGCGAAATCTGTCGATTTCAGAGAGAAAACTTACCTTTGCGTCGAAACCATGCCCTTCCAAAATTCTTTTCGATGAAATTCTCGATGCCATTCGAATTTTCACGTCAATTTACACGGAAAATGCGGTCTCTCGTTTCTGAAATAGGGAAATCTGGAAAAAGTGCGAAACTATCGCCTGAAATGCGAAATCTGTCGATTTCAGAGAGAAAACTTACCTTTGCGTCGAAACCATGCCCTTCCAAAATTCTTTTCGATGAAATTCTCGATGCCATTCGAATTTTCACGTCAATTTACACGGAAAATGCGGTCTCTCGTTTCTGAAAATCTGGAAAAAGTGCGAAACTATCGCCTGAAATGCGAAATCTGTCGATTTCAGAGAGAAAACTTACCTTTGCGTCGAAACCATGCCCTTCCAAAATTCTTTTCGATGAAATTCTCGATGCCATTCGAATTTTCACGTCAATTTACACGGAAAATGCGGTCTCTCGTTTCTGAAATAGGGAAATCTGGAAAAAGTGCGAAACTATCGCCTGAAATGCGAAATCTGTCGATTTCAGAGAGAAAACTTACCTTTGCGTCGAAACCATGCCCTTCCAAAATTCTTTTCGATGAAATTCTCGATGCCATTCGAATTTTCACGTCAATTTACACGGAAAATGCGGTCTCTCGTTTCTGAAATAGGGAAATCTGGAAAAAGTGCGAAACTATCGCCTGAAATGCGAAATCTGTCGATTTCAGAGAGAAAACTTACCTTTGCGTCGAAACCATGCCCTTCCAAAATTCTTTTCGATGAAATTCTCGATGCCATTCGAATTTTCACGTCAATTTACACGGAAAATGCGGTCTCTCGTTTCTGAAATAGGGAAATCTGGAAAAAGTGCGAAACTATCGCCTGAAATGCGAAATCTGTCGATTTCAGAGAGAAAACTTACCTTTGCGTCGAAACCATGCCCTTCCAAAATTCTTTTCGATGAAATTCTCGATGCCATTCGAATTTTCACGTCAATTTACACGGAAAATGCGGTCTCTCGTTTCTGAAATAGGGAAATCTGGAAAAAGTGCGAAACTATCGCCTGAAATGCGAAATCTGTCGATTTCAGAGAGAAAACTTACCTTTGCGTCGAAACCATGCCCTTCCAAAATTCTTTTCGATGAAATTCTCGATGCCATTCGAATTTTCACGTCAATTTACACGGAAAATGCGGTCTCTCGTTTCTGAAATAGGGAAATCTGGAAAAAGTGCGAAACTATCGCCTGAAATGCGAAATCTGTCGATTTCAGAGAGAAAACTTACCTTTGCGTCGAAACCATGCCCTTCCAAAATTCTTTTCGATGAAATTCTCGATGCCATTCGAATTTTCACGTCAATTTACACGGAAAATGCGGTCTCTCGTTTCTGAAATAGGGAAATCTGGAAAAAGTGCGAAACTATCGCCTGAAATGCGAAATCTGTCGATTTCAGAGAGAAAACTTACCTTTGCGTCGAAACCATGCCCTTCCAAAATTCTTTTCGATGAAATTCTCGATGCCATTCGAATTTTCACGTCAATTTACACGGAAAATGCGGTCTCTCGTTTCTGAAATAGGGAAATCTGGAAAAAGTGCGAAACTATCGCCTGAAATGCGAAATCTGTCGATTTCAGAGAGAAAACTTACCTTTGCGTCGAAACCATGCCCTTCCAAAATTCTTTTCGATGAAATTCTCGATGCCATTCGAATTTTCACGTCAATTTACACGGAAAATGCGGTCTCTCGTTTCTGAAATAGGGAAATCTGGAAAAAGTGCGAAACTATCGCCTGAAATGCGAAATCTGTCGATTTCAGAGAGAAAACTTACCTTTGCGTCGAAACCATGCCCTTCCAAAATTCTTTTCGATGAAATTCTCGATGCCATTCGAATTTTCACGTCAATTTACACGGAAAATGCGGTCTCTCGTTTCTGAAATAGGGAAATCTGGAAAAAGTGCGAAACTATCGCCTGAAATGCGAAATCTGTCGATTTCAGAGAGAAAACTTACCTTTGCGTCGAAACCATGCCCTTCCAAAATTCTTTTCGATGAAATTCTCGATGCCATTCGAATTTTCACGTCAATTTACACGGAAAATGCGGTCTCTCGTTTCTGAAATAGGGAAATCTGGAAAAAGTGCGAAACTATCGCCTGAAATGCGAAATCTGTCGATTTCAGAGAGAAAACTTACCTTTGCGTCGAAACCATGCCCTTCCAAAATTCTTTTCGATGAAATTCTCGATGCCATTCGAATTTTCACGTCAATTTACACGGAAAATGCGGTCTCTCGTTTCTGAAATAGGGAAATCTGGAAAAAGTGCGAAACTATCGCCTGAAATGCGAAATCTGTCGATTTCAGAGAGAAAACTTACCTTTGCGTCGAAACCATGCCCTTCCAAAATTCTTTTCGATGAAATTCTCGATGCCATTCGAATTTTCACGTCAATTTACACGGAAAATGCGGTCTCTCGTTTCTGAAATAGGGAAATCTGGAAAAAGTGCGAAACTATCGCCTGAAATGCGAAATCTGTCGATTTCAGAGAGAAAACTTACCTTTGCGTCGAAACCATGCCCTTCCAAAATTCTTTTCGATGAAATTCTCGATGCCATTCGAATTTTCACGTCAATTTACACGGAAAATGCGGTCTCTCGTTTCTGAAATAGGGAAATCTGGAAAAAGTGCGAAACTATCGCCTGAAATGCGAAATCTGTCGATTTCAGAGAGAAAACTTACCTTTGCGTCGAAACCATGCCCTTCCAAAATTCTTTTCGATGAAATTCTCGATGCCATTCGAATTTTCACGTCAATTTACACGGAAAATGCGGTCTCTCGTTTCTGAAATAGGGAAATCTGGAAAAAGTGCGAAACTATCGCCTGAAATGCGAAATCTGTCGATTTCAGAGAGAAAACTTACCTTTGCGTCGAAACCATGCCCTTCCAAAATTCTTTTCGATGAAATTCTCGATGCCATTCGAATTTTCACGTCAATTTACACGGAAAATGCGGTCTCTCGTTTCTGAAATAGGGAAATCTGGAAAAAGTGCGAAACTATCGCCTGAAATGCGAAATCTGTCGATTTCAGAGAGAAAACTTACCTTTGCGTCGAAACCATGCCCTTCCAAAATTCTTTTCGATGAAATTCTCGATGCCATTCGAATTTTCACGTCAATTTACACGGAAAATGCGGTCTCTCGTTTCTGAAATAGGGAAATCTGGAAAAAGTGCGAAACTATCGCCTGAAATGCGAAATCTGTCGATTTCAGAGAGAAAACTTACCTTTGCGTCGAAACCATGCCCTTCCAAAATTCTTTTCGATGAAATTCTCGATGCCATTCGAATTTTCACGTCAATTTACACGGAAAATGCGGTCTCTCGTTTCTGAAATAGGGAAATCTGGAAAAAGTGCGAAACTATCGCCTGAAATGCGAAATCTGTCGATTTCAGAGAGAAAACTTACCTTTGCGTCGAAACCATGCCCTTCCAAAATTCTTTTCGATGAAATTCTCGATGCCATTCGAATTTTCACGTCAATTTACACGGAAAATGCGGTCTCTCGTTTCTGAAATAGGGAAATCTGGAAAAAGTGCGAAACTATCGCCTGAAATGCGAAATCTGTCGATTTCAGAGAGAAAACTTACCTTTGCGTCGAAACCATGCCCTTCCAAAATTCTTTTCGATGAAATTCTCGATGCCATTCGAATTTTCACGTCAATTTACACGGAAAATGCGGTCTCTCGTTTCTGAAATAGGGAAATCTGGAAAAAGTGCGAAACTATCGCCTGAAATGCGAAATCTGTCGATTTCAGAGAGAAAACTTACCTTTGCGTCGAAACCATGCCCTTCCAAAATTCTTTTCGATGAAATTCTCGATGCCATTCGAATTTTCACGTCAATTTACACGGAAAATGCGGTCTCTCGTTTCTGAAATAGGGAAATCTGGAAAAAGTGCGAAACTATCGCCTGAAATGCGAAATCTGTCGATTTCAGAGAGAAAACTTACCTTTGCGTCGAAACCATGCCCTTCCAAAATTCTTTTCGATGAAATTCTCGATGCCATTCGAATTTTCACGTCAATTTACACGGAAAATGCGGTCTCTCGTTTCTGAAATAGGGAAATCTGGAAAAAGTGCGAAACTATCGCCTGAAATGCGAAATCTGTCGATTTCAGAGAGAAAACTTACCTTTGCGTCGAAACCATGCCCTTCCAAAATTCTTTTCGATGAAATTCTCGATGCCATTCGAATTTTCACGTCAATTTACACGGAAAATGCGGTCTCTCGTTTCTGAAATAGGGAAATCTGGAAAAAGTGCGAAACTATCGCCTGAAATGCGAAATCTGTCGATTTCAGAGAGAAAACTTACCTTTGCGTCGAAACCATGCCCTTCCAAAATTCTTTTCGATGAAATTCTCGATGCCATTCGAATTTTCACGTCAATTTACACGGAAAATGCGGTCTCTCGTTTCTGAAATAGGGAAATCTGGAAAAAGTGCGAAACTATCGCCTGAAATGCGAAATCTGTCGATTTCAGAGAGAAAACTTACCTTTGCGTCGAAACCATGCCCTTCCAAAATTCTTTTCGATGAAATTCTCGATGCCATTCGAATTTTCACGTCAATTTACACGGAAAATGCGGTCTCTCGTTTCTGAAATAGGGAAATCTGGAAAAAGTGCGAAACTATCGCCTGAAATGCGAAATCTGTCGATTTCAGAGAGAAAACTTACCTTTGCGTCGAAACCATGCCCTTCCAAAATTCTTTTCGATGAAATTCTCGATGCCATTCGAATTTTCACGTCAATTTACACGGAAAATGCGGTCTCTCGTTTCTGAAATAGGGAAATCTGTAAAAAGTGCGAAACTATCGCCTGAAATGCGAAATCTGTCGATTTCAGAGAGAAAACTTACCTTTGCGTCGAAACCATGCCCTTCCAAAATTCTTTTCGATGAAATTCTCGATGCCATTCGAATTTTCACGTCAATTTACACGGAAAATGCGGTCTCTCGTTTCTGAAATAGGGAAATCTGTAAAAAGTGCGAAACTATCGCCTGAAATGCGAAATCTGTCGATTTCAGAGAGAAAACTTACATTTGCGTCGAAACCATGCCCTTCCAAAATTCTTTTCGATGAAATTCTCGATGCCATTCGAATTTTCACGTCAATTTACACGGAAAATGCGGTCTCTCGTTTCTGAAATAGGGAAATCTGGAAAAAGTGCGAAACTATCGCCTGAAATGCGAAATCTGTCGATTTCAGAGAGAAAACTTACCTTTGCGTCGAAACCATGCCCTTCCAAAATTCTTTTCGATGAAATTCTCGATGCCATTCGAATTTTCACGTCAATTTACACGGAAAATGCGGTCTCTCGTTTCTGAAATAGGGAAATCTGGAAAAAGTGCGAAACTATCGCCTGAAATGCGAAATCTGTCGATTTCAGAGAGAAAACTTACCTTTGCGTCGAAACCATGCCCTTCCAAAATTCTTTTCGATGAAATTCTCGATGCCATTCGAATTTTCACGTCAATTTACACGGAAAATGCGGTCTCTCGTTTCTGAAATAGGGAAATCTGGAAAAAGTGCGAAACTATCGCCTGAAATGCGAAATCTGTCGATTTCAGAGAGAAAACTTACCTTTGCGTCGAAACCATGCCCTTCCAAAATTCTTTTCGATGAAATTCTCGATGCCATTCGAATTTTCACGTCAATTTACACGGAAAATGCGGTCTCTCGTTTCTGAAATAGGGAAATCTGGAAAAAGTGCGAAACTATCGCCTGAAATGCGAAATCTGTCGATTTCAGAGAGAAAACTTACCTTTGCGTCGAAACCATGCCCTTCCAAAATTCTTTTCGATGAAATTCTCGATGCCATTCGAATTTTCACGTCAATTTACACGGAAAATGCGGTCTCTCGTTTCTGTAATAGGGAAATCTGGAAAAAGTGCGAAACTATCGCCTGAAATGCGAAATCTGTCGATTTCAGAGAGAAAACTTACCTTTGCGTCGAAACCATGCCCTTCCAAAATTCTTTTCGATGAAATTCTCGATGCCATTCGAATTTTCACGTCAATTTACACGGAAAATGCGGTCTCTCGTTTCTGAAATAGGGAAATCTGGAAAAAGTGCGAAACTATCGCCTGAAATGCGAAATCTGTCGATTTCAGAGAGAAAACTTACCTTTGCGTCGAAACCATGCCCTTCCAAAATTCTTTTCGATGAAATTCTCGATGCCATTCGAATTTTCACGTCAATTTACACGGAAAATGCGGTCTCTCGTTTCTGAAATAGGGAAATCTGGAAAAAGTGCGAAACTATCGCCTGAAATGCGAAATCTGTCGATTTCAGAGAGAAAACTTACCTTTGCGTCGAAACCATGCCCTTCCAAAATTCTTTTCGATGAAATTCTCGATGCCATTCGAATTTTCACGTCAATTTACACGGAAAATGCGGTCTCTCGTTTCTGAAATAGGGAAATCTGGAAAAAGTGCGAAACTATCGCCTGAAATGCGAAATCTGTCGATTTCAGAGAGAAAACTTACCTTTGCGTCGAAACCATGCCCTTCCAAAATTCTTTTCGATGAAATTCTCGATGCCATTCGAATTTTCACGTCAATTTACACGGAAAATGCGGTCTCTAGTTTCTGAAATAGGGAAATCTGGAAAAAGTGCGAAACTATCGCCTGAAATGCGAAATCTGTCGATTTCAGAGAGAAAACTTACCTTTGCGTCGAAACCATGCCCTTCCAAAATTCTTTTCGATGAAATTCTCGATGCCATTCGAATTTTCACGTCAATTTACACGGAAAATGCGGTCTCTCGTTTCTGAAATAGGGAAATCTGGAAAAAGTGCGAAACTATCGCCTGAAATGCGAAATCTGTCGATTTCAGAGAGAAAACTTACCTTTGCGTCGAAACCATGCCCTTCCAAAATTCTTTTCGATGAAATTCTCGATGCCATTCGAATTTTCACGTCAATTTACACGGAAAATGCGGTCTCTCGTTTCTGAAATAGGGAAATCTGGAAAAAGTGCGAAACTATCGCCTGAAATGCGAAATCTGTCGATTTCAGAGAGAAAACTTACCTTTGCGTCGAAACCATGCCCTTCCAAAATTCTTTTCGATGAAATTCTCGATGCCATTCGAATTTTCACGTCAATTTACACGGAAAATGCGGTCTCTCGTTTCTGAAATAGGGAAATCTGGAAAAAGTGCGAAACTATCGCCTGAAATGCGAAATCTGTCGATTTCAGAGAGAAAACTTACCTTTGCGTCGAAACCATGCCCTTCCAAAATTCTTTTCGATGAAATTCTCGATGCCATTCGAATTTTCACGTCAATTTACACGGAAAATGCGGTCTCTCGTTTCTGAAATAGGGAAATCTGGAAAAAGTGCGAAACTATCGCCTGAAATGCGAAATCTGTCGATTTCAGAGAGAAAACTTACCTTTGCGTCGAAACCATGCCCTTCCAAAATTCTTTTCGATGAAATTCTCGATGCCATTCGAATTTTCACGTCAATTTACACGGAAAATGCGGTCTCTCGTTTCTGAAATAGGGAAATCTGGAAAAAGTGCGAAACTATCGCCTGAAATGCGAAATCTGTCGATTTCAGAGAGAAAACTTACCTTTGCGTCGAAACCATGCCCTTCCAAAATTCTTTTCGATGAAATTCTCGATGCCATTCGAATTTTCACGTCAATTTACACGGAAAATGCGGTCTCTCGTTTCTGAAATAGGGAAATCTGGAAAAAGTGCGAAACTATCGCCTGAAATGCGAAATCTGTCGATTTCAGAGAGAAAACTTACCTTTGCGTTGAAACCATGCCCTTCCAAAATTCTTTTCGATGAAATTCTCGATGCCATTCGAATTTTCACGTCAATTTACACGGAAAATGCGGTCTCTCGTTTCTGAAAGAGGGAAATCTGGAAAAAGTGCGAAACTATCGCCTGAAATGCGAAATCTGTCGATTTCAGAGAGAAAACTTACCTTTGCGTCGAAACCATGCCCTTCCAAAATTCTTTTCGATGAAATTCTCGATGCCATTCGAATTTTCACGTCAATTTACACGGAAAATGCGGTCTCTCGTTTCTGAAAGAGGGAAATCTGGAAAAAGTGCGAAACTATCGCCTGAAATGCGAAATCTGTCGATTTCAGAGAGAAAACTTACCTTTGCGTCGAAACCATGCCCTTCCAAAATTCTTTTCGATGAAATTCTCGATGCCATTCGAATTTTCACGTCAATTTACACGGAAAATGCGGTCTCTCGTTTCTGAAATAGGGAAATCTGGAAAAAGTGCGAAACTATCGCCTGAAATGCGAAATCTGTCGATTTCAGAGAGAAAACTTACCTTTGCGTCGAAACCATGCCCTTCCAAAATTCTTTTCGATGAAATTCTCGATGCCATTCGAATTTTCACGTCAATTTACACGGAAAATGCGGTCTCTCGTTTCTGAAATAGGGAAATCTGGAAAAAGTGCGAAACTATCGCCTGAAATGCGAAATCTGTCGATTTCAGAGAGAAAACTTACCTTTGCGTCGAAACCATGCCCTTCCAAAATTCTTTTCGATGAAATTCTCGATGCCATTCGAATTTTCACGTCAATTTACACGGAAAATGCGGTCTCTCGTTTCTGAAATAGGGAAATCTGGAAAAAGTGCGAAACTATCGCCTGAAATGCGAAATCTGTCGATTTCAGAGAGAAAACTTACCTTTGCGTCGAAACCATGCCCTTCCAAATTCTTTTCGATGAAATTCTCGATGCCATTCGAATTTTCACGTCAATTTACACGGAAAATGCGGTCTCTCGTTTCTGAAATAGGGAAATCTGGAAAAAGTGCGAAACTATCGCCTGAAATGCGAAATCTGTCGATTTCAGAGAGAAAACTTACCTTTGCGTCGAAACCATGCCCTTCCAAAATTCTTTTCGATGAAATTCTCGATGCCATTCGAATTTTCACGTCAATTTACACGGAAAATGCGGTCTCTCGTTTCTGAAATAGGGAAATCTGGAAAAAGTGCGAAACTATCGCCTGAAATGCGAAATCTGTCGATTTCAGAGAGAAAACTTACCTTTGCGTCGAAACCATGCCCTTCCAAAATTCTTTTCGATGGAAATTCTCGATGCCATTCGAATTTTCACGTCAATTTACACGGAAAATGCGGTCTCTCGTTTCTGAAATAGGGAAATCTGGAAAAAGTGCGAAACTATCGCCTGAAATGCGAAATCTGTCGATTTCAGAGAGAAAACTTACCTTTGCGTCGAAACCATGCCCTTCCAAAATTCTTTTCGATGAAATTCTCGATGCCATTCGAATTTTCACGTCAATTTACACGGAAAATGCGGTCTCTCGTTTCTGAAATAGGGAAATCTGGAAAAAGTGCGAAACTATCGCCTGAAATGCGAAATCTGTCGATTTCAGAGAGAAAACTTACCTTTGCGTCGAAACCATGCCCTTCCAAAATTCTTTTCGATGAAATTCTCGATGCCATTCGAATTTTCACGTCAATTTACACGGAAAATGCGGTCTCTCGTTTCTGAAATAGGGAAATCTGGAAAAAGTGCGAAACTATCGCCTGAAATGCGAAATCTGTCGATTTCAGAGAGAAAACTTACCTTTGCGTCGAAACCATGCCCTTCCAAAATTCTTTTCGATGAAATTCTCGATGCCATTCGAATTTTCACGTCAATTTACACGGAAAATGCGGTATCTCGTTTCTGAAATAGGGAAATCTGGAAAAAGTGCGAAACTATCGCCTGAAATGCGAAATCTGTCGATTTCAGAGAGAAAACTTACCTTTGCGTCGAAACCATGCCCTTCCAAAATTCTTTTCGATGAAATTCTCGATGCCATTCGAATTTTCACGTCAATTTACACGGAAAATGCGGTCTCTCGTTTCTGAAATAGGGAAATCTGGAAAAAGTGCGAAACTATCGCCTGAAATGCGAAATCTGTCGATTTCAGAGAGAAAACTTACCTTTGCGTCGAAACCATGCCCTTCCAAAATTCTTTTCGATGAAATTCTCGATGCCATTCGAATTTTCACGTCAATTTACACGGAAAATGCGGTCTCTCGTTTCTGAAATAGGGAAATCTGGAAAAAGTGCGAAACTATCGCCTGAAATGCGAAATCTGTCGATTTCAGAGAGAAAACTTACCTTTGCGTCGAAACCATGCCCTTCCAAAATTCTTTTCGATGAAATTCTCGATGCCATTCGAATTTTCACGTCAATTTACACGGAAAATGCGGTCTCTCGTTTCTGAAATAGGGAAATCTGGAAAAAGTGCGAAACTATCGCCTGAAATGCGAAATCTGTCGATTTCAGAGAGAAAACTTACCTTTGCGTCGAAACCATGCCCTTCCAAAATTCTTTTCGATGAAATTCTCGATGCCATTCGAATTTTCACGTCAATTTACACGGAAAATGCGGTCTCTCGTTTCTGAAATAGGGAAATCTGGAAAAAGTGCGAAACTATCGCCTGAAATGCGAAATCTGTCGATTTCAGAGAGAAAACTTACCTTTGCGTCGAAACCATGCCCTTCCAAAATTCTTTTCGATGAAATTCTCGATGCCATTCGAATTTTCACGTCAATTTACACGGAAAATGCGGTCTCTCGTTTCTGAAATAGGGAAATCTGGAAAAAGTGCGAAACTATCGCCTGAAATGCGAAATCTGTCGATTTCAGAGAGAAAACTTACCTTTGCGTCGAAACCATGCCCTTCCAAAATTCTTTTCGATGAAATTCTCGATGCCATTCGAATTTTCACGTCAATTTACACGGAAAATGCGGTCTCTCGTTTCTGAAATAGGGAAATCTGGAAAAAGTGCGAAACTATCGCCTGAAATGCGAAATCTGTCGATTTCAGAGAGAAAACTTACCTTTGCGTCGAAACCATGCCCTTCCAAAATTCTTTTCGATGAAATTCTCGATGCCATTCGAATTTTCACGTCAATTTACACGGAAAATGCGGTCTCTCGTTTCTGAAATAGGGAAATCTGGAAAAAGTGCGAAACTATCGCCTGAAATGCGAAATCTGTCGATTTCAGAGAGAAAACTTACCTTTGCGTCGAAACCATGCCCTTCCAAAATTCTTTTCGATGAAATTCTCGATGCCATTCGAATTTTCACGTCAATTTACACGGAAAATGCGGTCTCTCGTTTCTGAAATAGGGAAATCTGGAAAAAGTGCGAAACTATCGCCTGAAATGCGAAATCTGTCGATTTCAGAGAGAAAACTTACCTTTGCGTCGAAACCATGCCCTTCCAAAATTCTTTTCGATGAAATTCTCGATGCCATTCGAATTTTCACGTCAATTTACACGGAAAATGCGGTCTCTCGTTTCTGAAATAGGGAAATCTGGAAAAAGTGCGAAACTATCGCCTGAAATGCGAAATCTATCGATTTCAGAGAGAAAACATACCTTTGCGTCGAAACCATGCCCTTCTAAAATTCTTTTCGATGAAATTCTCGATGCCATTCGAATTTTCACGTCAATTTACACGGAAAATGCGATCTCCCGTTTCGGAAATAGTGAAATCTGGAAAAAGTGCGAAACTATCGCCTGAAATGCGAAATCTGTCGATTTCAGAGATAAAACTTACCTTTGCGTCGAAACCATGCCCTTCCAAAATTCTTTTCGATGAAATTCTCGATGCCATTCGAATTTTCACGTCAATTTACACGGAAAATGCGATCTCCCGTTTCGGAAATAGTGAAATCTGGAAAAAGTGCGAAACTATCGCCTGAAATGCGAAATCTGTCGATTTCAGAGAGAAAACTTACCTTTGCGTCGAAACCATGCCCTTCCAAAATTCTTTTCGATGAAATTCTCGATGCCATTCGAATTTTCACGTCAATTTACACGGAAAATGCGATCTCCCGTTTCGGAAATAGTGAAATCTGGAAAAAGTGCGAAACTATCGCCTGAAATGCGAAATCTGTCGATTTCAGAGATAAAACTTACCTTTGCGTCGAAACCATGCCCTTCCAAAATTCTTTTCGATGAAATTCTCGATGCCATTCGAATTTTCACGTCAATTTACACGGAAAATGCGATCTCCCGTTTCGGAAATAGTGAAATCTGGAAAAAGTGCGAAACTATCGCCTGAAATGCGAAATCTGTCGATTTCAGAGAGAAAACTTACCTTTGCGTCGAAACCATGCCCTTCCAAAATTCTTTTCGATGAAATTCTCGATGCCATTCGAATTTTCACGTCAATTTACACGGAAAATGCGATCTCCCGTTTCGGAAATAGTGAAATCTGGAAAAAGTGCGAAACTATCGCCTGAAATGCGAAATCTGTCGATTTCAGAGAGAAAACTTACCTTTGCGTCGAAACCATGCCCTTCCAAAATTCTTTTCGATGAAATTCTCGATGCCATTCGAATTTTCACGTCAATTTACACGGAAAATGCGATCTCCCGTTTCGGAAATAGTGAAATCTGGAAAAAGTGCGAAACTATCGCCTGAAATGCGAAATCTGTCGATTTCAGAGAGAAAACTTACCTTTGCGTCGAAACCATGCCCTTCCAAAATTCTTTTCGATGAAATTCTCGATGCCATTCGAATTTTCACGTCAATTTACACGGAAAATGCGATCTCCCGCTTCGGAAATAGTGAAATCTGGAAAAAGTGCGAAACTATCGCCTGAAATGCGAAATCTGTCGATTTCAGAGAGAAAACTTACCTTTGCGTCGAAACCATGCCCTTCCAAAATCCTTTTCGATGAAATTCTCGATGCCATTCGAATTTTCACGTCAATTTACACGGAAAATGCGATCTCCCGTTTCGGAAATAGTGAAATCTGGAAAAAGTGCGAAACTATCGCCTGAAATGCGAAATCTGTCGATTTCAGAGAGAAAACTTACCTTTGCGTCGAAACCATGCCCTTCCAAAATCCTTTTCGATGAAATTCTCGATGCCATTCGAATTTTCACGTCAATTTACACGGAAAATGCGATCTCCCGTTTCGGAAATAGTGAAATCTGGAAAAAGTGCGAAACTATCGCCTGAAATGCGAAATCTGTCGATTTCAGAGAGAAAACTTACCTTTGCGTCGAAACCATGCCCTTCCAAAATTCTTTTCGATGAAATTCTCGATGCCATTCGAATTTTCACGTCAATTTACACGGAAAATGCGATCTCCCGTTTCGGAAATAGTGAAATCTGGAAAAAGTGCGAAACTATCGCCTGAAATGCGAAATCTGTCGATTTCAGAGAGAAAACTTACCTTTGCGTCGAAACCATGCCCTTCCAAAATTCTTTTCGATGAAATTCTCGAAGCCATTCGAATTTTCACGTCAATTTGTACAGAAACTACGATTTCTCGTTTCGGAAATAGGGAAATCTGGAAAAAGTGCGAAACTATCGCCTGAAATGCGAAATCTGTCGATTTCAGAGAGAAAACTTACCTTTTCGTCGAAACCATGGCCTTCCAAAATTCTTTTCGATGAAATTCTCGATGCTATTCGAATTTTCACGTCAATTTGTACAGAAAATACGATTTCTCGTTTCGGAAATAGGGAAATCTGGAAAAAGTGCGAAACTATCGCCTGAAATGCGAAATCTGTCGATTTCAGAGAGAAAACTTACCTTTTCGTCGAAACCATGGCCTTCCAAAATTCTTTTCGATGAAATTCTCGATGCTATTCGAATTTTCACGTCAATTTGTACAGAAAATACGATTTCTCGTTTCGGAAATAGGGAAATCTAGAAAAAGTGCGAAACTATCGCCTAAACTGCGAAATCTGTCGAATACCGAGAGAAAACTTACCTTTTCGTCGAAACCATGGCCTCCCACATTCTGTTTGATGAAATTCTCGATGCTATTCGAATTTTCACGTTTATTTATACAGAAAATACGATTTCCCGTTTCGGAAGTAGTGAAATCTGGAAAAAAGGGTAGACTATCGCCTAAACTGCGAAATCTGTCGAATACCGAGAGAAAACTTACCTTTTCGTCGAAACCATGGCCTTCCACATTCTGTTTGATGAAATTCTCGATGCTATTCGAATTTTCACGTTTATTTATACAGAAAATACGATTTCCCCTTTCGGAAGTAGTGAAATCTGGAAAAAAGGGTAGACTATCGCCTAAACTGCGAAATCTGTCGAATACCGAGAGAAAACTTACCTTTTCGTCGAAACCATGGCCTCCCACATTCTGTTTGATGAAATTCTCGATGCTATTCGAATTTTCACGTTTATTTATACAGAAAATACGATTTCCCCTTTCGGAAATAGTGAAATCTGGAAAAAAGGGTAGACTATCGCCTAAACTGCGAAATCTGTCGAATACCGAGAGAAAACTTACCTTTTCGTCGAAACCATGGCCTCCCACATTCTGTTTGATGAAATTCTCGATGCTATTCGAATTTTCACGTTTATTTATACAGAAAATACGATTTCCCGTTTCGGAAATAGTGAAATCGGGAAAAAAGGGTAGACTATCGCCTAAACTGCGAAATCTGTCGAATACCGAGAGAAAACTTACCTTTTCGTCGAAACCATGGCCTCCCACATTCTGTTTGATGAAATTCTCGATGCTAATCGAATTTTCACGTTTATTTAAACAGAAAATACGATTTCCCGTTTCGGAAATAGTGAAATCTGGAAAAAAGTGTAGACTATCGCCTAAACTGCGAAATCTGTCGAATACAGAGAGAAAACTTACCTTTTCGTCGAAACCATGGCCTCCCACATTCTGTTTGATGAAATTCTCGATGCTATTCGAATTTTCACGTTTATTTATACAGAAAATACGATTTCCCGTTTCGGAAGTAGTGAAATCTGGAAAAAAGGGTAGACTATCGCCTAAACTGCGAAATCTGTCGAATACCGAGAGAAAACTTACCTTTTCGTCGAAACCATGGCCTTCCACATTCTGTTTGATGAAATTCTCGATGCTATTCGAATTTTCACGTTTATTTATACAGAAAATACGATTTCCCCTTTCGGAAATAGTGAAATCTGGAAAAAAGGGTGGACTATCGCCTAAACTGCGAAATCTGTCGAATACCGAGAGAAAACTTACCTTTTCGTCGAAACCATGGCCTCCCACATTCTGTTTGATGAAATTCTCGATGCTATTCGAGTTTTCACGTTTATTTATACAGAAATACGATTTCCCGTTTCGGAATTAGTGAAATCTGGAAAAAAGGGTAGACTATCGCCTAAACTGCGAAATCTGTCGAAGACCGACAGAAAACTTACCTTTTCGTCGAAACTATGGCCTTCCACATTCTGTTTGATGAAATTCTCGATGCTATTCGAATTTTCACGTTTATTTGTACAGAAAATACGATTTCCCGTTTCGGAAATAGTGAAATCTGGAAAAAAGGGTAGACTGTCGCCTAAACTGCGAAATCTGTCGAATACCGAGAGAAAACTTACCTTTTCGTCGAAACCATGGCCTCCCACATTCTGTTTGATGAAATTCTCGATGCTATTCGAATTTTCACGTTTATTTATACAGAAAATACGATTTCCCGTTTCGGAAGTAGTGAAATCTGGAAAAAAGTGTAGACTATCGCCTAAACTGCGAAATCTGTCGAATACCGAGAGAAAACTTACCTTTTCGTCGAAACCATGGCCTCCCACATTCTGTTTGATGAAATTCTCGATGCTATTCGAGTTTTCACGTTTATTTATACAGAAAATACGATTCCCCGTTTCGGAAATAGTGAAATCTGGAAAAAAGGGTAGACTATCGCCTAAACTGCGAAATCTGTCGAATACCGAGAGAAAACTTACCTTTTCGTCGAAACCATGGCCTCCCACATTCTGTTTGATGAAATTCTCGATGCTATTCGAGTTTTCACGTTTATTTAAACAGAAAATACGATTTCCCGTTTCGGAAATAGTGAAATCTGGAAAAAAGTGTAGACTATCGCCTAAACTGCGAAATCTGTCGAATACAGAGAGAAAACTTACCTTTTCGTCGAAACCATGGCCTCCCACATTCTGTTTGATGAAATTCTCGATGCTATTCGAATTTTCACGTTTATTTAAACAGAAAATACGATTTCCCGTTTCGGAAATAGTGAAATCTGGAAAAAAGGGTAGACTATCGCCTAAACTGCGAAATCTGTCGAATACCGAGAGAAAACTTACCTTTTCGTCGAAACCATGGCCTTCCACATTCTGTTTGATGAAATTCTCGATGCTATTCGAATTTTCACGTTTATTTAAACAGAAAATACGATTTCCCGTTTCGGAAATAGTGAAATCTGGAAAAAAGTGTAGACTATCGCCTAAACTGCGAAATCTGTCGAATACCGAGAGAAAACTTACCTTTTCGTCGAAACCATGGCCTCCCACATTCTGTTTGATGAAATTCTCGATGCTATTCGAGTTTTCACGTTTATTTATACAGAAAATACGATTTCCCGTTTCGGAATTAGTGAAATCTGGAAAAAAGGGTAGACTATCGCCTAAACTGCGAAATCTGTCGAATACCGAGAGAAAACTTACCTTTTCGTCGAAACCATGGCCTCCCACATTCTGTTTGATGAAATTCTCGATGCTAATCGAATTTTCACGTTTATTTAAACAGAAAATACGATTTCCCGTTTCGGAAATAGTGAAATCTGGAAAAAAGTGTAGACTATCGCCTAAACTGCGAAATCTGTCGAATACAGAGAGAAAACTTACCTTTTCGTCGAAACCATGGCCTCCCACATTCTGTTTGATGAAATTCTCGATGCTATTCGAATTTTCACGTTTATTTATACAGAAAATACGATTTCCCGTTTCGGAAATAGTGAAATCTGGAAAAAAGGGTAGACTATCGCCTAAACTGCGAAATCTGTCGAATACCGAGAGAAAACTTACCTTTTCGTCGAAACTATGGCCTTCCACATTCTGTTTGATGAAATTCTCGATGCTATTCGAATTTTCACGTTTATTTGTACAGAAAATACGATTTCCCGTTTCGGAAATAGTGAAATCTGGAAAAAAGGGTAGACTATCGCCTAAACTGCGAAATCTGTCGAATACCGAGAGAAAACTTACCTTTTCGTCGAAACCATGGCCTCCCACATTCTGTTTGATGAAATTCTCGATGCTATTCGAGTTTTCACGTTTATTTATACAGAAAATACGATTTCCCGTTTCGGAAATAGTGAAATCTGGAAAAAAGGGTAGACTATCGGTAAGATTGATTTTATATTATGGTAATAATAGTGATAGTAAGAATAAGTAAATAAAAAAAAGAAGTTGAAATTTCGGGTGACCTTACACCCCCGCCCTTAGGGGAAGAAAAATGTTAGGGAAGAACATTTTTCTTCTCAGGGATCACAGTTCTTCTCGAGAAACTCTTCTAGACTTAGGATTATTTCTTTTTTCGTTAATTCTAAGTTTGACGAGTTAGTTACAATATTTTTGCTTGACGGGTCATTCATACCACTAGATTTGAATTCGTTTTTTGGGGTTTTGGAAGGCTTTGGGAAATCTTGGTGGGTGTTGTCTTCATTGGTGGGTGACTGTTGTCCTCTAGTTGTTCTTTTATATAGTAAAGGATGAGCCAGGGAACTCCATACAGCGCCCAGTAAATGGATACTCCATCCGTACACCGAATGAATTGCGATTCCTTGAAGAATCGTCTCGACTAACAGCTTGATAGCCATTATTGTTAAATATACTCCGATTATTCCGGAGGTGATTGAGCCGAATTCCGTGAAGGAGTTCCATATTTTTCTCCCCGTACTCTCGGCTATTTTGTTCAACGAGTCCTCGTCCAGGAGGTTGTGTATGGAAAGGGCATCCTGTGGTATTTCTTGTCCACTTGCTCCTCTCGCAATGGTATCCAGCACTGCCTGTTTTTCGACTGAGAACATTATGTGATTTCTTAGTCGGTTCAGGTCCTTTTGCTGATAAATGCCACTAGTGGCTAGGAATTTAGGATCCACGTATTGCCACGTAGATTTGGTCAAAGGGGTGACTATCCCTGGTTTCTTCGCTTCCGTGATCTTTGGTATGAATTTATACCAGTCTTCATGGATTTTAAACATAGTCGGGATTACCTCGTTGCAGTCCCGAATAGTTCCTTGAGTCTTATAGATGTGAGATTTAGGTGTTAAAAATCCAGTCGTATTATGGCATGTTACTGGTAACTCTTGGTAACAGATGTCGGTGTTTCTAACACTGCATTGAATGGGAATACATTTTATTAAATGTAGTACTTCTCCTGCAGGTATTGCCATATATCCAGGGGCTTTCATCAGGTGGTACGCGGTCACGTCTGGCGAGGTGGTTGCCAGCTGTAAGGCGTTTCGGATTACCTGTTTCTCCAAGGTGCATTTTTGCATCATTAAATCCCTGTAGAGTTGCGTAATCTGAGATTTTATATGTTTTTCCACATACAAAAATTTGGAGTTGACGTAGGTGAAGATATCCAAATTGTCGACTAAGATTCTCTTCTTTGGTTTTAAGGGTTGTTCTCCTGAGGATTCCATTATAAATAATTTCGGGTGTTCGGTTTTAAATATTTTATAACCGCAAAGGTTAAATTCTGTAGTTTTTGCTAAAGCGAATGTAGTTTCATGCGTTGTAACTGCGTATATTGTAGGTGTCGTTGGATTCTGAGGAGTCATCTTAGTTTCTGGTCCTTCGTATAACACATCATAGCAGTTAAATTTGCACGTGTCTTCTGGAATTACTGACCAGAAAGCGTCTCCGTTTTCAGTATCCGTACAATATTCTTCCGACGTATGACATCGAGTACCGGATATTAGTATTATCTTGTTAGTATGGAAGTCGATTGGTGCTATATACTGTTTTAATGTGATTTTTACAGATGCCTGTACTACGACATTATGCCAGGTTCCGTAGGGATCTGAATACTGCGCTCCGTTGCAGGTCCCATTGTTGGATAAGCTACCGGCTAATGTGATGGTACGATAGTTGGTAGAGTTCTTCTGTATGCCGGTAAGGTAGGCATTATCTTCCATATACAAGGTTCCTGTTTCTTGTAGTTTCTTGCAGTTTTCTCTGCTGGTGGTAAGGATGTACTCTCGTCGTCCGTTCTGTACGACCGATACGTGGGATTGCATCCCGCAATAATATAATGTACGATCTATCTCTATTTTGCATTGGTAGACCTTTGTTTCATCGAATTCTGAGAGTTGTAACAATTGTACTTTCTTAGTTTCCGTGACTGGCTCAAGCGTTTGGTAGTTACACTCGGCTGTATCTATCAAGGATAGTGTAGTTAAATTTAAGGCGTTGTTCCCACAGGCATAGCCAACCATGGCGTGTCCAGTGGTGAACGTTATCCACACTAAAATTATGAGGATGTACATTTTGCTAGGTTCGAGATGACAATGTCCTTCTTCCGGAGTTGTTGCTCCTTATATTGGTCTTATCTTGGCAGGGTAGTGGGGGAATTTTGGTTGTTATCATGATGATTTTCTTCCGGGTAGTGGGGGGTACTAGTGATATGAGAATTACCACTATTTTCCGCCCTTACAAGGTTTTACCTTATCTATATGAACTACTTTTGTACGATTTCCTATTTTAATCTTAATATTACGATCGTGGATTAATTCTACGATTTTAAACGGTCCGGTATACTGCGCGTCGAGCTTGCCCACTCGCGGTTCTTTTAATAAGTATACGAAATTCCCAGGTTGGAAATCATGTACCGAGGCCTTTTTATCGTAATAGTGTTTGGTACGAAACTTTGCTTTAATCAGGTTATTATACGCTGTTTCTTGTACATCGCGGATTTTATTGAACAGGTCGGTCAAGTAGGTTGCGTAAGTTTCATTACTTTGTTCTTCCATTGAGGAGGTTGCTGAAGGCACTCGCGCTCTTTCACCATAGACTAGCTCGTGCGGCGTGAAATTTGTTCCTTCGTGAACGCTGGTATTGTAGGAAAGCATCGCCAAATCGGTCCATTCGTCCCAGTCATTTTTCTTAGACGTATATTGTATCAAATATTCCGTTAAAACTTGGTAAGACCGCTCTAGCGAGCCATTGGATTGTGGGTGAAATGCCGTTGTTTGGCATTATTTGATTTTAAGTTTTTTTGAAACAGCCCGCATAAGGCTGGACGTAAAATTGGTGCCCTGATCCGTAGGTATAACTAACGGGGCACCATATTTGCATACGAAATGCTTGACGAACGCATCCGCGATTTCTACCGAGGTTGATTTTTGTAGAGGTGCGGCTAAGGAATATTTGGTTAGGAGATCTTGCATGGTAAGTACATAAATGTTGCCTGAAGGAGTGGGGGGTAAGGGTCCCATGATATCTAATGCTACTTTATCGAATGCATGTGTCGGTGTGTCCGTAATTTTCATTGGTAATCGTGGTTTGATTCTAACTAATTTATTTAATTGGCATTGCCTACAGTTCCTGATAAATATTTGTACTTGCGTTTTTAAATTTGGCCAATAATATTTTTCTTTAATCCTTCTACAGGTCTTTGTAATGCCTTTGTGACCGGCAATCGCGGAGCAATGATTTTCTTCGATTATTGCGACTCGATCTCTTTCCGGAGGTAATGATACTTTACCGAAGTGAAAAATAATTTTTAATGGTTCGTAGCTAAATGTTTTTACTATTTGTTCTCTAATAGTTTGTCTTGAAAATGAGTCTATGTTGCTGGAAGTAATGCTGAGAATTTTAATTTGTAATTCTCTAGTTACGTCTAACAAGGATCGCAGAGTTTCGCGGAGATCTTCCCGTGAAATGGAGTCGGTGATTCTGTTTTTTACAGGTAATAATATTAGTTCTTGATTATGCTCTTGAAAGACTTTTGAATAAAGTGACGTCTGTTATTTTGGTTAATCTATTTATAAGTTTGAGTTCCCGAGCTCCGTCGTCGCAAGGGTCTCCTTTGGTAGTTATAAACACAGCTATCGCGTTGCCCGATGCTGATAGAGGGTTCCTGGAATTGGCTATCGAGAATTTAGGCGATGGAAGGCTATACTGGATCACGGGTGAGTCAAATATGTGTTCTGAGTGTGATGGTATGTCACTGTCTGAGTCGTCTGTTTGCGTCGTTGTAGAAGGTAGTGTGAGTGCGTCATCGTGTGATTCGCCTGACGCGTCACACGGACTGGTTACTGGTAGTGGTGAGTCGGATGGCGGCTCGCTTTGTCTTGGCGGTGACGCATTCTCTCGCGTAGCGCCTTTTCTCGCTGGCTTGTTTATGCTAGCTTGCGATAAGGGTTTCGAGTGAGTAGTCGGTTTGGGTTTTGATGAAAACAAAGACTCGTCTGAGTCAGAGGATACTGGGAATGCATGCTTGGTTTTATCAACAGGATTTCAAGATAGGGCGTCGCGTTTACGTTCCTCTTGCCTGCCTTATAAATTATTTCATATTCATATTCGGCGAGTTTTAATCTCCACCGCATTAGACGTGATGTTGGATCTTTAACTGAGTTTAGCCACACCAACCGTTTATGATCGGTAATTAAGGTGAACTTGGTACCGTAGATGTAAGGTCGGAAATATTTGGTACAATACACTATTGCTAATAATTCTTTTTCGTTTGTAGAGTAATTTTGCTCTGCTTTGTTGAGCAACCTGGATGTGTACGCGATTGGGCGATCATTTCCTGGCGTACCTTGACTGAGAATTCCGCCTATGGCGTATCCTGATGCATCGGTTGTTAATAAAAAAGGTTCACTAAATTCTGGGAACTTTAAAACTGGTTCGCTGCATAAGGCGTTCTTTAATGTTTCAAAGGCTTTAAGTTGGTTTTCTGTCCACTCGTATGGAGTATCTAATTTTAAAAGATCTGATAAAGGTTTTGCGATTTTGGAAAAATTTGGAATGAAGCGTCTGTAGTAACCTGCAAGACCCAAAAATTAGCGGATTGCTTTTTGATCTCGCGGTTGAGGAAATTTCTGTACCGCTTTTAGTTTTGAATTGTCGGGTTTAATACCTGATTCACTTTTACTATGACCTAGGTATATGACCTCCTTCCGTAGGAATTCGCATTTATCCGGCTGAAATTTCAGTCCGGCTTGACGCAGTCGATTGATTACCTTTTTATACTTGATAGCGTGTTCCTGAAGGGAACTCGCGTAGATGATGATGTCATCGAGAAAAACGAATAGTTCGGTGCCTTGGAGGCCTGATAAAATATTATCCATCATTCGTTGGAATGTGGCGGGACCGTTCCTTAATCCAAACGGCATACGCTTGAATTGGAAATGACCGTTGGGTGTAGAAAACGCGGTTTTCTCCGCGTCTTTTTCGTTCATCGGGATCTGGTGGAACCCCGATGCCAAATCGAACACGGAGAAATACTTCGCACCCCCAAGCTGGTCTAAAATTTCATTTATATTAGGTAAAGGGTATGCGTCGGCTTCGGTTTTCTCGTTTAATTTTCTGTAATCAATGACCATACGCGATTTATGATTGCCCTGTGAGTCTGCCTTCTTAGGCGCAATCCACAGCGGAGAATTGTAGGGGGATACCGATGGTTCGATAATATTATTATCTAGTAATTTTCTTATTTGATCGTTGATTTCATTTTTATGAACGTGAGGATATCGATATTGCTTTACGTTAATAGGCATTGAATCTTTTGTTATGATTTTATGGTTTACTACGTCGGTGTGCCTTAAGGTTTCCGTTGGCAATTGGAAAACATCGGATGTTTCGTTAATCAAGGAAGTTACATGTTCTATTTCTTCCTGATTCAGATGCTGGAGACGCAGTAATTCTAAAACGGCGTCTGGACGCGAACACGTGTCACTTTGCCCTAAGGAAGTGAGCGTGCGCACTTTTGAGTCTGGCATCCTCTCTGTATACTCGAGGAGTTCAACTTTAGGAATTGGTATTTGAATGGTTTCACTTGTCGCGTTATGCGCAGCGAGGTATCCGCGGCCCCTACAATTCCTGACGATCGCTTCACCTAGGTAAAGACCGTGGGCAAGTTCGAGGCGCGGTACGTAACCTTCCGAAAGGTCGTTTAGAATTTTAATAGGAATAATTTTTTTGGACCGACTAGGAATTGTTACCTGGTCGTTTAAGAAGGGAAATTGTATTCCGTTCCATTCGACAGATTTTTTTTATAAAATCTATCTTTGAATTATTAGAAAAGAAGGATTGTCCTAGGATACCCTCTTGAATAATTGGAAAATCGTTTTTTACGATATGGAAGATTATGGGAATTTTCCTGACAAACACTTCCAAAGTCCCTAAGGTTTGGATGCATCCGTCAGTGATCCCTTTTATTTTTAAGATTTTATCCGGATTTATACAGGAACTTGAATGAATAGATTTTTCTTTTATTAGATTAATTTGCGCCCCTGTATCTATCATCAGGCGCACTGGATTTGAAAAGAATTTCGAGCGTAATTCTATCACGGGGACGTCGTCACGATCCTTTAGTTGGAAAGTGGCGATTCTAGTGAATTCTCCGGTTCCGCGGTTTCCGCGCTCACCGGGTGTACGCTTCTCGTTATGCCCCCGTGCGAGGTGGTTGCCGTTGGCAGCGGGCGGGTCCCGTTTCCCGGGTTTCGCCGAGAATTATTAAATTCGCGAATCCGGCATTCGTTTATCGAGTGCCCTTCGCGTTTGCAATATCTGCAGGCGGTTTCGCTAACCGGAGGGTTTTGTCGCGGAGAGGTTGGCGGTTTAGGAGCGCCTTCTATGGCTCGCGGAGTAGCGCGAGGAAATTGTTGTGAGGCGCGGCAATTTTCCGTGGCGTGACCAGGTCTCGCGCATTTTCCGCATACTACCGGTGGATGAGCATTGCGCGGCGGAAAATTTTGTCGCGGTTGCGGTTCGCGGTATTTCGCGTTTACCTCACGCTCTATTTCTAACTGTTTGTATATTTCGCGGGCTTTCGCGAATGCGTGAGTTAGTGTTGTGCAGACCGCGAATCTTAATGCGACTCAGTAATTGAATGGTAGGCCTTGGTGGAATGACGCTAACGTTAATTCGTCTAATTCGCGAATTACTGCATCGGGAATTACTTGATGCCTTGCTCGTTAGGCGTCGAGGATCGCGGATCTGAGGGTCTTTACGCGAGCGATAAAATCTATTACGTGTTCTCGCGGTTTCATGCGAATGTCGCTTAAGTCACCGCGAAGTTGATGGATGTTTCGGCTTGGCCCAAATTCGGTTGCTAATACCGAAAGCAGACTAGATAAATCTAGGCGATCGTCATCTTCGATGGCGTCGTAGGCCCTGCTTTGTAATTTATTTATAATCAATCGCGTGAGCGCGTCCTCTTGTTGGGGTGTCGCGATATCGCGTGCGCGATTGCACGCCTTAGCGAATTGCGCATATGGTATATTTTGACCATTATACGTGGGGACTAGATCAATTATATCCCTTATGGGAATTGAAGCGTGATTTTGACGAGGGGAAACTAATTCATGACGCGGTATCGGCGCGGTTGGGTTGGGAAGACGGCGTTCTTCGCGTGTTAATATCTCGTTAAGCGAGGCGATTTGTGCGGATACGTCTGACAAGGGTTTTTCCGGATTCTTCTGCGATAATTGGAAGCATTGTTGTTCCGCAGTTAAAGCTCGTTTTTCCGCGTTCTGGATACGTTCCTCCATTTCGCGGAAACGAAGGGTAGTTTCCGATTGAGAGGCTTCTAACATAGCCTGTTGCTTGGCAATTTCACCGGCCTGCATTTGGAGTTGTTTGTTCTCTTTTCGTAATTTTTGCTCCTTAGTTTGGAGGCGACGGCTAACCTCGTCTAATTCGGCCTTAGTGAAATTTTCGCGTGGTTGATCGGTTCGAGCGCGTGTCTCCATTTCGAGGATTTTTATAATTATCTTCACTTGAAAATTTTACTATCCCACCGCTGTCACCATTTATGTGGCCCTGTCACGTCCCGGATCCCGTAGATTTGTGCAAGAATTTTTATTTTTATCCCAGGAGGGAGATTTTTAAATTATTTAATGGACGGGTCGGTTCGGAAGGGTGATCGCGTTCTGTTTCGGCTGGGCACTGCCGGGGATGCACGATCGGTGTGAAGATAATCGGATATAAATATTAATTCACTTACCTTGCGATGTCTTGATTAATTACCGTTGTCGTTGTTGGCTTCGTATGCTTGCCTTCGAGGATCATTCAAAGGAATGCTGGCAAGAGGAGCTCGTGTAATAACGTACTCGATAGGCGTTAATTTGTACTCTGGAGCTGGTGTGGTTGGTTTAGTAATTACTGGCATTTCACTGATTCTAATGTTAATGTTTAAATTCTCGTTAGAAATAACTTGAGGAAGAGCGTACGATCCGATAAATTCTAGAAATGGTTCGTACTCTGCAGTTTGATATTGCTTTTTGAGTAATTTCTGTAGTTGTACTTTTCTTCCTGACCTTCTAACTTTAGGCATGGTTCATTGTTAATTCACCTTAGATATAGGGATGAATGTATTTATTAGCGTTTCCTCTAGTCCCTGAGCCGTGTCCTGCCAGCTCGATTAAGGGATTCGACAGAAATGCGGGGTTGAATGTTATTAACAGTATTACTCCGTGCCCTGAGCCGTGTCCTGCCAGCTCGACAAGGGTTTGGATGTAATATGATGATATTAGTTTAAATAAAAGGGAAGCCTATCCAAACTCGAGCCGTGTCCTGCCAGCTCTACAGAGAAAGGAGTCGGTATCCGTACGTTGAATGGTGGTGGAGCCCAAGTGGCCAACCAGTAAAGAGTATTAAAAATTGTAAATATATCAGAAGTGGATTAACTGAACCTTTAATAAATATATTCGCTGAGCGGTTAAAGTCTGGATTGTTGAGGAATTGGTAATTCGGTTCAAATTAACTAGAATTGATTAAAAAATATAAATATATATATTCTAAGTAAAACACACAATAAAAGTAAAATAAACACACGTAGGTAAGTATAATATTGGAATTGAACGCTTAATATTAGCTTAAGTATTTAGGAATGATTATTGAAATTAATTCGAAGTATGAATTAAATAAGTTTAAGAATAGAATTGAATTGGAATTGAAGAATTGAAGGAATTGATATCGCGAGAGTCTAAGTCTCGCGGAGTTACAAGTAGGTCGTTTCGGTTTGCTCTCCCAAGTTGCACTGAGGTCAGACACGCGCGCTCGGACCCTCCTCTACTGCGGTGGCGCTGGCGCTATGCTAGCCTGGAGTAGGGATGAGTCGTGGTAGAGGGGCTGCCTCAGTGGTAGGGGCTATTGCGTCACCTATTGGCGCGCGCTTCCCGCGAGTTCCGCGGTTACGAAGTTGGAAGAATTAAAGATTTGGTAATATACGTATAAGCTTAAATGTTCGCTTATAAATTATGTCTTATAATTATTTGTTTTATTCTAGGTTTTGGTAGTTAGAATTACTCGAGCTGGTTCTAAGAGTTAAAGTAAGATTGATTTTATATTATGGTAATAATAGTGATAGTAACAATAAGTAAATAAAAAAAAGAAGTTGAAATTTCGGGTGACGTTACACTGTATAAATAAACGTGAAAATTCGAATAGCATCGAGAGTTTTATCAAACAGAATGTGGAAGGCCATAGTTTCGACGAAAAGGTAAGTTTTCTCTCGGTATTCGACAGATTTCGCAGTTTAGGCGATAGTCTACCCTTTTTTCCAGATTTCACTATTTCCGAAACGGGAAATAGTATTTTCTGTATAAATAAACGTGAAAATTCGAATAGCATCGTGAATTTCATCAAACAGAATGTGGAAGGCCATAGTTTCGACGAAAAGGTAAGTTTTCTCTCGGAATTCGACAGATTTCGCAGTTTAGGCGATAGTCTACCCTTTTTTCCAGATTTCAGTATTTCCGAAACGGGAAATCGTATTTTCTGTATAAATAAACGTGAAAATTCGAAGAGCATCGAGAATTTCATCAAACAGAATGTGGAAGGCCATAGTTTCGACGAAAAGGTAAGTTTTCTCTCGATATTCGACAGATTTCGCAGTTTAGGCGATAGTCTACCCTTTTTTCCAGATTTCACTATTTCCGAAACGGGAAATCGTATTTTATGTATAAATAAACGTGAAAATTCGAATAGTGTCACGTCCCGCGACCTCTACTGGGCCCTCCTTACACTTCAGAACTCGTAAGAATCTAAAATTACGTTTAATTTAAGTATACACTCGTCAGAATGACATTTTTCATAATATAACAATACGTTAATAATTCATATACTTACTCAATTAATGTTCTTACCATTTAATTGTAGACTAGCTTTATATAATTCATTGCCAATTCCTCGTAGTCATGTAAGTGTATATAAAACAAATGAAAATTCAATATTATATATTGCATTAATTATTCAAGGTTAATTTGTTAATCTCGATACTTACTTTATCATATAATTTACTTCATCTCCTAGATTCACACGCATTGCCTGGAAAGAACCTATATAATTAGTGCAGTACATAAATTATTATTCGACATTATGTCAACAACACCGTAATTATAATTAGGTTAGGTGTTACCTCGTGGTAGATATTTGTTATGGCATACAAGAAGCCGCGGATCTTATAATGTCTAATTAATATGCACGCTACGCCTTGTATGCAGTAGAGATATCTACTACATACATATAAATATATACATATATTCTCGCTATACTTACTACAATAACACGACACATGTGTCAAGCGTCACATAGGCGGAGCCGCCGAGCGCCATTACGAGCGTATACGCGCGCCATTCATATGCACCGGCTCACTACGATAACAGATCAACGTCTCACGCACGTCTAAGGATTACGATAACTATTACCACTAGGCGGTTAACTTGTTCCAAGTAAATTCACGTCTCGCGGAATACAAAATACGTGAAACTAATCAGGAGCATATAGTAATAGTTATATAGTAATAACTAATCAGAAGCTTATAATATATACAAGTGCAAAATTATACGAGACGTTCATCCGTGTATCGTCGCTGACCCTACGTGAGTGTTACTTCATCCAATATTCTAAGTTTAATTTAAACATTACTCGATCTCAACCTAATACAAATTCTTATTCTGTCTTATACTATCATATTTCCAATCGATCTTATACACGATCAAACTTATATCTTATACCTTACCAAAACCCTCATTGTAAATCGATCATTTATCGATCCTATACTCTGATTAACAAATCAGATCTAGCCTAATTCTTAAACTATTTCGATCTACGAATCGAATCCTAACAAATTCAAAATCTTTAGTTATAAGCATACATCCATATGTACATCTAAATCTTATCGATCTTAGATTCTATATCCAAAACTTATAGTCTATATCTAATTCCATATCAATTTTGTAAATTGTATTTGTCGTTAATATATATATATTCATTGTAACTACTGGTCAAACCCTTTACTCTTACGACTGACTATATATATATTCCATTTATATCTACCCTTATAAACTAACATTATTATTATCTGGCCATTAATTGAGACCCACTTTAAATATTCACGGAGTGTCTCAATTGGACAACTCACTCGCTCGTAAGCCCTATCATAATTAACATGTTTACTAGAATAGGCCAAGGCGAGGACACCGAGCCGGTCGCAGAGAGCAGATTAGACGCCTAATCCGCCTCTACAATATACCGGGACAATACCACCCCGTCATAATTACCTCATCACCAACACCCGAACCTCCTTATCGTCTGATACCGATAACATTCAGCCAAAAACCTCGGGACTACCCGCTCAACTTACACCCGAGGGATCCGCGTGGGCTAATCCGCAACGCACCCCCAGCTCCCGGCCTGCCCCGGATAATAGCGGTCGAATCCCTCCGCCAAAGGATCGTACTACACGACCTAAACCCAGTCGACCCCAGAATCGCCACCGTAGCCCCCGTTCCTCGACCCGAATATACCCCGGATTCGGAGGGCGATGCCGACACAAGTTCTGATGATGACCGGTCAACGATCATCTTAGAATAAAATTATTACAATAATTACCCTAATAATAATAATAATAATAGTAATAATAATAACAAAATAAGAATAATAATCATAATAATAAGAATAACAATAATGATAATAGTGGAATAAGTCTATAATAAAACTGAATACATTTGTGTATGTTATTTCTATTTTTCTATACGTGTATATATATATACGAATAGATGGTGACAGCTGCCGAATTATGAAATTAATCACCTTCTGTTCCTTCGCTATCCTAACATAATAAATAAATATTTTTCCGAATCGCCACTATATTTCCTGCTTCTGTGCACTCCCAAGCTCTACGACGCTCTCGGGACGTAACAGAGTAGTAAATATAAAATTGGTGACAGAGCGGTGGGATACGACAAAGAAGGATACGACAAAGAAGGACATAGATTTCTTTTACCCGCTACGCTCTAATAACAAATTCATTAACTTATTCAACTATTTATTCATTATATTTATTTTCTAGTCTTATTTATTATCAAAATGGCACACTCCGATCCCGAATACCTACCCGTTATCGAAGAATCAACCTCACCAACAGAACCTTCCTTAGCTTCTCTTCGTAGAACAATTCTTGAATTTGAAAATCCAAAAACCACAGAAGTTCCACCACGAATACCCAAATTAGGAACCTTCTCTCCAAGCAACCGTAGCGAGCCTACACTTTTAGAAAACCTGCAATCTCAAATTAATTCCATAACAGAAATTCTTAAATCCTTATCTCTCGGAGACACATCGTCAACATCAGCTCCTGGGAAACTAACAAATGTTTGTAGTACTACTAATCCTAACAATTTTAATTCACAAATTTCTTTAAGGGACGCATTGGAAACAGTTCCACAATTCCACGGTACGAATATACCGGTATTCCAATTCGCTCGGGCATGTAAACGCGCAAAAGATACAATCGCTAATTACTCCGAACCAGATTTAGCTCGTCTTCTCCGAAATAAACTCACGGGTCATGCTTATTTGGCGATAGAAGATCATCATTTTAACACGGTAGACGCACTCGTAAATAGACTCAAGCAAGTTTTCGCACCAGCAAAAACTTCCAATCACTTACGTGGCGAACTCGCGAATATTACCAAACGTCCTAAGGAAAGTATTTTAGACTACATTAGCCGCATAAAAGATTTGCAATCAGCAATTTTAGATTCCGAAAAGGAACGCCACAGAGCAACATACAGTAAATTGAGGAAAGAAATAGACGAATTCACCTTAGAATCATTTATTAATGGCCTTCCGCCGGAAGAAAGATTACACATGCGAGTATCAGGCTTCCGCGACCTGCACGATGCTTTCGATAAAAGCATCCAAGTCACGAAAAGCATTGAAAGAGATCGCCAAATTTTTTCAAATCGACTCACAACTCCGAATTCCAGTAAACCAATTCAACAAAATCCAGAAACTAAATGTCAATTGTGTGACAAATACGGTCATACCGCGCGCCAGTGCCGTACCTGTATCCCGTACACAAATAATTTTAAGCCTACAACTCATTTGCATAATCCAAATAATAATAATAGCAATAAGAATAATGTTAATATAAATAAATCTCCTCCATTTCGCGAAGTTCCAACGTGTCATTATTGTAAAAAATTAGGTCATTCGATTAACGAATGCCGGAAACGGGCCTACGCGAATCTCATAAAAGATTCGGGAGACGCGCAGGTTCCCCGGACGAAACTGGGCGAACCGTCCGGGGGAATATCCGCAGAATCGCGTCCAATCTTTCCAATAACGAGCGAAACACCGTCCAGTTCGAATCAAGAATAGCTTCAATTAATTTAGACAAAGGGAAAAACGTACCCTCTATCATCATCGAATCCGTAGATTTCAATTACCTCACGGAATTTATGATCGACACAGGCTCAGAATTAAATATTGTAAAACAATCTACATTAAAAAATCAAACGCCCATAAATATTCTGAACATCTATCAATTATCGGGTATCACCGATCAATATGTAAAAACACTCGGTACCACGACTCTCAATCTCTTTGGACATAATGTCATAAATCACGTGGTAACCGACGATTTCTCTATAGAATACGGCGGTATTCTCGGGTCAGAATTTTTCAAAAATCATAAAGTAAAAATCGAATACGCCGATGAATATATCGAATTCAACGGTGTAGTAATTCCATTCAATAAAAAGGAAACGGTGGTAGTTCCTCCCCGAACGAGTCTCGTCTCCCACGTTAATTTAAAAGGCACGACTTTGAAGGAGGGTTATATCCCACGTTTGTCCGCGTGTGACGGTGTATACTTAGGTAATGTAGCCGTACGCAACACAAATGGCAGGGCCTTCCTACGTGTAATTAACACGAGAGAGGAGGAAGTCGAATTGGAAATACCCACTGTCGAACTAAAAGATTACGAACTCACTGAACCTCCAAAAATCTCAAAATCTCTCGCGGAACCACGGAGTATTCAAAAATCAAAATCCTCAGAATCTCTTAAAAATACTCCTGGTACCAACAAGATCTTAGGATCTTCTTCCAATTCTTCTAATTCTTCTAATTCTTCTAATTCTTCTAATTCTAATTCTAATTCCAATTCTAATCAAATTACCCGACGCGGTAATCTATCTACAAATTCGGAGATTCAAAGAAATCGTAATCTATCGCGCAATATTTATCAAATAAATATTACAGAATCTCGCATCAACAAATTAAAAGAATCACTACGTCTTGAACATTTAAATCTAGAAGAGAAAAATCATGTCGAATATCTCATATCAAAATATCATTCCGTCTTTCATCTACCCGATGAATCGCTCGAGTGTACTAACGTTATCATCATTCAATTGTAACTACCGATAACGCTCCAGTACACACGAAACAATACAGGTTCCCGCCGATTCATAAAGAGGAAATCAACAAACAAATCAATGAATTATTAGAAAACAATATTATACGTCCGTCAGTTTCTCCTTATAATTCCCCTTTATGGATCGTGCCCAAAAACCCAGACGCAGATGGCAATAAGCGATGGCGCATGGTAATCGATTACAGAAATTTAAACAAAAAGACAATCAGCGATGCGTACCCACTCCCAAATATTAATGAAATTCTAGATCAATTGGGAGGTGCTAAATATTTTTCTATTTTTGACTTAGCCTCTGGATTTCACCAGATACCAATGAATAAAGCCGACGCATCAAAGACTGCCTTTTCGACCCCGTATGGTCACTACGAATTTTCACGAATGCCTTTTGGACTTAAAAATGCGCCAGCAACATTCCAACGACTAATGGATCACGTACTTACCGCTATGCAGGGTTTAGAGATGTTCGTGTACCTCGATGATATAGTTTTATACGCAAGTTCACTAAAGGAACACGATAATCAAATTTAAAAAATTAGCCGAAAGATTAAAAGAAGCGAATCTCAAACTACAACCCAGTAAATGCGAATTCTTAAGGAAAGAAGTTATGTATTTGGGCCATATTATTTCAGAGAAGAGTGTACGACCCGATCCAAAGAAAATCGAAGCCGTAAAAAATGTTCCAATTCCAAAAAAAACAAAATCTATGAAGCAATTTCTCGGTCTTACCGCATACTATCGAAAATTCATACCAAACTTTTCTAAAATCGCACGGCCTTTGACTACTTTGCTTAAGAAAAACACACCGTATACCTGGAGCGATAAGCAAGAACAAGCATTTGTGTATTTAAGGGATGAACTTTGTAAGGAGCCTATACTCCAATATCCCAATTTCACGCGCGAATTCAATGTAACTACCGATGCTTCCGAATACGCTATTGGTGGAGTATTAACTCAAGGACAACCAGGAAAAGATTTACCAATCGCTTATGCGTCACGAACATTAAATCAAGCTGAAACAAATTATTCAACGATAGAAAAGGAACTACTAGCTATCGTCTATTGCATCAATCATTTTAGACCATATTTGTACGGTCGCAAATTCACGCTACTAACAGATCATCGACCTCTAGTATGGCTACATAGAGTCAAGGATCCAACTTCCAGACTCGTACGATGGCGTCTTAAGCTCGCCGAGTACGACTACGAAATCCACTATCAACCCGGAAAACAAAATCAATTAGCGGACGCACTCTCGAGGAACGTCCCATCCAAGGAGCATGCTGAAGTGCTTCCGATCAGACGACGAACCAGTTCTAGCGATGAATCACAGTTCAATTTCCCACCAACGAGGAAGAAACAAAAAACGTCCAACGAATCCGAATCTTCACCCAGGGAACCTGAAAAAGAAATCGAATCAGCTCCGAACGAGGAAGCAACAAACCTACCATTCACGGAAGAACTCGACGAGGATGTCTTCGAAAACGTGAACACAGGTCACAATCCAACTTCAAACGACGACATCTCCATTAATCCAAGCATCGAATCTATAAACGACATCCTAAACACAACAATAGAAGATCAAGAACAAAGTCCAATGGACCACAGCGATACATTGTCAGAATCATCCGAAGATAATACCATAACTTCGACAGAAGAAATCTTTGAACCTCTATCACGGGAATATCAATTTCACGGAAATCAAAGCGTATCAAAAATCACAGAATCCAGGGACCCATTACACCTACGTAACGACAACCTCGTAATTTTCATCGACTGCAGAGGAAATCCCGTCGACGCAGGTGCTGAAAATTTAAAAGAAACAAGGTTACTACCAAATTACAATCATCTAACTCCCGGAAGAGCATCCGTCCACAAATTAAACAGTAATACCTTAATAAGTTTACCAATTAAGGAAACGTCGCGAACTCCACTCGATATGGACATCTTTAAAAATTCTCTGGAGTCACTACGCGATGTCATACAGGAATTACACCTGGAAACAATCAGTATAGCCAAAACTTCCAAAATCGACAACATTTCGTGGTCATCCGTTCAAGAAATGATACAAAGTTACTTACAAGACTCACAAACCACTATTACAATATGCTTACAGCTCGTACACATTCCAGCAGAAAACCAACGTCACGAAATCATCGAAGAAAATCACAACTCCGCAGTAGGTGGACATAAGGGTGTCAATAAAACCTACAAACGAATCAGACACAATTATTTCTGGCAGGGAATGAAAAAGGATATACAAAGATACATCCGACAATGTTTGGACTGTCAACGCAGTAAATTGGTCCGTGTAAAAACTCTACAGCCCATGGTTCTCACTGATACACCTGGAGCTGCCTTCGACAAGATTGGATTGGACATCGTCGGTCCATTGCCAACCACTAAAAAGGGAAACACCTACATCTTAACGATACAAGATCTATTAACAAAATTCTCTCTTGCAATTCCTTTACCTGAAGCAACGTCACTCCGCATAGCAGATGCCTTCGTTAAAGAATTTATTTGCCGATTCGCCGCACCGAAGGTTATCCTACCGGATCAAGGAAGTAATAAGCAGTTTCATGAAAATTATTACACGGAAATTCAGTATTAAACAATGCAAAACCACAGCCTTTCGCCCACAATCAAACGGAAAAGATACGTCGTCGGTGAAAATAATTTCAATTCGGACTTAGTCTCTGTACGGAGAGGCTACCGACGAAGACTTTCTGATTAATTTAAAAATCAACCGTAAGAGATAGAGCCGTGGTTTATTAAGCAAAAGTGCTTCAAATACGCCCCCATAACTGAACATAACATTTAAAAGATACGTCGTCGGTGAAAATATTTTCAATTCGGACTTGGTCTCTGTACGGAGAGGCTACCGAGAACCGCTACCGACGAAGACTTTCTGATTAATTTAAAAATCAACCGAAAGAGATAGAGCCGTGGTTTATTAAGCAAAAGTGCTTCAAATACGCTCCTATAACTCAATCTAACATTTAAAAGGTACCTCGTCGGTGAAAATAATTTCAGTTCGGACTTAGATTTTTTCCTACCGAGTGGCTACCGTGAAGAGTCGCCGCCGATGACTTTAGAAATTATTTAAAAATCAACCGTAAGAGATAGAGCCGTGGTTTATTAAGCAAAAGTGCTTCAAATACGCTCCCATAACTGAACATAACATTTAAAAGATACGTCGTCGTTGAAAATATTTTCAATTCGGACTTGGTCTCTGTACGGAGAGGCTACCGAGAACCGCTACCGACGAAGACTTTCTGATTAATTTAAAAATCAACCGAAAGAGATAGAGCCGTGGTTTATTAAGCAAAAGTGCTTCAAATACGCTCCTATAACTCAATCTAACATTTAAAAGGTACTTCGTCGGTGAAAATAATTTCAGTTCGGATGTTACGTGCGTAAGGAATTATTTCGTGGGCCGAGCGGTTAGCCGTTCCGCGCGTAACGCTTGAATAAATTTAATTTAGTATGGGTTGTATCATCTAAGATTCCATACGGAATCCGCGCATAGGTCAGGAATGAAATAGGTGTTAACGCAGAATAGAGGATAAATACCTTATTGGCCTGTTCTATTGATTCTTTACATTATACAAAAACAATTAGACGGAATAGTTCAGAAATATCGGAGTCCAGAATGGATGACAATTTTACAATACCTATTTTAGTTGGAGTCTTAGATTGGTAAATTCCTAACGTGCTAAGTTTACGAATGTGCCCAAGGGAAATTCCGACAAGCATATAAACATATGTTTGGGTCCTCGTATCGCGATGCTAACATAAGTATGGAAAACTCACCAATGAATACTATCTTGGAAGCAATTGTTTGCTGAGGGAGCCCGAAGATGAAGGAATGGCTGATTCACTTCTATTTTCACTATACTATAAATACGATAAATACTATAAATACTATAAAGAGGAATTTAATATATGAGGATGGAGATTGGTTTCGATCTCAAGATTGCTTTTGGATTTGAATAATTCTTGTTTGCTGAGTCCTTCGGTAAGTATGGAAGTAACTTCACTAATTTAACCCGAACTCTGGCTCAAAATAGCAACAAGGGCAAAACGCCACGCACCTCGCGATTTGACTAACGATTGCAACTCGCGGTGATTTCCTGCTCCTTTTTGTTGATTTTGGAACCGCTAAGGGGGGGAATTCCAAGAGCTGTGCTCATTCTTCCCACTTAGGAAATCACCCGTTTCCTGTTCAAAGAATTCCGCCAAAGTTCATCAACCCGCCCTCATCCACAGCCTCTCGCTATTGCAATTTTGCTTATTAGCGAAACGTGGCCGCTGTTCGGAGAATATTCGCGGTTGCTTAAATTCAGTTTTGCAGACTAATAGTTCATCGATACCGTGTCGTAAGATCGGGCACGTGTGATGCCTACTCTGGAATTTTAACTTCCTCTTTCTTTTTTTATATTTAATTTTTTATATGTGCTTGGCACGTAACACCCCACCCCCCTTAGAATCATCATCGTCCTCGATGATGTTTAACCGTAGGTTAAGTTCGAGAGATGTTCGTATGTATACAATTTTTCGCAATTATTGAACAGGTGGTTCTACATAAAATGGTTGAACTTATATGAAATATAAATTATTGCTTATGATTGATTGCTCGTGCATGATTCGCTTAACTAAATTATGAGAAAAATATGGATTTCGCAAAGTACTATTAGAAAAATGTACAGATGATCTAATATAAAATATTTAATTTATCGCGTTTAAACGAAAGAATCGTGAGAATACGCTAACCATTCAGCATCCCTCCGAGGATGACCGTTGTTGTAATAACAGAGGCTTCAGCAAGGCAGAGACACGTACGTCATGTAGTGGATGCTCTCCAGCTCGTCATCCTGGCTTCTTAACATCTTCTTGTCGAAGGGTGCCGCAGAGTCGAAAGATTTCCGAGTCCACGAAGAACTTCGGTTCTGATAGTTGTTCCGTGATTTATGTTGATGATGACAAGTTATAATGATTGTCTAGGACCATTTTCCGTAGAGTAGGTCCAAATCGAACTACTGCCTAGTAGTAAAGGTTGGATGTTGTACTTCCATAAGGCTATTGGTTAACCGACAATGTCAGTTGAGTTTCCCTGGAGAAGGTTGTTGACACTCCGGGAACGCCAAGCTCTGCTCACTTGCTCAGTGTCTCCTTTGTCTTTCGCTTTTTGCGTACGAATGACATCACACAGAATGATAGTGCTCCGGCCTCCTCGGTGGTGCTGAGGTAACATACGCTACGTTCCTTCCGCTCCTCCTGGATCTATTCATGGTATTTTCGACAGAGTCCATTTTCTCGGTCATGTAAATATTAATCAAACAAGAGTAAAATAATAAAAGATAATAAACAATAAATAAATGCATGCAACAAGTTTTCAACCAAAACAATAGAAGAAAATTAATATAAAATAATTAAGTGTAACATTCTGAGTTTGGTAATCGACAATCCCGATTTCTTGATGTTGTTGATTGTGAGTCTTCCTCTAGTGCTGTTGTTTGGATGGTTGTCTTCCTTGTTCCTCTTCTTCTTAATTAGTGGCCAAAATATTATGTGCATGATGATACTTCGGTTGCAGAGTAGTATTGCTCCAGTTGAAGAAATTGGTTGTGATGTAACTTCTCCGTTGTGATGATTGTTTTGCCAATTGGTCGAATTTGCAATCGAATTCATACAGTGGATTGAATTCAGTGGAGATACTATTAATGTGTCTCCCAAATTATTTGGATTTCCTTTTGATATATGATTTGTGATTAATAAAAACAGAATTTATGTGCTGGTGTACTTGTTTTGAGTCGTTTGTGATTCCTTAAAGTAAATTTCCGAGCAAGTATCGATTTAAGTGATTCGATATAACTCATCCTGATCTTTTAAATTTAGTATTATCTAAACAAAACTATTGCAATTATTCTTATCCTGAAAATACATGGGTATATATGATTCATTTTCTTTTTATATATTTTTTCCAAAATATAATCCCGGACTGTTCTTCAGCTCAGTAATTTGATATTTGTCCTCCGAATTTACCGCTGCTACTAGCCCCAGTAATAGGATGAGCATCGCCGAGTCCATTGCCATTCCTTATCAAATATCAGGCATCAATGATTAGTATTTTATGAATTTGGAAATTACTGTGCAGCCAATTCTACTTTATCTGCGTGTTTGATGAATCTTTTACCATTACCATCTTCCAAAACAATATTATTTTTCTCCAAAACTCCAACTATTTCATAGGGACCATGATATCGAGTACTGAACTTTCCTTTCCTGGGTTCTACTAGAACGCGAGCCATATCTCCTACTTTTCCTGGGAATGGTCGTGCCTTTTCATCATAATATCCTTTAGACTTATGTTTAGCAGAAATTAAATTTTGTCCGGCTAATATTTGTGATTCGGAAAGTCGAATTATCAATTCACGAAGATATGAATTATACGTTAGTGTATCATCATCTTCGGGAAATGAGCTAGGGTAACGAGCTAATTTTCCAAAAACTAATTCATATGGAGTGAAGTTAGTGGCTTCGTGTACTGAGGTGTGTATGAGAACATGGCAAACGGAACTAACTTATCCCAATCATCGAAATCATTTATATAATGTTTTATATAGTCCGTTAATACTATAGGGCTCCTTTCTAAAGCACCGTTTGTCTGTGGTCTGTAACCAGACGTTGTTACGTGATGAATTTTGAAGATTTTTGTTAATTCCTTTAGAATCTTGTTTATAAAACTTGTTCCTCTGTCGGTTAATATAATACGCGGAGCTCCAAATTGTAAGATTAAATGTGTTACTATCGCGTGAGCAATTGTTTCAGCTTTTATATCCGGTACGGGAACGGCAATACAATATTTTGTCAAATTATCTTGCAGTCAATATGTGCCGATTGCCATCAGGGGTTGTAGGTAGGGGTCCCACAGTATCTAATGATACTTTAGCAAACGGTTCTATAGGGGTATCTGTGATTATCATTGGTTCACGCGTTTTTGTTCTGACTAATTTATTTTCTTGGCAGCTATGGCAAGTTCTAATGAAATTTTGAATATCATTCCTCAATCCTGGCCAATAGAATCTTTCGCGAATCCTACGATACGTTTTAGTTACTCCTTTGTGACCGCCGACTATGCCTTCATGTAATTCTGAAATTATATTATGACGAAGTTCTTCGGGAGGAATTTGAATTTTCCCAAGGCAAATTGTAATTTCGATGTCGATTTCCTCGAAGATTTCTGTTAGGATTCCCTTTAGTGATTCGAGAGTAAGTGAATCGGTGTAATCACCGGATTTTGAAATTCGAAAGGAATTAATATCGGAATTTGGAAGAATTAATTTTAAGTTCCTAAGCCCGGTTTTTATTTTCGCGACCGAAGTCTCGTCAAAATGATGTTTCTGCAGAACGATGCTAAATATTTTGTACTTTCCCTGTCTAGTGATTAGTACTTGACCTTCCTTTGGTTTAATTTCTCTGAAATTTTCAACGCTGATAGCGCCTATATCTGTTAGCAATTTTCCTACGGATGTTGTCAATTCGCAATCAGCAGAAATAAAGTGAACATAATTATCATGTGAGTAGGTCAAATTTTCTCGGCTAATATTAATTAATTTCTTTGAAGAGCGCTGTGATTTCCGAGAAAGATTTACGGGAGAGCTAGGTGTGATATCCGGGGGAATTCCCTGAGTCAGTTGGATGCCAGTGCAGTACGTCTCGTTACCTGATACCGTCCTTGGAATTATTCGCCTTGGTATACCAACAGATTTTGATTTAGTTTCACTGAAGTGTCCTGGTAGAAGTGCATTCTGTCTCGTATTGATTGGTGAAGCTGGAAAAGGAGTTGACAATGCCAATGGTTTAGAATGTGGAATAGGAGTAGGTAATGTGGATCTATGGGGTTGCCAATGAATTTTGGTCTGCTCGGATGTTTCCAATGTACAGTCAGGTTTTGATTTATCATGTACTTCTGTTCCATATTGTTTAAGTAATTTTTATATTCTACTATTTAACTCTACGTCGTCTAGTTCGTCAGTGTCCGAAGTATTACCTGATGATTCTTCCATAATTTCGCTGTGTTCTTTAAGAGATTCGTCAAAACGTTTGAAAGAATCATGTAATTCCTGTTTGTTTATAGACAGTCTTCGTTCGTCATCTAGAAAAACATCATCGTCACTGTCCTCTGCTGGTGGTTGTAATTCTAGTAGTATGGTGTCAGCGTTTATTGTTGTCTCGTCTACTGTTTCAGTGTGAACGTCCTCGGCAATTGGTTCCAATGTTTTCCCTTTCGGATGCTTTGAAGTAATTTTCTTGTGTAGATCCAGGCTTGGCATTACACTTTTTCTTTTCCGTAATATGGGTGGTTCTGATGACTCATCATGCGAATTATCGGAATCTACGTCTGGCGTATCTGCTGACGATGGAACTGTAGGTCGTGGTGGAATGTAAACGTTGGGTTTTAATTGATTTCGAGTCCTAGTTGCTACTGCACTGACATTTAAAGGGTTTGAAATTTTTGGTTTATTTTTCGATCCAATGGGCCTTCCTGGTTTTCTGGGTACTTCCGAAACTGATTTGGATATTGGTCTAGATGTGGTTCCTGCTGAGCTAAGTTTAGATTTTGCTGGTTGTTCTTGAATCGGTAGAATTTTTGATGATTCAAGTTCACTGTCAGAGTCGGTGCTGCTGGTATCTGAGAGGTTAAATTTAACAACAGGATTTCTGGATAACGCGTCTGCGCTTGTGTTTAATTTTCCCGCTTTATGAACGAAATTATAGTCGTAGTCACGCAATTTCAATCTCCATCGAATTAAACGTTGCCCTGGATCCTTTATGGAGTCTATCCATTTCAGGGGTTCGTGATCGCTAACTAACGTGAATTTCCTACCGTAAAGATACGGCCTAAAATGCAAAATTGCGTATAATACTGCCAAACATTCTTTTTCGGTGGTGAAATAATTTTTCTCAGGGTTTGTTAAAGTTCTAGAAAGATAAGCTATTGGTAAATCGTTTCCATCAACCTCCTGACTAAGTATTGCTCCTATCGCAAAATCTGAGGCGTCTGTTGTTAAAGTGAAAGGCTTATCAAAATTTGGATATTGAAGAATTGGACCTCTACAGAGCGCTTTTCGTAATTCCTGGAAGCTACGTTTTTGTTCCTTTCCCTAAACGAAGGTCGCGTTCTTTTTTAACAATTCTGTTAATGGTTTGGATTTTGCTGCAAAATCTTTAATAAATCTGCGATAATAACCCGCTAAACCTAAAAATTGTCTGACATTCTTTGCTGTTTTTGGTCGAGGAAAGTTTTTTTACTGCTATAATCTTTTTTGGATCTGGTCTTACACCCTTTTGACTAATTCTATGTCCTAGGTATGCTACTTCAGTTTTCAAAAATTCACATTTATCGGGTTGTAATGTCAATTTAGCTTTTTCTAACCGATTAAATAATCTACGAATTTTCTTTCCGTGTTCTTCAAGAGTTTTTGCGTACACTACAATGTCATCGAGATAAACGAAAACTTCCGTTCCCTGCAAACCACGTAACGTTTGCTCCATAAGTCGTTGAAAGGTGGCAGGTGCATTTTTCAAACCTTCGGGCATACGGATATACTCGTAGTGCCCATTAGGAGTTGTAAAGGCTGTTTTAGCCCTATCCTTTGGATCCATCTCTATTTGTTGGAATCCACTCGCGAGATCGATGATCGAGAAATATCTAGCTTGGCCTAATTGATCCAGAATATCGGTTATATTTGGTAACGGATATGCATCTCCTATCGTTTTTTCGTTAAGTTTGCGAAAATCAATTACCATTCTCCACCTGGGTCTTCCTTGAGAATCAGGTTTCTTAGGGACGATCCAGAGAGGTGAATTATAAGGCGAATTTGATGGTTTAATTATCCTATTGTTTAATTTTGTCAAAATTTGACGATGTATTTCTTCCTTGTGAACCGGTGGAAAGCGATACTGTCTAGTATTAATCGGTAAATCATCTGATGTCGGAATTGTATGTTTTATTAACGGGGTGAAAGGTAATTGGTCTCCTGGCAAATAAAAGCGATTTGGGTATTCCTCTATAATTTCGATTATATGGTCTCGTTCCTCGTCATTTAGGTGATCTAAACGCAAACGTTTTAGAATTTCGAAAAACCTATCGTGAACTATGGGCAAATTTTGAACTTCTGAGTCTGAATCGAAATATTCTTCTTCTGGAAAATCATAGTATTCAAAGGGAATTACTTCTTGTGGAGTAACCTCGACTTGTATGTCTTCTTCCAACGTATTAATTGCTAATACGTGGCAGACACCATCGCGTACACTAACAGCTGCTTCGCCTATGTATAAGCCTTCTACTGATTCTAACTTTGGCAAGTATCCTTCTTTTATTTCTGAATTAACCACGTCTATAGCTATCGGTTGACGAGTGCGAGCTTTAATCGTAAGAATTTGCGAACGAGGACTACGTTTAGATTTCTGATTTGGTTCTTCCCCAATGAACCTAAAAGGTCTGATGGGTTCAGTTTTTGTGACCAAGGTATTATGAGCGAACGAGATTTCCGCCTGCTCTTGACGTAAGTAATCTTTGCCTAAAATTCCATCATTATTCAAGGGAAACGATGATCGGACGACGTGAAATTTAACTGGTTGTTCCAAAAGTGTAACGGTAGTTGTTCCTAAGGTTCTCAATTTTTCCGGGGTAATTCCAGTTATAGAGACTGATTCCTGAATGTCTACTTCGACGTCTTCGTGCAAAGCATTTAATTTTATCAGATTTATATCTGCGCCGGTATCAACCAAAAATAAACCAAATTTATTGCGTAATTCTTTCGCAGACATTTTAATTAATGGTGATTCTTGCTGTCGTTTATAGGAATAGACGATTCCTCTGCTTCCAAAAATTTTACTGTTCGTCGCTCCTGATTCGAGTAACTCGCCGTCGCGCCGGCACGACGAGTTGTGCGGGAGTTTAAATTTTCACTGTTCCTTCTCGGCGAATTCGAGTTAAAATGATCAAATGTTGGGATAGGGGAAGAAGATCTGGAATTTTGGTTAGTGGGTGTGTTGGATCTTGAGGGTTCAATGCTTCGCGAAGGAACTGGGGTTGGAGAATTTGCTCTGGTTAGAGTATGATTAGTCAAGTTTGGATTCATATGGAAAGATTGAGGGTGATCGTATATTGGACTGTAAGGCGGATATGGCATTGGTGGATAAGAATACGGTGGATAGTATGGATAAGGATGCGGTGGCAACGGATAATGGTGATGCTTGTAAGGAACAGGTGATGTAGGACGTGCAGATTTTAGAATGGTAATCGGTGAATTTGCGCGATTATAGTTCGGATTTCTCATGGGACTGGGACTCCTCGAATCTTGCTCTCGCAAGGTTTGGGAGCGGTTTGTGTAGGTGGTAGGTAAGTCACGAGAATCTGGATTCGGAACTGAATGTTGTGATAACATTAATCGCGAAGGTTCACCACCGGGGATTATTCCTGATTTCATTCGGGTTTCTATTCGTGCAGCAATTTTTACAGCGTCCTGTATCTTCTTTGGTTCACGCGAATCAACCGCGATAGCAATTTCGTCGGGTAATCCTCGAATAAAAGCCTCTAAAGCACATTCTTCTACGGGAGCCATCATTTGATTAGCGCATTCCCCATATTTATCTTCTAAAGCAACACGAGCACCGCTGATTAGGATATTTAATCGATCTGCAAAGTCACTGACCGCTTCTCCGCGTCTCATTCGGATATTTTCTATTTCGTGATGGTAGTATGGATATGTTTTACCCGGCGCAAATCTTTCCTTTAAATGTTTTACGAGATCATCTAGTTTTTGGAAATTTTTACCCCAAATACTATCTCTCGCTGTTCCCTGCAATTTTCCTAATATTGCCCTTACATATGAAGTTTCCAGTGCTGGTGGCACATAGACTGCACCATTTTGAACGTCACCTAAGAAATTTTTAAGGGGAATGTTTTTCCCGTCAAAGAAAGGAATGTTTAGTGTACTGTGTTGAATTGTGAAGCATTCAGCCATAGAAGCCATCATCAAATTAGTAACGTGTAATTCGTCCAATGAAACATTTGCAGAAACTTGTGCTGCTGCATTACGAGAGGAATTTGTGGCCATTTTGATAAATTAAGAGAAGGAAAATTCAGCAATCGCTATCGTGTAATTATAATTGATGTTGATTATTTGAACCATCTATGGAATCTCGAAATCTATACGATCCTTTAATTATTCTGCACTAACACATGCGCTAATTGACAATACGAATATCCCACTTCTGACACCAATTCAGCCTGTTACGTGCGTAAGGAATTATTTCGTGGGCCGAGCGGTTAGCCGTTCCGCGCGTAACGCTTGAATAAATTTAATTTAGGATGGGTTGTATCATCTAAGATTCCATACGGAATCCGCGCATAGGTCAGGAATGAAATAGGTGTTAACGCAGAATAGAGGATAAATACCTTATTGGCCTGTTCTATTGATTCTTTACATTATACAAAAACAATTACACGGAATAGTTCACAAATATCGGAGTCCAGAATGGATGACAATTTTACAATACCTATTTTAGTTGGAGTCTTAGATTGGTAAATTCCTAACGTGCTAAGTTTACGAATGGGCCCAAGGGAAATTCCGACAAGCATATAAACATATGTTTGGGTCCTCGTATCGCGATGCTAACATAAGTATGGAAAACTCACCAATGAATACTATCTTGGAAGAAATTGTTTGCTGAGGGAGCCCGAAGATGAAGGAATGGCTGATGAACTTTTCACTTCTATTTTCACTATACTATAAATACGATAAATACTATAAATACTATAAAGAGGAATTTAATATATGAGGATGGAGATTGGTTTCGATCTCAAGATTGCTTTTGGATTTGAATAATTCTTGTTTGCTGAGTCCTTCGGTAATTATGGAAGTAACTTCACTAATTTAACCCGAACTCTGGCTCAAAATAGCAACAAGGGCAAAACGCCACGCACCTCGCGATTTGACTAACGATTGCAACTCGCGGTGATTTCCTGCTCCTTTTTGTTGATTTTGGAACCGCTAAGGGGGGGAATTCCAAGAGCTGTGCTCATTCTTCCCACTTAGGAAATCACCCGTTTCCTGTTCAAAGAATTCCGCCAAAGTTCATCAACCCGCCCTCATCCACAGCCTCTCGCTATTGCAATTTTGCTTATTAGCGAAACGTGGCCGCTGTTCGGAGAATATTCGCGGTTGCTTAAATTCAGTTTTGCAGACTAATAGTTCATCGATACCGTGTCGTAAGATCGGGCACGTGTGATGCCTACTCTGGAATTTTAACTTCCTCTTTCTTTTTTTATATTTAATTTTTTATATGTGCTTGGCACGTAACACGGACTTAGATTTTTTCATACCGACTGGCTACCGTGAAGAGTCGCCGCCGACGACTTTAGAAATTATTTAAAAATCAACCGTAAGAGATAGAGCCGTGGTTTATTAAGCAAAAGTGCTTCAAATACGCTCCCATAACTGAACATAACATTTAAAAGATACGTTGTCGGTGAAAATATTTTCAATTCGGACTTGGTCTCTGTACGGAGAGGCTACCGAGAAGCGCTACCGACGAAGACTTTCTGATTAATTTAAAAATCAACCGTAAGAGATAGAGCCGTGGTTTATTAAGCAAAAGTGCTTCAAATACGCTCCTATAACTCAATCTAACATTTAAAAGGTATCTCGTCGGTGAAAATAATTTCAGTTCGGACTTAGATTTTTTCCTACCGAGTGGCTACCGTGAAGAGTCGCCGCCGACGACTTTAGAAATTATTTAAAAATCAACCGTAAGAGATAGAGCCGTGGTTTATTAAGCAAAAGTGCGTCAAATACACTCCCATAACTGAACATAACATTTAAAATATACGTCGTCGGTGAAAATATTTTCAATTCTGACTTAGTCTCTTTACGGAGAGGCTACCGAGAACCGCTACCGACCAAGACTTTCTGATTAATTTAAAAATCAACCGTAAGAGATAGAGCCGTGGTTTATTAAGCAAAAGTGCTTCAAATACGCTCCTATAACTCAATCTAACATTTAAAAGGTATCTCGTCGGTGAAAATAATTTCAGTTCGGACTTAGATTTTTTCCTACCGAGTGGCTACCGTGAAGAGTCGCCGACGACGACTTTAGAAATTATTTAAAAATCAACCGTAAGAGATAGAGCCGTGGTTTATTAAGCAAAAGTGCGTCAAATACGCTCCCATAACTGAACATAACATTTAAAATATACGTCGTCGGTGAAAATATTTTCAATTCGGACTTAGTCTCTGTAGGGAGAGGCTACCGAGAACCGCTACCGACGAAGAATTTCTGATTAATTTAAAAATCAACCGTAAGAGATAGAGCCGTGGTTTATTAAGCAAAAGTGATTCAAATACGCTCCTATAACTCAATCTAACATTTAAAAGGTATCTCGTCGGTGAAAATAATTTCAGTTCGGACTTAGAATTTTTCCTACCGAGTGGCTACCGTGATGAGTCGCCGCCTACGACTTTATAAATTATTTAAAAATCAACCGTAAGAGATAGAGCCATGGTTTATTAAGCAAAAGTGCGTCAAATCCGCTCCCATAACTGAACATAACATTTAAAAGATACGTCGTCGGTGAAAATATTTTCAATTCGGACTTAGTCTCTGAACGGAGAGGCTACCGAGAAGCGCTACCGACGAAGACTTTCTGATTAATTTAAAAATCAACCGTAAGAGATAGAGCCGTGGTTTATTAAGCAAAAGTGATTCAAATACGCTCCTATAACTCAATCTAACATTTAAAAGGTATCTCGTCGGTGAAAATAATTTCAGTTCGGACTTAGAATTTTTCCTACCGAGTGGCTACCGTGATGAGTCGCCGCCTACGACTTTATAAATTATTTAAAAATCAACCGTAAGAGATAGAGCCATGGTTTATTAAGCAAAAGTGCGTCAAATCCGCTCCCATAACTGAACATAACATTTAAAAGATACGTCGTCGGTGAAAATATTTTGAATTCGGACTTAGTCTCTGTAGGGAGAGGCTACCGAGAACCGCTACCGACGAAGACTTTCTGATTAATTTAAAAATCAACCGTAAGAGATAGAGCCGTGGTTTATTAAGCAAAAGTGCTTCAAATACGCTCCTATAACTCAATCTAACATTTAAAAGGTACCTCGTCGGTGAAAATAATTTCAGTTCGGACTTAGATTTTTTCCTACCGAGTGGCTACCGTGAAGAGTCGCCGACGACGACTTTAGAAATTATTTAAAAATCAACCGTAAGAGATAGAGCCGTGGTTTATTAAGCAAAAGTGCGTCAAATACGCTCCCATAACTGAACATAACATTTAAAATATACGTCGTCGGTGAAAATATTTTCAATTCGGACTTAGTCTCTGTACGGAGGGGCTACCGAGAAGCGCTACCGACGAAGACTTTCTGATTAATTTAAAAATCAACCCTAAGAGATAGAGCCGTGGTTTATTAAGCAAAAGTGCTTCAAATACGCTCCTATAACTCAATCTAACATTTAAAAGGTATCTCGGCGGTGAAAATAATTTCAGTTCGGACTTAGATTTTTTCCTACCGAGTGGCTACCGTGAAGAGTCGCCGACGACGACTTTAGAAATTATTTAAAAATCAACCGTAAGAGATAGAGCCGTGGTTTATTAAGCAAAAGTGCGTCAAATACGCTCCCATAACTGAACATAACATTTAAAATATACGTCGTCGGTGAAAATATTTTCAATTCGGACTTAGTCTCTGTAGGGAGAGGCTACCGAGAACCGCTACCGACGAAGACTTTCTGATTAATTTAAAAATCAACCGTAAGAGATAGAGCCGTGGTTTATTAAGCAAAAGTGCTTCAAATACGCTCCTATAACTCAATCTAACATTTAAAAGGTACCTCGTCGGTGAAAATAATTTCAGTTCGGACTTAGATTTTTTCCTACCGAGTGGCTACCGTGAAGAGTCGCCGCCGACGACTTTAGAAATTATTTAAAAATCAACCGTAAGAGATAGAGCCGTGGTTTATTAAGCAAAAGTGCGTCAAATACGCTCCCATAACTGAACATAACATTTAAAATATACGTCGTCGGTGAAAATATTTTCAATTCGGACTTAGTCTCTTTACGGAGAGGCTACCGAGAACCGCTACCGACCAAGACTTTCTGATTAATTTAAAAATCAACCGTAAGAGATAGAGCCGTGGTTTATTAAGCAAAAGTGCTTCAAATACGCTCCTATAACTCAATCTAACATTTAAAACGTATCTCGTCGGTGAAAATAATTTCAGTTCGGACTTAGATTTTTTCCTACCGAGTGGCTACCGTGAAGAGTCGCCGACGACGACTTTAGAAATTATTTAAAAATCAACCGTAAGAGATAGAGCCGTGGTTTATTAAGCAAAAGTGCGTCAAATACGCTCCCATAACTGAACATAACATTTAAAATATACGTCGTCGGTGAAAATATTTTCAATTCGGACTTAGTCTCTGTAGGGAGAGGCTACCGAGAAGCGCTACCGACGAAGACTTTCTGATTAATTTAAAAATCAACCGTAAGAGATAGAGCCGTGGTTTATTAAGCAAAAGTGATTCAAATACGCTCCTATAACTCAATCTAACATTTAAAAGGTATCTCGTCGGTAAAAATAATTTCAGTTCGGACTTAGAATTTTTCCTACCGAGTGGCTACCGTGATGAGTCGCCGCCGACGACTTTATAAATTATTTAAAAATCAACCGTAAGAGATAGAGCCATGGTTTATTAAGCAAAAGTGCGTCAAATCCGCTCCCATAACTGAACATAACATTTAAAAGATACGTCGTCGGTGAAAATATTTTGAATTCGGACTTAGTCTCTGTAGGGAGAGGCTACCGAGAACCGCTAGCGACGAAGGCTTTCTGATTAATTTAAAAATCAACCGTAAGAGATAGAGCCGTGGTTTATTAAGCAAAAGTGCTTCAAATACGCTCCTATAACTCAATCTAACATTTAAAAGGTATCTCGTCGGTGAAAATAATTTCAGTTCGGACTTAGATTTTTTCCTACCGAGTGGCTACCGTGAAGAGTCGCCGACGACGACTTTAGAAATTATTTAAAAATCAACCGTAAGAGATGGAGCCGTGGTTTATTAAGCAAAAGTGCGTCAAATACGCTCCCATAACGGAACATACCATTTAAAAGATACGTCGTCGGTGAAAATATTTTCAATTCGGACTTAGTCTCTGTACGCAGAGGCTACCGTGAAGAGTCGCCGACGACGACTTTAGAAATTATTTCAAAATCAACCGTAAGTGATAGAGCCGTGGTTTATTAAGCAAAAGTGCGTCAAATACGCTCCCATAACTGAACATAACATTTAAAAGATACGTCGTCGGTGAAAATATTTTCAATTCGGACTTAGTCTCTGAACGGAGAGGCTACCGAGAAGCGCTACCGACGAAGACTTTCTGATTAATTTAAAAATCAACCGTAAGAGATAGAGCCGTGGTTTATTAAGCAAAAGTGCTTCAAATACGCTCCTATAACTCAATCTAACATATAAAAGGTACCTCGTCGGTGAAAATAATTTCAGTTCGGACTTAGATTTTTTCCTACCGAGTGGCTACCGTGAAGAGTCGCCGACGACGACTTTAGAAATTATTTAAAAATCAACCGTAAGTGATAGAGCCGTGGTTTATTAAGCAAAAGTGCGTCAAATACGCTCCCATAACTGAACATAACATTTAAAAGATACGTCGTCGGTGAAAATATTTTCAATTCGGACTTAGTCTCTGTACGGAGGGGCTACCGAGAAGCGCTACCGACGAAGACTTTCTGATTAATTTAAAAATCAACCGTAAGAGATAGAGCCGTGGTTTATTAAGCAAAAGTGCTTCAAATACGCTCCTATAACTCAATCTAACATTTAAAAGGTATCTCGGCGGTGAAAATAATTTCAGTTCGGACTTAGATTTTTTCCTACCGAGTGGCTACCGTGAAGAGTCGCCGACGACGACTTTAGAAATTATTTAAAAATCAACCGTAAGAGATAGAGCCGTGGTTTATTAAGCAAAAGTGCGTCAAATACGCTCCCATAACTGAACATAACATTTAAAATATACGTCGTCGGTGAAAATATTTTCAATTCGGACTTAGTCTCTGTAGGGAGAGGCTACCGAGAACCGCTACCGACGAAGACTTTCTGATTAATTTAAAAATCAACCGTAAGAGATAGAGCCGTGGTTTATTAAGCAAAAGTGCTTCAAATACGCTCCTATAACTCAATCTAACATTTAAAAGGTATCTCGTCGGTGAAAATAATTTCAGTTCGGACTTAGATTTTTTCCTACCGAGTGGCTACCGTGAAGAGTCGCCGCCGACGACTTTAGAAATTATTTAAAAATCAACCGTAAGAGATAGAGCCGTGGTTTATTAAGCAAAAGTGCGTCAAATACGCTCCCATAACTGAACATAACATTTAAAATATACGTCGTCGGTGAAAATATTTTCAATTCGGACTTAGTCTCTTTACGGAGAGGCTACCGAGAACCGCTACCGACCAAGACTTTCTGATTAATTTAAAAATCAACCGTAAGAGATAGAGCCGTGGTTTATTAAGCAAAAGTGCTTCAAATACGCTCCTATAACTCAATCTAACATTTAAAACGTATCTCGTCGGTGAAAATAATTTCAGTTCGGACTTAGATTTTTTCCTACCGAGTGGCTACCGTGAAGAGTCGCCGACGACGACTTTAGAAATTATTTAAAAATCAACCGTAAGTGATAGAGCCGTGGTTTATTAAGCAAAAGTGCGTCAAATACGCTCCCATAACTGAACATAACATTTAAAAGATACGTCGTCGGTGAAAATATTTTCAATTCGGACTTAGTCTCTGTACGGAGGGGCTACCGAGAAGCGCTACCGACGAAGACTTTCTGATTAATTTAAAAATCTACCGTAAGAGATAGAGCCGTGGTTTATTAAGCAAAAGTGCTTCAAATACGCTCCTATAACTCAATCTAACATATAAAAGGTACCTCGTCGGTGAAAATAATTACAGTTCGGACTTAGATTTTTTCCTACCGAGTGGCTACCGTGAAGAGTCGCCGACGACGACTTTAGAAATTATTTAAAAATCAACCGTAAGAGATAGAGCCGTGGTTTATTAAGCAAAAGTGCGTCAAATACGCTCCCATGACCGAACATAACATTTAAAAGATACGACGTCGGTGAAAATATTTTCAATTCGGACTTAGTCTCTGTCCGAAGAGGCTACCGAGAAGCGCTACCGACGAAGACTTTCTGATTAATTTAAAAATCTACCGTAAGAGATAGAGCCGTGGTTTATTAAGCAAAAGTGCTTCAAATACGCTCCTATAACTCAATCTAACATATAAAAGGTACCTCGTCGGTGAAAATAATTACAGTTCGGACTTAGATTTTTTCCTACCGAGTGGCTACCGTGAAGAGTCGCCGACGACGACTTTAGAAATTATATAAAAATCAACCGTAAGAGATGGAGCCGTGGTTTATTAAGCAAAAGTGCGTCAAATACGCTCCCATAACCGAACATAACATTTAAAAGATACGACGTCGGTGAAAATATTTTCAATTCGGACTTAGTCTCTGTCCGAAGAGGCTACCGAGAAGCGCTACCGACGAAGACTTTCTGATTAATTTAAAAATCAACCGTAAGAGATAGAGCCGTGGTTTATTAAGCAAAAGTGATTCAAATACGCTCCTATAACTCAATCTAACATTTAAAAGGTATCTCGTCGGTGAAAATAATTTCAGTTCGGACTTAGAATTTTTCCTACCGAGTGGCTACCGTGATGAGTCGCCGCCTACGACTTTATAAATTATTTAAAAATCAACCGTAAGAGATAGAGCCATGGTTTATTAAGCAAAAGTGCGTCAAATCCGCTCCCATAACTGAACATAACATTTAAAAGATACGTCGTCGGTGAAAATATTTTCAATTCGGACTTAGTCTCTGTAGGGAGAGGCTACCGAGAACCGCTACCGACGAAGGCTTTCTGATTAATTTAAAAATCAACCGTAAGAGATAGAGCCGTGGTTTATTAAGCAAAAGTGCTTCAAATACGCTCCTATAACTCAATCTAACATTTAAAAGGTACCTCGTCGGTGAAAATAATTTCAGTTCGGACTTAGATTTTTTCCTACCGAGTGGCTACCGTGAAGAGTCGCCGACGACGACTTTAGAAATTATTTAAAAATCAACCGTAAGAGATAGAGCCGTGGTTTATTAAGCAAAAGTGCGTCAAATACGCTCCCATAACTGAACATAACATTTAAAATATACGTCGTCGGTGAAAATATTTTCAATTCGGACTTAGTCTCTGTACGGAGGGGCTACCGAGAAGCGCTACCGACGAAGACTTTCTGATTAATTTAAAAATCAACCGTAAGAGATAGAGCCGTGGTTTATTAAGCAAAAGTGCTTCAAATACGCTCCTATAACTCAATCTAACATTTAAAAGGTATCTCGGCGGTGAAAATAATTTCAGTTCGGACTTAGATTTTTTCCTACCGAGTGGCTACCGTGAAGAGTCGCCGACGACGACTTTAGAAATTATTTAAAAATCAACCGTAAGAGATAGAGCCGTGGTTTATTAAGCAAAAGTGCGTCAAATACGCTCCCATAACTGAACATAACATTTAAAATATACGTCGTCGGTGAAAATATTTTCAATTCGGACTTAGTCTCTGTAGGGAGAGGCTACCGAGAACCGCTACCGACGAAGACTTTCTGATTAATTTAAAAATCAACCGTAAGAGATAGAGCCGTGGTTTATTAAGCAAAAGTGCTTCAAATACGCTCCTATAACTCAATCTAACATTTAAAAGGTATCTCGTCGGTGAAAATAATTTCAGTTCGGACTTAGATTTTTTCCTACCGAGTGGCTACCGTGAAGAGTCGCCGCCGACGACTTTAGAAATTATTTAAAAATCAACCGTAAGAGATAGAGCCGTGGTTTATTAAGCAAAAGTGCGTCAAATACGCTCCCATAACTGAACATAACATTTAAAATATACGTCGTCGGTGAAAATATTTTCAATTCGGACTTAGTCTCTTTACGGAGAGGCTACCGAGAACCGCTACCGACCAAGACTTTCTGATTAATTTAAAAATCAACCGTAAGAGATAGAGCCGTGGTTTATTAAGCAAAAGTGCTTCAAATACGCTCCTATAACTCAATCTAACATTTAAAAGGTATCTCGTCGGTGAAAATAATTTCAGTTCGGACTTAGATTTTTTCCTACCGAGTGGCTACCGTGAAGAGTCGCCGACGACGACTTTAGAAATTATTTAAAAATCAACCGTAAGAGATAGAGCCGTGGTTTATTAAGCAAAAGTGCGTCAAATACGCTCCCATAACTGAACATAACATTTAAAATATACGTCGTCGGTGAAAATATTTTCAATTCGGACTTAGTCTCTGTAGGGAGAGGCTACCGAGAAGCGCTACCGACGAAGACTTTCTGATTAATTTAAAAATCAACCGTAAGAGATAGAGCCGTGGTTTATTAAGCAAAAGTGATTCAAATACGCTCCTATAACTCAATCTAACATTTAAAAGGTATCTCGTCGGTAAAAATAATTTCAGTTCGGACTTAGAATTTTTCCTACCGAGTGGCTACCGTGATGAGTCGCCGCCTACGACTTTATAAATTATTTAAAAATCAACCGTAAGAGATAGAGCCATGGTTTATTAAGCAAAAGTGCGTCAAATCCGCTCCCATAACTGAACATAACATTTAAAAGATACGTCGTCGGTGAAAATATTTTCAATTCGGACTTAGTCTCTGTAGGGAGAGGCTACCGAGAACCGCTAGCGACGAAGGCTTTCTGATTAATTTAAAAATCAACCGTAAGAGATAGAGCCGTGGTTTATTAAGCAAAAGTGCTTCAAATACGCTCCTATAACTCAATCTAACATTTAAAAGGTATCTCGTCGGTGAAAATAATTTCAGTTCGGACTTAGATTTTTTCCTACCGAGTGGCTACCGTGAAGAGTCGCCGACGACGACTTTAGAAATTATTTAAAAATCAACCGTAAGAGATGGAGCCGTGGTTTATTAAGCAAAAGTGCGTCAAATACGCTCCCATAACGGAACATACCATTTAAAAGATACGTCGTCGGTGAAAATATTTTCAATTCGGACTTAGTCTCTGTACGCAGAGGCTACCGTGAAGAGTCGCCGACGACGACTTTAGAAATTATTTCAAAATCAACCGTAAGTGATAGAGCCGTGGTTTATTAAGCAAAAGTGCGTCAAATACGCTCCCATAACTGAACATAACATTTAAAAGATACGTCGTCGGTGAAAATATTTTCAATTCGGACTTAGTCTCTGAACGGAGAGGCTACCGAGAAGCGCTACCGACGAAGACTTTCTGATTAATTTATAAATCAACCGTAAGAGATAGAGCCGTGGTTTATTAAGCAAAAGTGCTTCAAATGCGCTCCTATAACTCAATCTAACATATAAAAGATACGTCGTCGGTGAAAATATTTTCAATTCGGACTTAGTCTCTGTACGGAGAGGCTACCGAGAAGCGCTACCGACGAAGACTTTCTGATTAATTTATAAATCAATCGTAAGAGATAGAGCCGTGGTTTATTAAGCAAAAGTGCTTCAAATGCGCTCCTATAACTCAATCTAACATATAAAAGGTACCTCGTCGGTGAAAATAATTACAGTTCGGACTTGGATTTTTTCCTACCGAGTGGCTACCGCGAAGAGTCGCCGACGACGACTTTAGAAATTATTTAAAAATCAACCGTAAGAGATGGAGCCGTGGTTTATTAAGCAAAAGTGCGTCAAATACGCTCCCATAACCGAACATAACATTTAAAAGATACGTCGTCGGTGAAAATATTTTCATTTCGGACTTAGTCTCTGTACGGAGAGGCTACCGAGAAGCGCTACCGACGAAGACTTTCTGATTAATTTAAAAATCAACCGTAAGAGATAGAGCCGTGGTTTATTAAGCAAAAGTGCTTCAAATACGCTCCTATAACTCAATCTAACATATAAAAGGTACCTCGTCGGTGAAAATAATTACAGTTCGGACTTAGATTTTTTCCTGCCGAGTGACTACCGTGAAGAGTCGCCGACGACGATTTTAGAAATTATTTAAAAATCAACCGTAAGAGATAGAGCCGTGGTTTATTAAGCAAAAGTGCGTCAAATACGCTCCCATAACGGAACATAACATTTAAAAGATACGTCGTTGGTGAAAATATTTTCAATTCGGACTTAGTCTCTGTACGGAGAGGCTACCGAGAAGCGCTACCGACGAAGACTTTCTGATTAATTTATAAATCAATCGTAAGAGATAGAGCCGTGGTTTATTAAGCAAAAGTGCTTCAAATGCGCTCCTATAACTCAATCTAACATATAAAAGGTACCTCGTCGGTGAAAATAATTACAGTTCGGACTTGGATTTTTTCCTACCGAGTGGCTACCGCGAAGAGTCGCCGACGACGACTTTAGAAATTATTTAAAAATCAACCGTAAGAGATGGAGCCGTGGTTTATTAAGCAAAAGTGCGTCAAATACGCTCCCATAACCGAACATAACATTTAAAAGATACGTCGTCGGTGAAAATATTTTCATTTCGGACTTAGTCTCTGTACGGAGAGGCTACCGAGAAGCGCTACCGACGAAGACTTTCTGATTAATTTAAAAATCAACCGTAAGAGATAGAGCCGTGGTTTATTAAGCAAAAGTGCTTCAAATACGCTCCTATAACTCAATCTAACATATAAAAGGTACCTCGTCGGTGAAAATAATTACAGTTCGGACTTAGATTTTTTCCTACCGAGTGGCTACCGCGAAGAGTCGCCGACGACGACTTTAGAAATTATTTAAAAATCAACCGTAAGAGATAGAGCCGTGGTTTATTAAGCAAAGGTGCTTCAAATACGCTCCCATACCTGAACATAACATTTAAAAGATACGTCGTCGGTGAAAATATTTTCAATTCGGACTTAGTCTCTGTACGGAGAGGCTACCGAGAAGCGCTACCGACGAAGACTTTCTGATTAATTTAAAAATCAACCGTAAGAGATAGAGCCGTGGTTTATTAAGCAAAAGTGCTTCCAATACGCTCCTATAACTCAATCTAACATATAAAAGGTACCTCGTCGGTGAAAATAATTACAGTTCGGACTTGGATTTTTTCCTACCGAGTGACTACCGTGAAGAGTCGCCGACGACGATTTTAGAAATTATTTAAAAATCAACCGTAAGAGATAGAGCCGTGGTTTATTAAGCAAAAGTGCGTCAAATACGCTCCCATAACGGAACATAACATTTAAAAGATACGTCGTTGGTGAAAATATTTTCAATTCGGACTTAGTCTCTGTACGGAGAGGCTACCGAGAAGCGCTACCGACGAAGACTTTCTGATTAATTTATAAATCAATCGTAAGAGATAGAGCCGTGGTTTATTAAGCAAAAGTGCTTCAAATACGCTCCTATAACTCAATCTAACATATAAAAGGTACCTCGTCGGTGAAAATAATTACAGTTCGGACTTAGATTTTTTCCTACCGAGTGGCTACCGTGAAGAGTCGCCGACGACGACTAGAAATTATTTAAAAATCACCCGTAAGAGATGGAGCCGTGGTTTATTAAGCAAAAGTGCGTCAAATACGCTCCCATAACGGAACATACCATTTAAAAGATACGTCGTCGGTGAAAATATTTTCAATTCGGACTTAGTCTCTGTACGGAGAGGCTACCGAGAAGCGCTACCGACGAGGACTTTCTGATTAATTTATAAATCAATCGTAAGAGATAGAGCCGTGGTTTATTAAGCAAAAGTGCTTCAAATGCGCTCCTATAACTCAATCTAACATATAAAAGGTACCTCGTCGGTGAAAATAATTACAGTTCGGACTTGGATTTTTTCCTACCGAGTGGCTACCGCGAAGAGTCGCCGACGACGATTTTAGAAATTATTTAAAAATCAACCGTAAGAGATAGAGCCGTGGTTTATTAAGCAAAAGTGCGTCAAATACGCTCCCATAACGGAACATAACATTTAAAAGATACGTCGTCGGTGAAAATATTTTCATTTCGGACTTAGTCTCTGTACGGAGAGGCTACCGAGAAGCGCTACCGACGAAGACTTTCTGATTAATTTAAAAATCAACCGTAAGAGGTAGAGCCGTGGTTTATTAAGCAAAAGTGCTTCAAATACGCTCCTATAACTCAATCTAACATATAAAAGGTACCTCGTCGGTGAAAATAATTACAGTTCGGACTTAGATTTTTTCCTGCCGAGTGACTACCGTGAAGAGTCGCCGACGACGATTTTAGAAATTATTTAAAAATCAACCGTAAGAGATAGAGCCGTGGTTTATTAAGCAAAAGTGCGTCAAATACGCTCCCATAACGGAACATAACATTTAAAAGATACGTCGTTGGTGAAAATATTTTCAATTCGGACTTAGTCTCTGTACGGAGAGGCTACCGAGAAGCGCTACCGACGAAGACTTTCTGATTAATTTATAAATCAATCGTAAGAGATAGAGCCGTGGTTTATTAAGCAAAAGTGCTTCAAATGCGCTCCTATAACTCAATCTAACATATAAAAGGTACCTCGTCGGTGAAAATAATTACAGTTCGGACTTGGATTTTTTCCTACCGAGTGGCTACCGCGAAGAGTCGCCGACGACGACTTTAGAAATTATTTAAAAATCAACCGTAAGAGATGGAGCCGTGGTTTATTAAGCAAAAGTGCGTCAAATACGCTCCCATAACCGAACATAACATTTAAAAGATACGTCGTCGGTGAAAATATTTTCATTTCGGACTTAGTCTCTGTACGGAGAGGCTACCGAGAAGCGCTACCGACGAAGACTTTCTGATTAATTTAAAAATCAACCGTAAGAGATAGAGCCGTGGTTTATTAAGCAAAAGTGCTTCAAATACGCTCCTATAACTCAATCTAACATATAAAAGGTACCTCGTCGGTGAAAATAATTACAGTTCGGACTTAGATTTTTTCCTACCGAGTGGCTACCGCGAAGAGTCGCCGACGACGACTTTAGAAATTATTTAAAAATCAACCGTAAGAGATAGAGCCGTGGTTTATTAAGCAAAGGTGCTTCAAATACGCTCCCATACCTGAACATAACATTTAAAAGATACGTCGTCGGTGAAAATATTTTCAATTCGGACTTAGTCTCTGTACGGAGAGGCTACCGAGAAGCGCTACCGACGAAGACTTTCTGATTAATTTAAAAATCAACCGTAAGAGATAGAGCCGTGGTTTATTAAGCAAAAGTGCTTCCAATACGCTCCTATAACTCAATCTAACATATAAAAGGTACCTCGTCGGTGAAAATAATTACAGTTCGGACTTGGATTTTTTCCTACCGAGTGACTACCGTGAAGAGTCGCCGACGACGATTTTAGAAATTATTTAAAAATCAACCGTAAGAGATAGAGCCGTGGTTTATTAAGCAAAAGTGCGTCAAATACGCTCCCATAACGGAACATAACATTTAAAAGATACGTCGTTGGTGAAAATATTTTCAATTCGGACTTAGTCTCTGTACGGAGAGGCTACCGAGAAGCGCTACCGACGAAGACTTTCTGATTAATTTATAAATCAATCGTAAGAGATAGAGCCGTGGTTTATTAAGCAAAAGTGCTTCAAATACGCTCCTATAACTCAATCTAACATATAAAAGGTACCTCGTCGGTGAAAATAATTACAGTTCGGACTTAGATTTTTTCCTACCGAGTGGCTACCGTGAAGAGTCGCCGACGACGACTAGAAATTATTTAAAAATCACCCGTAAGAGATGGAGCCGTGGTTTATTAAGCAAAAGTGCGTCAAATATGCTCCCATAACGGAACATACCATTTAAAAGATACGTCGTCGGTGAAAATATTTTCAATTCGGACTTAGTCTCTGTACGGAGAGGCTACCGAGAAGCGCTACCGACGAGGACTTTCTGATTAATTTAAAAATCAACCGTAAGAGATAGAGCCGTGGTTTATTAAGCAAAAGTGCTTCAAATGCGCTCCTATAACTCAATCTAACATATAAAAGGTACCTCCTCGGTGAAAATAATTACAGTTCGGACTTAGATTTTTTCCTACCGAGTGGCTACTGTTACGTGCGTAAGGAATTATTTCGTGGGCCGAGCGGTTAGCCGTTCCGCGCGTAACGCTTGAATAAATTTAATTTAGGATGGGTTGTATCATCTAAGATTCCATACGGAATCCGCGCATAGGTCAGGAATGAAATAGGTGTTAACGCAGAATAGAGGATAAATGCCTTATTGGCCTGTTCTATTGATTCTTTACATTATACAGAAACAATTACACGGAATAGTTCAGAAATATCGGGGTCCAGAATGGATGACAATTTTACAATACCTATTTTAGTTGGAGTCTTAGATTGGTAAATTCCTAACGTGCTAAGTTTACGAATGGGCCCAAGGGAAATTCCGACAAGCATATAAACATATGTTTGGGTCCTCGTATCGCGATGCTAACATAAGTATGGAAAACTCACCAATGAATACTATCTTGGAAGAAATTGTTTGCTGAGGGAGCCCGAAGATGAAGGAATGGCTGATGAACTTTTCACTTCTATTTTCACTATACTATAAATACGATAAATACTATAAATACTATAAAGAGGAATTTAATATATGAGGATGGAGATTGGTTTCGATCTCAAGATTGCTTTTGGATTTGAATAATTCTTGTTTGCTGAGTCCTTCGGTAATTATGGAAGTAACTTCACTAATTTAACCCGAACTCTGGCTCAAAATAGCAACAAGGGCAAAACGCCACGCACCTCGCGATTTGACTAACGATTGCAACTCGCGGTGATTTCCTGCTCCTTTTTGTTGATTTTGGAACCGCTAAGGGGGGGAATTCCAAGAGCTGTGCTCATTCTTCCCACTTAGGAAATCACCCGTTTCCTGTTCAAAGAATTCCGCCAAAGTTCATCAACCCGCCCTCATCCACAGCCTCTCGCTATTGCAATTTTGCTTATTAGCGAAACGTGGCCGCTGTTCGGAGAATATTCGCGGTTGCTTAAATTCAGTTTTGCAGACTAATAGTTCATCGATACCGTGTCGTAAGATCGGGCACGTGTGATGCCTACTCTGGAATTTTAACTTCCTCTTTCTTTTTTTATATTTAATTTTTTATATGTGCTTGGCACGTAACACGGACTTAGATTTTTTCATACCGACTGGCTACCGTGAAGAGTCGCCGCCGACGACTTTAGAAATTATTTAAAAATCAACCGTAAGAGATAGAGCCGTGGTTTATTAAGCAAAAGTGCTTCAAATACGCTCCCATAACTGAACATAACATTTAAAAGATACGTTGTCGGTGAAAATATTTTCAATTCGGACTTGGTCTCTGTACGGAGAGGCTACCGAGAACCGCTACCGACGAAGACTTTCTGATTAATTTAAAAATCAACCGAAAGAGATAGAGCCGTGGTTTATTAAGCAAAAGTGCTTCAATTACGCTCCTATAACTCAATCTAACATTTAAAAGGTACCTCGTCGGTGAAAATAATTTCAGTTCGGACTTAGATTTTTTCATACCGACTGGCTACCGTGAAGAGTCGCCGCCGACGACTTTAGAAATTATTTAAAAATCAACCGTAAGAGATAGAGCCGTGGTTTATTAAGCAAAAGTGCTTCAAATACGCTCCCATACCTGAACATAACATTTAAAAGATACGTCGTCGGTGAAAATATTTTCAATTCAGACTTAGTCTCTTTACGGAGAGGCTACCGAGAACCGCTACCGACCAAGACTTTCTGATTAATTTAAAAATCAACCGTAAGAGATAGAGCCGTGGTTTATTAAGCAAAAGTGCTTCAAATACGCTCCTATAACTCAATCTAACATTTAAAAGGTATCTCGTCGGTGAAAATAATTTCAGTTCGGACTTAGATTTTTTCCTACCGAGTGGCTACCGTGAAGAGTCGCCGACGACGACTTTAGAAATTATTTAAAAATCAACCGTAAGAGATAGAGCCGTGGTTTATTAAGCAAAAGTGCGTCAAATACGCTCCCATAACCGAACATAACATTTAAAAGATACGTCGTCGGTGAAAATATTTTCAATTCGGACTTAGTCTCTGTCCGAAGAGGCTACTGTTACGTGCGTAAGGAATTATTTCGTGGGCCGAGCGGTTAGCCGTTCCGCGCGTAACGCTTGAATAAATTTAATTTAGGATGGGTTGTATCATCTAAGATTCCATACGGAATCCGCGCATAGGTCAGGAATGAAATAGGTGTTAACGCAGAATAGAGGATAAATACCTTATTGGCCTGTTCTATTGATTCTTTACATTATACAAAAACAATTACACGGGATAGTTCAGAAATATCGGAGTCCAGAATGGATGACAATTTTACAATACTTATTTTAGTTGGAGTCTTAGATTGGTAAATTCCTAACGTGCTAAGTTTACGAATGGGCCCAAGGGAAATTCCGACAAGCATATAAACATATGTTTGGGTCCTCGTATCGCGATGCTAACATAAGTATGGAAAACTCACCAATGAATATTATCTTGGAAGCAATTGTTTGCTGAGGGAGCCGTAGATGAAGGAATGGCTGATGAACTTTTCACTTCTGTGTTCACTATACTATAAATACGATAAACTACTATAAATACTATAAAGAAAAATTTAATGTATGAGGATGGAGATTGGTTTCAATCTCAAGATTGATTTTTAGATTTGGATAATTCTTGTTTGCTGAGTCCTTCGGTAATTATGGAAGTAACTTCACTAATTTTAACCCGAACTCTGGCTCAAAATAGCAACAAGGGCAAAACGCCACGCACCTCGCGATTTGACTAACGATTGCTACTTGCGGTGATTTCCTGCTCCTTTTTGTTGATTTTGGAACCACTAAGGGGGGGAATTCCAAGAGCTGTGCTCATTCTTCCCAGTTAGGAAATCACCCGTTTCCTGTTCAAAGAATTCCGCCAAAGTTCATCAACCCGCCCTCATCCACAGCCTCTCGCTATTGCAATTTTGCTTATTAGCGAAACGTGGCCGCTGTTCGGAGAATATTCGCGGTTGCTTAAATTCAGTTTTGCAGACTAATAGTTCATCGATACCGTGTCGTAAGATCGGGCACGTGTGATGCCTACTCAGGAATTTTAACTTCCTCTTTCTTTTTTTATATTTAATTTTTTATATGTGCTTGGCACGTAACACCCCTCCCCCCTTAGAATCATCATCGTCCTCGATGATGTTTAACCGTAGGTTAAGTTCGAGAGATGTTCGTATGTATACAATTTTTCGCAATTATTGAACAGGTGGTTCTACATAAAATGGTTGAACTTATATGAAATATAAATTATTGCTTATGATTGATTGCTCGTGCATGATTCGCTTAACTAAATTATGAGAAAAATATGGATTTCGCAAAGTACTATTAGAAAAATGTACAGATGATCTAATATAAAATATTTAATTTATCGCGTTTAAATGAAAGAATCGTGAGAATACGCTAACCATTCAGCATCCCTCCGAGGATGACCGTTGTTGTAATAACAGAGGCTTCAGCAAGGCAGAGACACGTACGTCATGTAGTGGATGCTCTCCAGCTCGTCATCCTGGCTTCTTAACATCTTCTTGTCGAAGGGTGCCGCAGAGTCGAAAGATTTCCGAGTCCACGAAGAACTTCGGTTCTGATAGTTGTTCCGTGATTTATGTTGATGATGACAAGTTATAATGATTGTCTAGGACCATTTTCCGTAGAGTAGGTCCAAATCGAACTACTGCCTAGTAGTAAAGGTTGGATGTTGTACTTCCATAAGGCTATTGGTTAACCGACAATGTCAGTTGAGTTTCCCTGGAGAAGGTTGTTGACACTCCGGGAACTCCAAGCTCTGCTCACTTGCTCAGTGTCTCCTTTGTCTTTCGCTTTTTGCGTACGAATGACATCACACAGAATGATAGTGCTCCGGCCTCCTCGGTGGTGCTGAAGGTAACATACGCCACGTTCCTTCCGCTCCTCCTGAATCTATTCATGGTATTTTCGACAGAGTCCATTTTCTCGGTCATGTAAATATTAATCAAACAAGAGTAAAATAATAAAAGATAATAAACAATGAATAAATGCATGCAACAAGTTTTCAACCAAAACAATAGAAGAAAATTAATATAAAATAATTAAGTGTAACATTCTGAGTTTTTGTAATCGACAATCCCGATTTCTTGATGTTGTTGATTGTGAGTCTTCCTCTAGTGCTGTTGTTTGGATGGTTGTCTTCCTTGTTCCTCTTCTTCTTAATTAGTGGCCAAAATATTATGTGCATGATGATACTTCGGTTGCAGAGTCAGTTGAAGAAATTGGTTGTGATGTAACTTCTCCGTTGTGATGATTGTTTTGCCAATTGGTCCAATTTGCAATCGAATTCATACAGTGGATTGAATTCAGTGGAGATACTATTAATGTGTCTCCCAAATTATTTGGATTTCCTTTTGATATATGATTTGTGATTAATAAAAACAGAATTTATGTGCTGGTGTACTTGTTTTGAGTCGTTTGTGATTCCTTAAAGTAAATTTCCGAGTAAGTATCGATTTAAGTGATTCGATATAACTCATCCTGATCTTTTAAATTTAGTATTATCTAAACAAAACTATTGCAATTATTCTTATCCGCTGCTACTAGCCCCAGTAATAGGATGAGCATCGCCGAGTCCATTGCCATTCCTTATCAAATATCAGGCATCAATGATTAGTATTTTATGAACTTGGAAATTACTGTGCAGCCAATTCTACTTTATCTGCGTGTTTGATGAATCTTTTACCATTACCATCTTCCAAAACAATATTATTTTTCTCCAAAACTCCAACTATTTTATAGGGACCATGATATCGAGTACTGAACTTTCCTTTCCTGGGTTCTACTAGAACGCGGGCCATATCTCCTACTTTTCCTGGGAATGGTCGTGCCTTTTCATCATAATATCCTTTAGACTTATGTTTAGCAGAAATTAGATTTTGTCCGGCTAATATTTGTGATTCGGAAAGTCGAATTATTAATTCACGAAGATATGAATTATACGTTAGCATATCATCATCTTCGGGAAATGAACTAGGGTAACGAGCTAATTTTCCAAAAACTAATTCATATGGAGTGAAGTTAGTGGCTTCGTGTACTGAGGTGTTGTATGAGAACATGGCAAACGGAACTAACTTATCCCAATCATCGAAATCATTTATATAATGTTTTATATAGTCCGTTAATACTATATGGCTCCTTTCTAAAGCACCGTTTGTCTGTGGTCTGTAACCAGACGTTGTTACGTGATGAATTTTGAAGATTTTTGTTAATTCCTTTAGAATCTTGTTTATAAAACTTGTTCCTCTGTCTGTTAATATAATACGCGGAGCTCCAAATTGTAAGATTAAATGTGTTACTATCGCGTGAGCAATTGTTTCAGCTTTTATATCCTGTACGGGTACGGCAATACAATATTTTGTCAAATTATCTTGCATAGTCAATATGTGCCGATTGCCATCAGGGGTTGTAGGTAGGGGTCCCACAGTATCTAATGATACTTTAGCAAACGGTTCTATAGGGGTATCTGTGATTATCATTGGTTCACGCGTTTTTGTTCTGACTAATTTATTTTCTTGACAGCTATGGCAAGTTCTAATGAAATTTTGAATATCATTCCTCATTCCTGGCCAATAGAATCTTTCGCGAATCCTACGATACGTTTTAGTTACTCCTTTGTGACCGCCGACTATGCCTTCATGTAATTCTGAAATTATATTATGACGAAGTTCTTCGGGAGGAATTTGAATTTTCCCAAGGCAAATTGTAATTTCGATGTCGATTTCCTCGAAGATTTCTGTTAGGATTTCCTTTAGCGATTCGAGAGTAAGTGAATCGGTATAATCACCGGATTTTGAAATTCGAAAGGAATTAATATCGGAATTTGGAAGAATTAATTTTAAGTTCCTAAGCCCGGTTTTTATTTTCGCGACGGAAGTCTCGTCAAAATGATGTTTCTGCACAACGATGCTAAATATTTTGTACTTTCCCTGTCTAGTGATTAGTACTTGACCTTCCTTTGGTTTAATTTCTCTGAAATTTTCAACACTGATAGCGCCTATATCTGTTAGCAATTTTCCTACGGATGTTGTCAATTCGCAATCAGCAGAAATAAAGTGAACATAATTATCATGTGAGTAGGTCAAATTTTCTCGGCTAATATTAATTAATTTCTTTGAAGAGCGCTGTGGTTTCCGAGAAAGATTTACGGGAGAGCTAGGTGTGATATCCGGGGGAATTCCCTGAGTCAGCTGGATGCCAGTGCAGTACGTCTCGTTACCTGATACCGTCCTTGGAATTATTCGCCTTGGTATACCAACAGATTTTGATTTACTTTCACTGAAGTGTCCTGGTAGAAGTGCATTCTGTCTCGTATTGATTGGTGAAGCTGGAAAAGGAGTTGACAATGCCAATGGTTTAGAATGTGGAATAGGAGTAGGTAATGTGGATCTATGGGGTTGCCAATGAATTTTGGTCTGCTCGGATGTTTCCAGTGTACAGTCAGGTTTTGATTTATCATGTCCTTCTGTTCCATATTGTTTAAGTAATTTTTCTATTCTACTATTTAACTCTACGTCGTCTAGTTCGTCAGTGTCCGAAGTATTACCTGATGATTCTTCCATAATTTCGCTGTGTTCTTTAAGAGATTCGTCAAAACGTTTGAAAGAGTCATGTAATTCCTGTTTGTTTATAGACAGTCTTCGTTCGTCATCTAGAAAAACGTCATCGTCACTGTCCTCTGCTGGTGGTTGTAATTCTAGTAGTATGGTGTCAGCGTTTATTGTTGTCTCGTCTACTGTTTCAGTGTGAACGTCCTCGGCAATTGGTTCCAATGTTTTCCCTTTCGTATGCTTTGAAGTAATTTTCTTGTGTAGATCCAGGCTTGGCATTACACTTTTCCTTTTCCGTAATATGGGTGGTTCTGATGACTCGTCATGTGAATTATCGGAATGTACGTCTGGCGTATCTGCTGACGATGGAACTGTAGGTCGTGGTGGAATGTAAGCGTTGGGTTTTAATTGATTTCGGGTCCTAGTTGCTATTGCACTGACATTTAAAGGGTTTGAAATTTTTGGTTTATTTTTCGAACCAATGGGCCTTCCTGGTTTTCTGGGTACTTCCGAAACTGATTTGGATATTGGTCTAGATGTGGTTCCTGCTGAGCTAAGTTTAGATTTTGCTGGTTGTTCTTGAATCGGTAGAATTTTTGATGATTCAAGTTCACTGTCAGAGTCGGTACTGCTAGTATCTGAGAGATTAAATTTAACGACAGGATTTCTGGATAACGCGTCTGCGCTGGTGTTTAATTTTCCCGCTTTATGAACGAAATTATAGTCGTAGTCACGCAATTTCAATCTCCATCGAATTAAACGTTGCCCTGGATCCTTTATGGAGTCTATCCATTTCAGGGGTTCGTGATCGCTAACTAACGTGAATTTCCTACCGTAAAGATACGGCCTAAAATGCAAAATTGCGTATAATACTGCCAAACATTCTTTTTCGGTGGTGAAATAATTTTTCTCAGGGTTTGTTAAAGTTCTAGAAAGATAAGCTATTGGTAAATCGTTTCCATCAACCTCCTGACTAAGTATTGCTCCTATCGCAAAATCTGAGGCGTCTGTTGTTAAAGTGAAAGGCTTATCAAAATTTGGATATTGAAGAATTGGACCTTTACAGAGCGCTTTTCGTAATTCCTGGAAGCTACGTTTTTGTTCCTTTCCCCAAACGAAGGTCGCGTTCTTTTTTAACAATTCTGTTAATGGTTTGGACTTTGCTGCAAAATCTTTAATAAATCTGCGATAATAACCTGCTAAACCTAAAAACTGTCTGACATTCTTTGCTGTTTTTGGTCGAGGAAAGTTTTTTACTGCTATAATCTTTTTTGGATCTGGTCTTACACCCTTTTGACTAATTATATGTCCTAGGTATGCTACTTCAGTTTTCAAAAATTCACATTTATCGGGTTGTAATGTCAATTTAGCTTTTTCTAACCGATTAAATAATCTACGAATTTTCTTTCCGTGTTCTTCAAGAGTTTTTGCGTACACTACAATGTCATCGAGATAAACGAAAACTTCCGTTCCCTGCAAACCACGTAACGTTTGATCCATAAGCCGTTGAAAGGTGGCAGGTGCATTTTTCAAACCTTCGGGCATACGGATATACTCGTAATGCCCATTAGGAGTTGTAAAGGCTGTTTTAGCCCTATCCTTTGGATCCATCTCTATTTGTTGGAATCCACTCGCGAGATCGATGATCGAGAAATATCTAGCTTGGCCTAATTGATCCAGAATATCGGTTATATTTGGTAACGGATATGCATCTCCTATCGTTTTTTCGTTAAGTTTGCGAAAATCAATTACCATTCTCCACCTGGGTCTTCCTTGAGAATCAGGTTTCTTAGGGACGATCCAGAGAGGTGAATTGTAAGGCGAATTTGATGGTTTAATTATCCTATTGTTTAATTTTGTCAAAATTTGACGATGTATTTCTTCCTTGTGAACCGGTGGAAAGCGATACTGTCTGGTATTAATCGGTAAATCATCTGATGTCGGAATTGTATGTTTTATTAACGGGGTGAAAGGTAATTGGTCTCCTGGCAAATAAAAGCGATTTGGGTATTCTTCTATAATTTCGATTATATGGTCTCGTTCCTCGTCATTCAGGTGATCTAAACGCAAACGTTTTAGAATTTCGAAAAACCTATCGTGAACTATGGGCAAATTTTGAACTTCTGAGTCTGAATCGAAATATTCTTCTTCGGGAAAATCATAGTACTCAAAGGGAATTACTTCTTGTGGAGTAACTTCGACCTGTATGTCTTCTTCCAACGTATTAATTGCTAATACGTGACAGACACCATCGCGTACACTAACAGCTGCTTCGCCTATGTATAAGCCCTCTACTGATTCTAACTTTGGCAAGTATCCTTCTTTTATTTCTGAATTAACCACGTCTATAGCTATCGGTTGACGAGTGCGAGCTTTAATCGTAAGAATTTGCGAACGAGGACTACGTTTAGATTTATGATTTGGTTCTTCCCCAATGAATCTAAAAGGTCTGATGGGTTCAGTTTTTGTGACCAAGGTATTATGAGCGAACGAGATTTCCGCCTGCTCTTGACGTAAGTAATCTTTGCCTAAAATTCCATCATTATTCAAGGGAAATGATGATCGGACGACGTGAAATTTAACTGGTTGTTCCAAAAGTGTAACGGTAGTTGTTCCTAAAGTTCTCAATTTTTCCGGGGTAATTCCAGTTATAGAGACTGATTCCTGAATGTCTACTTCGACGTCTTCGTGCAAAGCATTTAATTTTATCAGATTTATATCTGCGCCGGTATCAACCAAAAATAAACCAGATTTATTGCGTAATTCTTTCGCAGACATTTTAATTAATGGTGATTCTAGCTGTCGTTTATAGGAATAGACGATTCCTCTGCTTCCAAAAATTTTACTGTTCGACGCTCCTGATTCGAGTAACTCGCCGTCGCGCCGGCACGACGAGTTGTGCGGGAGTTTAAATTTTCACTGTTCCTTCTCGGCGAATTCGAGTTAAAATGATCAAATGTTGGGATAGGGGAAGAAGATCTGGAATTTTGGTTAGTGGGTGTGTTGGATCTTGAGGGTTCAATGCTTCGCGAAGGAACTGGGGTTGGAGAATTTGCTCTGGTTAGAGTATGATTAGTCAAGTTTGGATTCATATGGAAAGATTGAGGGTGATCGTATATTGGACTGTAAGGCGGATATGGCATTGGTGGATAAGAATACGGTGGATAGTATGGATAAGGATGCGGTGGCAACGGATAATGGTGATGCTTGTAAGGAACAGGTGATGTAGGACGTGCAGATTTTAGAATGGTAATCGGTGAATTTGCGCGATTATAGTTCGGATTTCTCATGGGACTGGGACTCCTCGAATCTTGCTCTCGCAAGGTTTGGGAGCGGTTTGTGTAGGTGGTAGGTAAGTCACGAGAATCTGGATTCGGAACTGAATGTTGTGATAACATTAATCGCGAAGGTTCACCACCGGGGATTATTCCTGATTTCATTCGGGTTTCTATTCGTGCAGCAATTTTTACAGCGTCCTGTATCTTCTTTGGTTCACGCGAATCAACCGCGATAGCAATTTCGTCGGGTAATCCTCGAATAAAAGCCTCTAAAGCACATTCTTCTACGGGAGCCATCATTTGATTAGCGCGTTCTCCATATTTATCTTCTAAAGCGACTCGAGCACCGCTGATTAGGATATTTAATCGATCTGCAAAGTCACTGACCGCTTCTCCGCGTCTCATTCGGATATTTTCTATTTCGTGATGGTAGTATGGATATGTTTTACCCGGCGCAAATCTTTCCTTTAAATGTTTTATGAGATCATCTAATTTTTGAAAATTTTTACCCCAAATACTATCTCTCGCTGTTCCCTGCAATTTTCCTAATATTGCCCTTACATATGAAGTTTCCAGTGCTGGCGGCACATAGACTGCACCATTTTGAACGTCACCTAAGAAATTTTTAAGGGGAATGTTTTTCCCGTCAAAGAAAGGAATGTTTAGTGTACTGTGCTGAATTGTGAAGCATTCAGCCATAGAAGCCATCATCAAATTAGTAACGTGTAATTCGTCCAATGAAACATTTGCAGAAACTTGTGCTGCTGCATTACGAGAGGAATTTGTGGCCATTTTGATAAATTAAGTGAAGGAAAATTCAGCAATCGCTATCGTGTAATTATAATTGATGTTGATTATTTGAACCATCTATGCAACAGTGTGCGAATCTCGAAATCTATACGATCCTTTAATTATTCTGCACTAACACATGCGCTAATTGACAATACGTATCCCACTTCTGACACCAATTCAGCCTGTTACGTGCGTAAGGAATTATTTCGTGGGCCGAGCGGTTAGCCGTTCCGCGCGTAACGCTTGAATAAATTTAATTTAGGATGGGTTGTATCATCTAAGATTCCATACGGAATCCGCGCATAGGTCAGGAATGAAATAGGTGTTAACGCAGAATAGAGGATAAATACCTTATTGGCCTGTTCTATTGATTCTTTACATTATACAAAAACAATTACACGGGATAGTTCAGAAATATCGGAGTCCAGAATGGATGACAATTTTACAATACTTATTTTAGTTGGAGTCTTAGATTGGTAAATTCCTAACGTGCTAAGTTTACGAATGGGCCCAAGGGAAATTCCGACAAGCATATAAACATATGTTTGGGTCCTCGTATCGCGATGCTAACATAAGTATGGAAAACTCACCAATGAATATTATCTTGGAAGCAATTGTTTGCTGAGGGAGCCGTAGATGAAGGAATGGCTGATGAACTTTTCACTTCTGTGTTCACTATACTATAAATACGATAAACTACTATAAATACTATAAAGAAAAATTTAATGTATGAGGATGGAGATTGGTTTCAATCTCAAGATTGATTTTTAGATTTGGATAATTCTTGTTTGCTGAGTCCTTCGGTAATTATGGAAGTAACTTCACTAATTTTAACCCGAACTCTGGCTCAAAATAGCAACAAGGGCAAAACGCCACGCACCTCGCGATTTGACTAACGATTGCTACTTGCGGTGATTTCCTGCTCCTTTTTGTTGATTTTGGAACCACTAAGGGGGGGAATTCCAAGAGCTGTGCTCATTCTTCCCAGTTAGGAAATCACCCGTTTCCTGTTCAAAGAATTCCGCCAAAGTTCATCAACCCGCCCTCATCCACAGCCTCTCGCTATTGCAATTTTGCTTATTAGCGAAACGTGGCCGCTGTTCGGAGAATATTCGCGGTTGCTTAAATTCAGTTTTGCAGACTAATAGTTCATCGATACCGTGTCGTAAGATCGGGCAGGTGTGATGCCTACTCAGGAATTTTAACTTCCTCTTTCTTTTTTTATATTTAATTTTTTATATGTGCTTGGCACGTAACACTACCGAGAAGCGCTACCGACGAGGACTTTCTGATTAATTTAAAAATCAACCGTAAGAGATAGAGCCGTGGTTTATTAAGCAAAAGTGCTTCAAATGCGCTCCTATAACTCAATCTAACATATAAAAGGTACCTCGTCGGTGAAAATAATTACAGTTCGGACTTAGATTTTTTCCTACCGAGTGGCTACCGTGAAGAGTCGCCGACGACGACTTTAGAAATTATTTAAAAATCAACCGTAAGAGATGGAGCCGTGGTTTATTAAGCAAAAGTGCGTCAAATACGCTCCCATAACCGAACATAACATTTAAAAGATACGTCGTCGGTGAAAATATTTTCAATTCGGACTTAGTCTCTGTCCGAAGAGGCTAACGGGAAGCGCTACCGACGAGGACTTTCTGATTAATTTAAAAATCAACAGTAAGAGATAGAGCCGTGGTTTATTAAGCAAAAGTGCTTCAAATGCGCTCCTATAACTCAATCTAACATATAAAAGGTACCTCGTCGGTGAAAATAATTACAGTTCGGACTTAGATTTTTTCCTACCGTGTGGCTACCGCGAAGAGTCGCCGACGACGACTTTAGAAATTAATTAAAAATCAACCGTAAGAGATGGAGCCGTGGTTTATTAAGCAAAAGTGCGTCAAATACGCTCCCATAACCGAACATAACATTTAAAAGATACGTCGTCGGTGAAAATATTTTCAATTCGGACTTAGTCTCTGTCCGAAGAGGCTACCGAGAAGCGCTACCGACGAGGACTTTCTGATTAATTTAAAAATCAACCGTAAGAGATAGAGCCGTGGTTTATTAAGCAAAAGTGCTTCAAATACGCCCCTATAACTCAATGTAACATATGAAAGGCACCTCGTCGGTGAAAATAATTACAGTTCGGACTTTGATTTTTTCCTACCGAGTGGCTACCGTGAAGAGTCGCCGACGACGACTAGAAATTATTTAAAAATCACCGTAAGAGATGGAGCCGTGGTTTATTAAGCAAAAGTGCTTCAAATGCGCTCCTATAACTCAATCTAACATATAAAATGTACCTCGTCGGTGAAAATAATTACAGTTCGGACTTAGTCTCTGTCCGAAGAGGCTACCGAGAAGCGCTACCGACGAGGACTTTCTGATTAATTTAAAAATCAACCGTAAGAGATAGAGCCGTGGTTTATTAAGCAAAAGTGCTTCAAATGCGCTCCTATAACTCAATCTAACATATAAAAGGTACCTCGTCGGTGAAAATAATTACAGTTCGGACTTAGATTTTTTCCTACCGTGTGGCTACCGCGAAGAGTCGCCGACGACGACTTTAGAAATTATTTAAAAATCAACCGTAAGAGATGGAACCGTGGTTTATTAAGCAAAAGTGCGTCAAATACGCTCCCATAACCGAACATAACATTTAAAAGATACGACGTCGGTGAAAATATTTTCAATTCGGACTTAGTCTCTGTACGGAGAGGCTACCGAAAAGCGCTACCGATGAGGACTTTCTGATTAATTTAAAAATCAACCGTAAGACATAGAGCCGTGGTTTATTAAGCAAAAGTGCGTCAAATACGCTCCCATAACCGAACATAACATTTAAAAGATACGTCGTCGGTGAAAATATTTTCAATTCGGACTTAGTCTCTGTCCGAAGAGGCTACCGAGAAGCGCTACCGACGAGGACTTTCTGATTAATTTAAAAATCAACCGTAAGAGATAGAGCCGTGGTTTATTAAGCAAAAGTGCTTCAAATACGCCCCTATAACTCAATGTAACATATGAAAGGCACCTCGTCGGTGAAAATAATTACAGTTCGGACTTTGATTTTTTCCTACCGAGTGGCTACCGTGAAGAGTCGCCGACGACGACTAGAAATTATTTAAAAATCACCGTAAGAGATGGAGCCGTGGTTTATTAAGCAAAAGTGCTTCAAATGCGCTCCTATAACTCAATCTAACATATAAAATGTACCTCGTCGGTGAAAATAATTACAGTTCGGACTTAGTCTCTGTCCGAAGAGGCTACCGAGAAGCGCTACCGACGAGGACTTTCTGATTAATTTAAAAATCAACCGTAAGAGATAGAGCCGTAGTTTATTAAGCAAAAGTGCTTCAAATGCGCTCCTATAACTCAATCTAACATATAAAAGGTACCTCGTCGGTGAAAATAATTACAGTTCGGACTTAGATTTTTTCCTACCGTGTGGCTACCGCGAAGAGTCGCCGACGACGACTTTAGAAATTATTTAAAAATCAACCGTAAGAGATGGAGCCGTGGTTTATTAAGCAAAAGTGCGTCAAATACGCTCCCATAACCGAACATAACATTTAAAAGATACGACGTCGGTGAAAATATTTTCAATTCGGACTTAGTCTCTGTCCGAAGAGGCTACCGAGAAGCGCTACCGACGAGGACTTTCTGATTAATTTAAAAATCAACCGTAAGAGATAGATCCGTGGTTTATTAAGCAAAAGTGCTTCAAATGCGCTCCTATAACTCAATCTAACATATAAAAGGCACCTCGTCGGTGAAAATAATTACAGTTCGGACTTAGATTTTTTCCTACCGAGTGGCTACCGTGAAGAGTCGCCGACGACGACTAGAAATTATTTAAAAATCACCCGTAAGAGATGGAGCCGTGGTTTATTAAGCAAAAGTGCTTCAAATGCGCTCCTGTAACTCAATCTAACATATAAAAGGTACCTCGTCGGTGAAAATAATTACAGTTCGGACTTAGATTTTTTCCTACCGAGTGGCTACCGCGAAGAGTCGCCGACGACGACTTTAGAAATTACTTAAAAATCAACCGTAAGAGATGGAGCCGTGGTTTATTAAGCAAAAGTGCGTCAAATACGCTCCCATAACGGAACATACCATTTAAAAGATACGTCGTCGGTGAAAATATTTTCAATTCGGACTTAGTCTCTGTACGGAGACGCTACCGAAAAGCGCTACCGGTGAGGACTTTCTGATTAATTTAAAAATCAACCGTATGAGATAGAGCCGTGGTTTATTAAGCAAAAGTGCTTCAAATGCGCTCCTATAACTCAATCTAACATATAAAAGGTACCTCGTCGGTGAAAATAATTACAGTTCGGACTTAGATTTTTTCCTACCGAGTGGCTACCGCGAAGAGTCGCCGACGACGACTTTAGAAATTATTTAAAAATCAACCGTAAGAGATGGAGCCGTGGTTTATTAAGCAAAAGTGCGTCAAATACGCTCCCATAACCGAACATAACATTTAAAACATACGACGTCGGTGAAAATATTTTCAATTCGGACTTAGTCTCTGTCCGAAGAGGCTACCGAGAAGCGCTACCGACGAGGACTTTCTGATTAATTTAAAAATCAACCGTAAGAGATAGATCCGTGGTTTATTAAGCAAAAGTGCTTCAAATGCGCTCCTATAACTCAATCTAACATATAAAAGGCACCTCGTCGGTGAAAATAATTACAGTTCGGACTTAGATTTTTTCCTACCGAGTGGCTACGGTGAAGAGTCGCCGACGACGACTAGAAATTATTTAAAAATCACCCGTAAGAGATGGAGCCGTGGTTTATTAAGCAAAAGTGCTTCAAATGCGCTCCTGTAACTCAATCTAACATATAAAAGGTACCTCGTCGGTGAAAATAATTACAGTTCGGACTTAGATTTTTTCCTACCGAGTGGCTACCGCGAAGAGTCGCCGACGACGACTTTAGAAATTACTTAAAAATCAACCGTAAGAGATGGAGCCGTGGTTTATTAAGCAAAAGTGCGTCAAATACGCTCCCATAACGGAACATACCATTTAAAAGATACGTCGTCGGTGAAAATATTTTCAATTCGGACTTAGTCTCTGTACGGAGACGCTACCGAAAAGCGCTACCGATGAGGACTTTCTGATTAATTTAAAAATCAACCGTATGAGATAGAGCCGTGGTTTATTAAGCAAAAGTGCTTCAAATGCGCTCCTCTAACTCAATCTAACATATAAAAGGTACCTCGTCGGTGAAAATAATTACAGTTCGGAATTAGATTTTTTCCTACCGAGTGGCTACCGTGAAGAGTCGCCGACGACTTTAGAAATTATTTAAAAATCAACCGTAAGAGATGGAGCCGTGGTTTATTAAGCAAAAGTGCGTCAAATACGCTCCCATAACCGAACATAACATTTAAATGATACGTCGTCGGTGAAAATATTTTCAATTCGGACTTAGTCTCTGTCCGAAGAGGCTACCGAGAAGCGCTACCGACGAGGACTTTCTGATTAATTTAAAAATCAACCGTAAGAGATAGAGCCGTGGTTTATTAAGCAAAAGTGCTTCAAATGCGCTCCTATAACTCAATCTAACATATAAAAGGTACCTCGTCGGTGAAAATAATTACAGTTCGGACTTAGATTTTTTCCTACCGAGTGGCTACCGTGAAGAGTCGCCGACGACGACTTTAGAAATTATTTAAAAATCAACCGTAAGAGATGGAGCCGTGGTTTATTAAGCAAAAGTGCGTCAAATACGCTCCCATAACCGAACATAACATTTAAAAGATACGTCGTCGGTGAAAATATTTTCAATTCGGACTTAGTCTCTGTCCGAAGAGGCTACCGGGAAGCGCTACCGACGAGGACTTTCTGATTAATTTAAAAATCAACCGTAAGAGATAGAGCCGTGGTTAATTAAGCAAAAGTGCTTCAAATGCGCACCTATAACTCAATCTAACATATAAAAGGTACCTCGTCGGTGAAAATAATTACAGTTCGGACTTAGATTTTTTCCTACCGTGTGGCTACCGCGAAGAGTCGCCGACGACGACTTTAGAAATTATTTAAAAATCAACCGTAAGAGATGGAGCCGTGGTTTATTAAGCAAAAGTGCTTCAAATGCGCACCTATAACTCAATCTAACATATAAAAGGTACCTCGTCGGTGAAAATAATTACAGTTCGGACTTAGATTTTTTCCTACCGAGTGGCTACCGTGAAGAGTCGCCGACGACGACTTTAGAAATTATTTAAAAATCAACCGTAAGAGATGGAGCCGTGGTTTATTAAGCAAAAGTGCGTCAAATACGCTCCCATAACCGAACATAACATTTAAAAGATACGTCGTCGGTGAAAATATTTTCAATTCGGACTTAGTCTCTGTCCGAAGAGGCTACCGAGAAGCGCTACCGACGAGGACTTTCTGATTAATTTAAAAATCAACCGTAAGAGATAGAGCCGTGGTTTATTAAGCAAAAGTGCTTCAAATACGCCCCTATAACTCAATGTAACATATAAAAGGCACCTCGTCGGTTAAAATAATTACAGTTCGGACTTTGATTTTTTCCTACCGAGTGGCTACCGTGAAGAGTCGCCGACGACGACTAGAAATTATTTAAAAATCACCCGTAAGAGATGGAGCCGTGGTTTATTAAGCAAAAGTGCTTCAAATGCGCTCCTATAACTCAATCTAACATATAAAATGTACCTCGTCGGTGAAAATAATTACAGTTCGGACTTAGTCTCTGTCCGAAGAGGCTACCGAGAAGCGCTACCGACGAGGACTTTCTGATTAATTTAAAAATCAACCGTAAGAGATAGAGCCGTGGTTTATTAAGCAAAAGTGCTTCAAATGCGCTCCTATAACTCAATCTAACATATAAAAGGTACCTCGTCGGTGAAAATAATTACAGTTCGGACTTAGATTTTTTCCTACCGTGTGGCTACCGCGAAGAGTCGCCGACGACGACTTTAGAAATTATTTAAAAATCAACCGTAAGAGATGGAACCGTGGTTTATTAAGCAAAAGTGCGTCAAATACGCTCCCATAACCGAACATAACATTTAAAAGATACGACGTCGGTGAAAATATTTTCAATTCGGACTTAGTCTCTGTACGGAGAGGCTACCGAAAAGCGCTACCGATGAGGACTTTCTGATTAATTTAAAAATCAACCGTAAGACATAGAGCCGTGGTTTATTAAGCAAAAGTGCGTCAAATACGCTCCCATAACCGAACATAACATTTAAAAGATACGTCGTCGGTGAAAATATTTTCAATTCGGACTTAGTCTCTGTCCGAAGAGGCTACCGAGAAGCGCTACCGACGAGGACTTTCTGATTAATTTAAAAATCAACCGTAAGAGATAGAGCCGTAGTTTATTAAGCAAAAGTGCTTCAAATGCGCTCCTATAACTCAATCTAACATATAAAAGGTACCTCGTCGGTGAAAATAATTACAGTTCGGACTTAGATTTTTTCCTACCGTGTGGCTACCGCGAAGAGTCGCCGACGACGACTTTAGAAATTATTTAAAAATCAACCGTAAGAGATGGAGCCGTGGTTTATTAAGCAAAAGTGCGTCAAATACGCTCCCATAACCGAACATAACATTTAAAAGATACGACGTCGGTGAAAATATTTTCAATTCGGACTTAGTCTCTGTCCGAAGAGGCTACCGAGAAGCGCTACCGACGAGGACTTTCTGATTAATTTAAAAATCAACCGTAAGAGATAGATCCGTGGTTTATTAAGCAAAAGTGCTTCAAATGCGCTCCTATAACTCAATCTAACATATAAAAGGCACCTCGTCGGTGAAAATAATTACAGTTCGGACTTAGATTTTTTCCTACCGAGTGGCTACCGTGAAGAGTCGCCGACGACGACTAGAAATTATTTAAAAATCACCCGTAAGAGATGGAGCCGTGGTTTATTAAGCAAAAGTGCTTCAAATGCGCTCCTGTAACTCAATCTAACATATAAAAGGTACCTCGTCGGTGAAAATAATTACAGTTCGGACTTAGATTTTTTCCTACCGAGTGGCTACCGCGAAGAGTCGCCGACGACGACTTTAGAAATTACTTAAAAATCAACCGTAAGAGATGGAGCCGTGGTTTATTAAGCAAAAGTGCGTCAAATACGCTCCCATAACGGAACATACCATTTAAAAGATACGTCGTCGGTGAAAATATTTTCAATTCGGACTTAGTCTCTGTACGGAGACGCTACCGAAAAGCGCTACCGATGAGGACTTTCTGATTAATTTAAAAATCAACCGTATGAGATAGAGCCGTGGTTTATTAAGCAAAAGTGCTTCAAATGCGCTCCTATAACTCAATCTAACATATAAAAGGTACCTCGTCGGTGAAAATAATTACAGTTCGGACTTAGATTTTTTCCTACCGTGTGGCTACCGCGAAGAGTCGCCGACGACGACTTTAGAAATTATTTAAAAATCAACCGTAAGAGATGGAGCCGTGGTTTATTAAGCAAAAGTGCGTCAAATACGCTCCCATAACCGAACATAACATTTAAAAGATACGACGTCGGTGAAAATATTTTCAATTCGGACTTAGTCTCTGTCCGAAGAGGCTACCGAGAAGCGCTACCGACGAGGACTTTCTGATTAATTTAAAAATCAACCGTAAGAGATAGATCCGTGGTTTATTAAGCAAAAGTGCTTCAAATGCGCTCCTATAACTCAATCTAACATATAAAAGGCACCTCGTCGGTGAAAATAATTACAGTTCGGACTTAGATTTTTTCCTACCGAGTGGCTACCGTGAAGAGTCGCCGACGACGACTAGAAATTATTTAAAAATCACCCGTAAGAGATGGAGCCGTGGTTTATTAAGCAAAAGTGCTTCAAATGCGCTCCTGTAACTCAATCTAACATATAAAAGGTACCTCGTCGGTGAAAATAATTACAGTTCGGACTTAGATTTTTTCCTACCGAGTGGCTACCGCGAAGAGTCGCCGACGACGACTTTAGAAATTACTTAAAAATCAACCGTAAGAGATGGAGCCGTGGTTTATTAAGCAAAAGTGCGTCAAATACGCTCCCATAACGGAACATACCATTTAAAAGATACGTCGTCGGTGAAAATATTTTCAATTCGGACTTAGTCTCTGTACGGAGACGCTACCGAAAAGCGCTACCGATGAGGACTTTCTGATTAATTTAAAAATCAACCGTATGAGATAGAGCCGTGGTTTATTAAGCAAAAGTGCTTCAAATGCGCTCCTATAACTCAATCTAACATATAAAAGGTACCTCGTCGGTGAAAATAATTACAGTTCGGACTTAGATTTTTTCCTACCGTGTGGCTACCGCGAAGAGTCGCCGACGACGACTTTAGAAATTATTTAAAAATCAACCGTAAGAGATGGAGCCGTGGTTTATTAAGCAAAAGTGCGTCAAATACGCTCCCATAACCGAACATAACATTTAAAACATACGACGTCGGTGAAAATATTTTCAATTCGGACTTAGTCTCTGTCCGAAGAGGCTACCGAGAAGCGCTACCGACGAGGACTTTCTGATTAATTTAAAAATCAACCGTAAGAGATAGATCCGTGGTTTATTAAGCAAAAGTGCTTCAAATGCGCTCCTATAACTCAATCTAACATATAAAAGGCACCTCGTCGGTGAAAATAATTACAGTTCGGACTTAGATTTTTTCCTACCGAGTGGCTACCGTGAAGAGTCGCCGACGACGACTAGAAATTATTTAAAAATCACCCGTAAGAGATGGAGCCGTGGTTTATTAAGCAAAAGTGCTTCAAATGCGCTCCTGTAACTCAATCTAACATATAAAAGGCACCTCGTCGGTGAAAATAATTACAGTTCGGACTTAGATTTTTTCCTACCGAGTGGCTACCGCGAAGAGTCGCCGACGACGACTTTAGAAATTACTTAAAAATCAACCGTAAGAGATGGAGCCGTGGTTTATTAAGCAAAAGTGCGTCAAATACGCTCCCATAACGGAACATACCATTTAAAAGATACGTCGTCGGTGAAAATATTTTCAATTCGGACTTAGTCTCTGTACGGAGACGCTACCGAAAAGCGCTACCGATGAGGACTTTCTGATTAATTTAAAAATCAACCGTATGAGATAGAGCCGTGGTTTATTAAGCAAAAGTGCTTCAAATGCGCTCCTCTAACTCAATCTAACATATAAAAGGTACCTCGTCGGTGAAAATAATTACAGTTCGGAATTAGATTTTTTCCTACCGAGTGGCTACCGTGAAGAGTCGCCGACGACTTTAGAAATTATTTAAAAATCAACAGTAAGAGATGGAGCCGTGGTTTATTAAGCAAAAGTGCGTCAAATACGCTCCCATAACCGAACATAACATTTAAATGATACGTCGTCGGTGAAAATATTTTCAATTCGGACTTAGTCTCTGTCCGAAGAGGCTACCGAGAAGCGCTACCGACGAGGACTTTCTGATTAATTTAAAAATCAACCGTAAGAGATAGAGCCGTGGTTTATTAAGCAAAAGTGCTTCAAATGCGCTCCTATAACTCAATCTAACATATAAAAGGTACCTCGTCGGTGAAAATAATTACAGTTCGGACTTAGATTTTTTCCTACCGAGTGGCTACCGTGAAGAGTCGCCGACGTCGACTTTAGAAATTATTTAAAAATCAACCGTAAGAGATGGAGCCGTGGTTTATTAAGCAAAAGTGCGTCAAATACGCTCCCATAACCGAACATAACATTTAAAAGATACGTCGTCGGTGAAAATATTTTCAATTCGGACTTAGTCTCTGTCCGAAGAGGCTACCGGGAAGCGCTACCGACGAGGACTTTCTGATTAATTTAAAAATCAACCGTAAGAGATAGAGCCGTGGTTAATTAAGCAAAAGTGCTTCAAATGCGCACCTATAACTCAATCTAACATATAAAAGGTACCTCGTCGGTGAAAATAATTACAGTTCGGACTTAGATTTTTTCCTACCGTGTGGCTACCGCGAAGAGTCGCCGACGACGACTTTAGAAATTATTTAAAAATCAACCGTAAGAGATGGAGCCGTGGTTTATTAAGCAAAAGTGCTTCAAATGCGCACCTATAACTCAATCTAACATATAAAAGGTACCTCGTCGGTGAAAATAATTACAGTTCGGACTTAGATTTTTTCCTACCGAGTGGCTACCGTGAAGAGTCGCCGACGACGACTTTAGAAATTATTTAAAAATCAACCGTAAGAGATGGAGCCGTGGTTTATTAAGCAAAAGTGCGTCAAATACGCTCCCATAACCGAACATAACATTTAAAAGATACGTCGTCGGTGAAAATATTTTCAATTCGGACTTAGTCTCTGTCCGAAGAGGCTACCGAGAAGCGCTACCGACGAGGACTTTCTGATTAATTTAAAAATCAACCGTAAGAGATAGAGCCGTGGTTTATTAAGCAAAAGTGCGTCAAATACGCTCCCATAACCGAACATAACATTTAAAAGATACGACGTCGGTGAAAATATTTTCAATTCGGACTTAGTCTCTGTCCGAAGAGGCTACCGAGAAGCGCTACCGACGAGGACTTTCTGATTAATTTAAAAATCAACCGTAAGAGATAGATCCGTGGTTTATTAAGCAAAAGTGCTTCAAATGCGCTCCTATAACGCAATCTAACATATAAAAGGCACCTCGTCGGTGAAAATAATTACAGTTCGGACTTAGATTTTTTCCTACCGAGTGGCTACCGTGAAGAGTCGCCGACGACGACTAGAAATTATTTAAAAATCACCCGTAAGAGATGGAGCCGTGGTTTATTAAGCAAAAGTGCTTCAAATGCGCTCCTGTAACTCAATCTAACATATAAAAGGTACCTCGTCGGTGAAAATAATTACAGTTCGGACTTAGATTTCTTCCTACCGAGTGGCTACCGCGAAGAGTCGCCGACGACGACTTTAGAAATTACTTAAAATTCAACCGTAAGAGATGGAGCCGTGGTTTATTAAGCAAAAGTGCGTCAAATACGCTCCCATAACGGAACATACCATTTAAAAGATACGTCGTCGGTGAAAATATTTTCAATTCGGACTTAGTCTCTGTACGGAGACGCTACCGAAAAGCGCTACCGATGAGGACTTTCTGATTAATTTAAAAATCAACCGTATGAGATAGAGCCGTGGTTTATTAAGCAAAAGTGCTTCAAATGCGCTCCTCTAACTCAATCTAACATATAAAAGGTACCTCGTCGGTGAAAATAATTACAGTTCGGACTTAGTCTCTGTCCGAAGAGGCTACCGAGAAGCGCAACCGACGAGGACTTTCTGATTAATTTAAAAATCAACCGTAAGAGATAGAGCCGTGGTTTATTAAGCAAAAGTGCTTCAAATGCGCTCCTATAACTCAATCTAACATATAAAAGGTACCTCGTCGGTGAAAATAATTACAGTTCGGACTTAGATTTTTTCCTACCGTGTGGCTACCGCGAAGAGTCGCCGACGACGACTTTAGAAATTATTTAAAAATCAACCGTAAGAGATGGAGCCGTGGTTTATTAAGCAAAAGTGCGTCAAATACGCTCCCATAACCGAACATAACAATTAAATGATACGTCGTCGGTGAAAATATTTTCAATTCGGACTTAGTCTCTGTCCGAAGAGGCTACCGAGAAGCGCTACCGACGAGGACTTTCTGATTAATTTAAAAATCAACCGTAAGAGATAGAGCCGTGGTTTATTCAGCAAAAGTGCTTCAAATGCGCTCCTATAACTCAATCTAACATATAAAAGGCACCTCGTCGGTGAAAATAATTACAGTTCGGACTTAGATTTTTTCCTACCGTGTGGCTACCGCGAAGAGTCGCCGACGACGACTTTAGAAATTATTTAAAAATCAACCGTAAGAGATGGAGCCGTGGTTTATTAAGCAAAAGTGCGTCAAATACGCTCCCACAACCGAACATAACATTTAAAAGATACGACGTCGGTGAAAATATTTTCAATTCGGACTTAGTCTCTGTCCGAAGAGGCTACCGAGAAGCGCTACCGACGAAGACTTTCTGATTAATTTAAAAATCTACCGTAAGAGATAGAGCCGTGGTTTATTAAGCAAAAGTGCGTCAAATACGCTCCCATAACGGAACATACCATTTAAAAGATACGACGTCGGTGAAAATATTTTCAATTCGGACTTAGTCTCTGTCCGAAGAGGCTACCGAGAAGCGCTACCGTCGAGGACTTTCTGATTAATTTAAAAATCAACCGTAAGAGATAGAGCCGTGGTTTATTAAGCAAAAGTGCTTCAAATGCGCTCCTATAACTCAATCTAACATATAAAAGGTACCTCGTCGGTGAAAATAATTACAGTTCGGACTTAGTCTCTGTCCGAAGAGGCTACCGAGAAGCGCAACCGACGAGGACTTTCTGATTAATTTAAAAATCAACCGTAAGAGATAGAGCCGTGGTTTATTAAGCAAAAGTGCTTCAAATGCGCTCCTATAACTCAATCTAACATATAAAAGGTACCTCGTCGGTGAAAATAATTACAGTTCGGACTTAGATTTTTTCCTACCGTGTGGCTACCGCGAAGAGTCGCCGACGACGACTTTAGAAATTATTTAAAAATCAACCGTAAGAGATGGAGCCGTGGTTTATTATGCAAAAGTGCGTCAAATACGCTCCCATAACCGAACATAACATTTAAAAGATACGTCGTCGGTGAAAATATTTTCAATTCGGACTTAGTCTCTGTCCGAAGAGGCTACCGAGAAGCGCTACCGACGAGGACTTTCTGATTAATTTAAAAATCAACCGTAAGAGATAGAGCCGTGGTTTATTAAGCAAAAGTGCTTCAAATACGCTCCTATAACTCAATGTAACATATAAAAGGCACCTCGTCGGTGAAAATAATTACAGTTCGGACTTAGATTTTTTCCTACCGTGTGGCTACCGCGAAGAGTCGCCGACGACGACTTTAGAAATTATTTAAAAATCAACCGTAAGAGATGGAGCCGTGGTTTATTAAGCAAAAGTGCGTCAAATACGCTCCCACAACCGAACATAACATTTAAAAGATACGACGTCGGTGAAAATATTTTCAATTCGGATTTAGTCTCTGTCCGAAGAGGCTACCGAGAAGCGCTACCGACGAAGACTTTCTGATTGATTTAAAAATCTACCGTAAGAGATAGAGCCGTGGTTTATTAAGCAAAAGTGCGTCAAATACGCTCCCATAACGGAACATACCATTTAAAAGATACGTCGTCGGTGAAAATATTATCAATTCGGACTTAGTCTCTGTCCGAAGAGGCTACCGAGAAGCACTACCGATGAGGACTTTCTGATTAATTTAAAAATCAACCGTATGAGATAGAGCCGTGGTTTATTAAGCAAAAGTGCTTCAAATGCGCTCCTCTAACTCAATCTAACATATAAAAGGTACCTCGTCGGTGAAAATAATTACAGTTCGGAATTAGATTTTTTCCTACCGAGTGGCTACCGTGAAGAGTCGCCGACGACTTTAGAAATTATTTAAAAATCAACCGTAAGAGATGGAGCCGTGGTTTATTAAGCAAAAGTGCGTCAAATACGCTCCCATAACCGAACATAACATTTAAATGATACGTCGTCGGTGAAAATATTTTCAATTCGGACTTAGTCTCTGTCCGAAGAGGCTACCGAGAAGCGCTACCGACGAGGACTTTCTGATTAATTTAAAAATCAACCGTAAGAGATAGAGCCGTGGTTTATTAAGCAAAAGTGCTTCAAATGCGCTCCTATTACTCAATCTAACATATAAAAGGCACCTCGTCGGTGAAAATAATTACAGTTCGGACTTAGATTTTTTCCTACCGAGTGGCTACCGTGAAGGGTCGCCGACGACGACTAGAAATTATTTAAAAATCACCCGTAAGAGATGGAGCCGTGGTTTATTAAGCAAAAGTGCTTCAAATGCGCTCCTATAACTCAATCTAACATATAAAAGGTACCTCGTCGGTGAAAATAATTACAGTTCGGACTTGGTCTCTGTCCGAAGAGGCTACCGAGAAGCGCAACCGACGAGGACTTTCTGATTAATTTAAAAATCAACCGTAAGAGATAGAGCCGTGGTTTATTAAGCAAAAGTGCTTCAAATGCGCTCCTATAACTCAATCTAACATATAAAAGGTACCTCGTCGGTGAAAATAATTACAGTTCGGACTTAGATTTTTTCCTACCGTGTGGCTACCGCGAAGAGTCGCCGACGACGACTTTAGAAATTATTTAAAAATCAACCGTAAGAGATGGAGCCGTGGTTTATTAAGCAAAAGTGCGTCAAATACGCTCCCATAACCGAACATAACATTTAAAAGATACGTCGTCGGTGAAAATATTTTCAATTCGGACTTAGTCTCTGTCCGAAGAGGCTACCGAGAAGCGCAACCGACGAGGACTTTCTGATTAATTTAAAAATCAACCGTAAGAGATAGAGCCGTGGTTTATTAAGCAAAAGTGCTTCAAATGCGCTCCTATAACTCAATCTAACATATAAAAGGTACCTCGTCGGTGAAAATAATTACAGTTCGGACTTAGATTTTTTCCTACCGTGTGGCTACCGCGAAGAGTCGCCGACGACGACTTTAGAAATTATTTAAAAATCAACCGTAAGAGATGGAGCCGTGGTTTATTAAGCAAAAGTGCGTCAAATACGCTCCCACAACCGAACATAACATTTAAAAGATACAACGTCGGTGAAAATATTTTCAATTCGGATTTAGTCTCTGTCCGAAGAGGCTACCGAGAAGCGCTACCGACGAAGACTTTCTGATTGATTTAAAAATCTACCGTAAGAGATAGAGCCGTGGTTTATTAAGCAAAAGTGCGTCAAATACGCTCCCATAACGGAACATACCATTTAAAAGATACGTCGTCGGTGAAAATATTATCAATTCGGACTTAGTCTCTGTCCGAAGAGGCTACCGAGAAGCACTACCGATGAGGACTTTCTGATTAATTTAAAAATCAACCGTATGAGATAGAGCCGTGGTTTATTAAGCAAAAGTGCTTCAAATGCGCTCCTCTAACTCAATCTAACATATAAAAGGTACCTCGTCGGTGAAAATAATTACAGTTCGGAATTAGATTTTTTCCTACCGAGTGGCTACCGTGAAGAGTCGCCGACGACTTTAGAAATTATTTAAAAATCAACCGTAAGAGATGGAGCCGTGGTTTATTAAGCAAAAGTGCGTCAAATACGCTCCCATAACCGAACATAACATTTAAATGATACGTCGTCGGTGAAAATATTTTCAATTCGGACTTAGTCTCTGTCCGAAGAGGCTACCGAGAAGCGCTACCGACGAGGACTTTCTGATTAATTTAAAAATCAACCGTAAGAGATAGAGCCGTGGTTTATTAAGCAAAAGTGCTTCAAATGCGCTCCTATAACTCAATCTAACATATAAAAGGCACCTCGTCGTTGAAAATAATTACAGTTCGGACTTAGATTTTTTCCTACCGAGTGGCTACCGTGAAGGGTCGCCGACGACGACTAGAAATTATTTAAAAATCACCCGTAAGAGATGGAGCCGTGGTTTATTAAGCAAAAGTGCTTCAAATGCGCTCCTATAACTCAATCTAACATATAAAAGGTACCTCGTCGGTGAAAATAATTACAGTTCGGACTTGGTCTCTGTCCGAAGAGGCTACCGAGAAGCGCAACCGACGAGGACTTTCTGATTAATTTAAAAATCAACCGTAAGAGATAGAGCCGTGGTTTATTAAGCAAAAGTGCTTCAAATGCGCTCCTATAACTCAATCTAACATATAAAAGGTACCTCGTCGGTGAAAATAATTACAGTTCGGACTTAGATTTTTTTCTACCGTGTGGCTACCGCGAAGAGTCGCCGACGACGACTTTAGAAATTATTTAAAAATCAACCGTAAGAGATGGAGCCGTGGTTTATTAAGCAAAAGTGCGTCAAATACGCTCCCACAACCGAACATAACATTTAAAAGATACGACGTCGGTGAAAATATTTTCAATTCGGACTTAGTCTCTGTCCGAAGAGGCTACCGAGAAGCGCTACCGACGAAGACTTTCTGATTAATTTAAAAATCTACCGTAAGAGATAGAGCCGTGGTTTATTAAGCAAAAGTGCGTCAAATACGCTCCCATAACGGAACATACCATTTAAAAGATACGACGTCGGTGAAAATATTTTCAATTCGGACTTAGTCTCTGTCCGAAGAGGCTACCGAGAAGCGCTACCGTCGAGGACTTTCTGATTAATTTAAAAATCAACCGTAAGAGATAGAGCCGTGGTTTATTAAGCAAAAGTGCTTCAAATGCGCTCCTATAACTCAATCTAACATATAAAAGGTACCTCGTCGGTGAAAATAATTACAGTTCGGACTTAGTCTCTGTCCGAAGAGGCTACCGAGAAGCGCTACCGACGAGGACTTTCTGATTAATTTAAAAATCAACCGTAAGAGATAGAGCCGTGGTTTATTAAGCAAAAGTGCTTCAAATACGCTCCTATAACTCAATGTAACATATAAAAGGCACCTCGTCGGTGAAAATAATTACAGTTCGGACTTAGATTCTTTCCTACCGTGTGGCTACCGCGAAGAGTCGCCGACGACGACTTTAGAAATTATTTAAAAATCAACCGTAAGAGATGGAGCCGTGGTTTATTAAGCAAAAGTGCGTCAAATACGCTCCCACAACCGAACATAACATTTAAAAGATACGACGTCGGTGAAAATATTTTCAATTCGGACTTAGTCTCTGTCCGAAGAGGCTACCGAGAAGCGCTACCGAGGAAGACTTTCTGATTGATTTAAAAATCTACCGTAAGAGATAGAGCCGTGGTTTTTTAAGCAAAAGTGCGTCAAATACGCTCCTATAACTCAATCTAACATATAAAAGGCACCTCGTCGGTGAAAATAATTACAGTTCGGACTTAGATTTTTTCCTACCGAGTGGCTACCGTGAAGAGTCGCCGACGACGACTAGAAATTATTTAAAAATCACCCGTAAGAGATGGAGCCGTGGTTTATTAAGCAAAAGTGCTTCAAATGCGCTCCTATAACTCAATCTAACATATAAAAGGTACCTCGTCGGTGAAAATAATTACAGTTCGGACTTAGTCTCTGTCCGAAGAGGCTACCGAGAAGCGCTACCGACGAGGACTTTCTGATTAATTTAAAAATCAACCGTAAGAGATAGAGCCGTGGTTTATTAAGCAAAAGTGCTTCAAATGCGCTCCTATAACTCAATCTAACATATAAAAGGTACCTCGTCGGTGAAAATAATTACAGTTCGGACTTAGATTTTTTCCTACCGTGTGGCTACCGCGAAGAGTCGCCGACGACGACTTTAGAAATTATTTAAAAATCAACCGTAAGAGATGGAGCCGTGGTTTATTAAGCAAAAGTGCGTCAAATACGCTCCCACAACCGAACATAACATTTAAAAGATACGACGTCGGTGAAAATATTTTCAATTCGGACTTAGCCTCTGTCCGAAGAGGCTACCGAGAAGCGCTACCGACGAAGACTTTCTGATTAATTTAAAAATCTGCCGTAAGAGATAGAGCCGTGGTTTATTAAGCAAAAGTGCGTCAAATACGCTCCCATAACGGAACATACCATTTAAAAGATACGTCGTCGGTGAAAATATTTTCAATTCGGACTTAGTCTCTGTCCGAAGAGGCTACCGAGAAGCGCTACCGACGAGGACTTTCTGATTAATTTAAAAATCAACCGTAAGAGATAGAGCCGTGGGTTATTAAGCAAAAGTGCTTCAAATGCGCTCCTATAACTCAATCTAACATATAAAAGGTACCTCGTCGGTGAAAATAATTACAGTTCGGACTTAGATTTTTTCCTACCGTGTGGCTACCGCGAAGAGTCGCCGACGACGACTTTAGAAATTATTTAAAAATCAACCGTAAGAGATGGAGCCGTGGTTTATTAAGCAAAAGTGCGTCAAATACGCTCCCATAACCGAACATAACATTTAAAAGATACGACGTCGGTGAAAATATTTTCAATTCGGACTTAGTCTCTGTCCGAAGAGGCTACCGAGAAGCGCTACCGACGAGGACTTTCTGATTAATTTAAAAATCAACCGTAAGAGATAGAGCCGTGGTTTATTAAGCAAAAGTGCTTCAAATGCGCGCCTATAACTCAATCTAACATATAAAAGGTACCTCGTCGGTGAAAATAATTACAGTTCGGACTTAGATTTTTTCCTACCGAGTGGCTACCGCGAAGAGTCGCCCACGACGACTTTAGAAATTACTTAAAAATCAACCGTAAGAGATGGAGCCGTGGTTTATTAAGCAAAAGTGCGTCAAATACGCTCCCATAACGGAACATACCATTTAAAAGATACGACGTCGGTGAAAATATTTTCAATTCGGACTTAGCCTCTGTCCGAAGAGGCTACCGAGAAGCGCTACCGACGAAGACTTTCTGATTAATTTAAAAATCTGCCGTAAGAGATAGAGCCGTGGTTTATTAAGCAAAAGTGCTTCAAATGCGCTCCTCTAACTCAATCTAACATATAAAAGGTACCTCGTCGGTGAAAATAATTACAGTTCGGAATTAGATTTTTTCCTACCGAGTGGCTACCGTGAAGAGTCGCCGACGACGACTTTAGAAATTATTTAAAAATCAACCGTAAGAGATGGAGCCGTGGTTTATTAAGCAAAAGTGCGTCAAATACGCTCCCATAACCGAACATAACATTTAAAAGATACGACGTCGGTGAAAATATTTTCAATTCGGACTTAGTCTCTGTCCGAAGAGGCTACCGAGAAGCGCTACCGACGAGGACTTTCTGATTAATTTAAAAATCAACCGTAAGAGATAGAGCCGTGGTTTATTAAGCAAAAGTGCTTCAAATGCGCTCCTATAACTCAATCTAACATTTAAAAGGTACCTCGTCGGTGAAAATAATTACAGTTCGGACTTAGATTTTTTCCGACCGTGTGGCTACCGCGAAGAGTCCCCGACGACGACTTTAGAAATTATTTAAAAATCAACCGTAAGAGATGGAGCCGTGGTTTATTAAGCAAAAGTGCGTCAAATACGCTCCCATAACCGAGCATAACATTTAAAAGATACGACGACGGTGAAAATATTTTCAATTCGGACTTAGTCTCTGTCCGAAGAGGCTACCGAGAAGCGCTACCGACGAAGGATTCTGATTAATTTAAAAATCTACCGTAAGAGATAGAGCCGTGGTTTATTAAGCAAAAGTGCTTCAAATGCGCTCCTATAACTCAATCTAACATATAAAAGGTACCTCGTCGGTGAAAATAATTACAGTTCGGACTTAGATTTTTTCCTACCGAGTGGCTACCGTGAAGAGTCGCCGACGACGACTTTAGAAATTATTTAAAAATCAACCGTAAGAGATGGAGCCGTGGTGTATTAAGCAAAAGTGCGTCAAATACGCTCCCATAACCGAACATAACATTTAAAAGATACGACGTCGGTGAAAATATTTTCAATTCGGACTTAGTCTCTGTCCGAAGAGGCTACCGAGAAGCGCTACAGACGACGACTTTCTGATTAATTTAAAAATCTACCGTAAGAGATAGAGCCGTGGTTTATTAAGCAAAAGTGCTTCAAATACGCTCCTATAACTCAATCTAACATATAAAAGGCACCTCGTCGGTGAAAATAATTACAGTTCGGACTTAGATTTTTTCCTACCGAGTGGCTACCGTGAAGAGTCGCCGACGACGACTAGAAATTATTTAAAAATCACCCGTAAGAGATGGAGCCGTGGTTTATTAAGCAAAAGTGCTTCAAATGCGCTCATATAACCGAACATAACATTTAAAAGATACGACGTCGGTGAAAATATTTTCAATTCGGACTTAGTCTCTGTCCGAAGAGGCTACCGAGAAGCGCTACCGACGAAGACTTTCTGATTAATTTAAAAATCTGCCGTAAGAGATAGAGCCGTGGTTTATTAAGCAAAAGTGCGTCAAATACGCTCCCATAACGGAACATACCATTTAAAAGATACGTCGTCGGTGAAAATATTTTCAATTCGGACTTAGTCTCTGTCCGAAGAGGCTACCGAGAAGCGCTACCGACGAGGACTTTCTGATTAATTTAAAAATCAACCGTAAGAGATAGAGCCGTGGGTTATTAAGCAAAAGTGCTTCAAATGCGCTCCTATAACTCAATCTAACATATAAAAGGTACCTCGTCGGTGAAAATAATTACAGTTCGGACTTAGATTTTTTCCTACCGTGTGGCTACCGCGAAGAGTCGCCGACGACGACTTTAGAAATTATTTAAAAATCAACCGTAAGAGATGGAGCCGTGGTTCATTAAGCAAAAGTGCGTCAAATACGCTCCCATAACCGAACATAACATTTAAAAGATACGACGTCGGTGAAAATATTTTCAATTCGGACTTAGTCTCTGTCCGAAGAGGCTACCGAGAAGCGCTACCGACGAGGACTTTCTGATTAATTTAAAAATCAACCGTAAGAGATAGAGCCGTGGTTTATTAAGCAAAAGTGCTTCAAATGCGCTCCTATAACTCAATCTAACATATAAAAGGCACCTCGTCGGTGAAAATAATTACAGTTCGGACTTAGATTTTTTCCTACCGAGTGGCTACCGTGAAGAGTCGCCGACGACGACTTTAGAAATTATTTAAAAATCAACCGTAAGAGATGGAGCCGTGGTGTATTAAGCAAAAGTGCGTCAAATACGCTCCCATAACCGAACATAACGTTTAAAAGATACGACGTCGGTGAAAATATTTTCAATTCGGACTTAGTCTCTGTCCGAAGAGGCTACCGAGAAGCGCTACAGACGACGACTTTCTGATTAATTTAAAAATCTACCGTAAGAGATAGAGCCGTGGTTTATTAAGCAAAAGTGCTTCAAATACGCTCCTATAACTCAATCTAACATATAAAAGGCACCTCGTCGGTGAAAATAATTACAGTTCGGACTTAGATTTTTTCCTACCGAGTGGCTACCGTGAAGAGTCGCCGACGACGACTAGAAATTATTTAAAAATCACCCGTAAGAGATGGAGCCGGGGTTTATTAAGCAAAAGTGCTTCAAATGCGCTCCTATAACTCAATCTAACATATAAAAGGTACCTCGTCGGTGAAAATAATTACAGTTCGGACTTAGTCTCTGTCCGAAGAGGCTACCGAGAAGCGCTACCGACGAGGACTTTCTGATTAATTTAAAAATCAACCGTAAGAGATAGAGCCGTGGTTTATTAAGCAAAAGTGCTTCAAATGCGCTCCTCTAACGCAATCTAACATATAAAAGGTACCTCGTCGGTGAAAATAATTACAGTTCGGACTTAGATTTTTTCCTACCGTGTGGCTACCGCGAAGAGTCGCCGACGACGACTTTAGAAATTATTTAAAAATCAACCGTAAGAGATGGAGCCGTGGTTTATTAAGCAAAAGTGCGTCAAATACGCTCCCACAACCGAACATAACATTTAAAAGATACGACGTCGGTGAAAATATTTTCAATTCGGACTTAGTCTCTGTCCGAAGAGGCTACCGAGAAGCGCTACCGACGAGGACTTTCTGATTAATTTAAAAATCAACCGTAAGAGATAGAGCCGTGGGTTATTAAGCAAAAGTGCTTCAAATGCGCTCCTATAACTCAATCTAACATATAAAAGGTACCTCGTCGGTGAAAATAATTACAGTTCGGACTTAGATTTTTTCCTACCGTGTGGCTACCGCGAAGAGTCGCCGACGACGACTTTAGAAATTATTTAAAAATCAACCGTAAGAGATGGAGCCGTGGTTTATTAAGCAAAAGTGCGTCAAATACGCTCCCATAACGGAACATACCATTTAAAAGATACGACGTCGGTGAAAATATTTTCAATTCGGACTTAGCCTCTGTCCGAAGAGGCTACCGAGAAGCGCTACCGACGAGGACTTTCTGATTAATTTAAAAATCAACCGTAAGAGATAGAGCCGTGGTTTATTAAGCAAAAGTGCTTCAAATGCGCTCCTATAACTCAATCTAACATATAAAAGGTACCTCGTCGGTGAAAATAATTACAGTTCGGACTTAGATTTTTTCCTACCGAGTGGCTACCGCGAAGAGTCGCCCACGACGACTTTAGAAATTACTTAAAAATCAACCGTAAGAGATGGAGCCGTGGTTTATTAAGCAAAAGTGCGTCAAATACGCTCCCATAACGGAACATACCATTTAAAAGATACGTCGTCGGTGAAAATATTTTCAATTCGGACTTAGTCTCTGTCCGAAGAGGCTACCGAGAAGCGCTACAGACGACGACTTTCGGATTAATTTAAAAATCTACCGTAAGAGATAGAGCCGTGGTTTATTAAGCAAAAGTGCTTCAAATACGCTCCTATAACTCAATCTAACATATAAAAGGCACCTCGTCGGTGAAAATAATTACAGTTCGGACTTAGATTTTTTCCTACCGAGTGGCTACCGTGAAGAGTCGCCGACGACGACTAGAAATTATTTAAAAATCACCCGTAAGAGATGGAGCCGTGGTTTATTAAGCAAAAGTGCTTCAAATGCGCTCCTATAACTCAATCTAACATATAAAAGGTACCTCGTCGGTGAAAATAATTACAGTTCGGACTTAGTCTCTGTCCGAAGAGGCTACCGAGAAGCGCTACCGACGAGGACTTTCTGATTAATTTAAAAATCTACCGTAAGAGATAGAGCCGTGGTTTATTAAGCAAAAGTGCTTCAAATACGCTCCTATAACTCAATGTAACATATAAAAGGCACCTCGTCGGTGAAAATAATTACAGTTCGGGCTTTGATTTTTTCCTACCGAGTGGCTACCGTGAAGAGTCGCCGACGACGACTAGAAATTATTTAAAAATCACCCGTAAGAGATGGAGCCGTGGTTTATTAAGCAAAAGTGCTTCAAATGCGCTCCTATAACTCAATCTAACATATAAAAGGTACCTCGTCGGTGAAAATAATTACAGCTCGGACTTAGTCTCTGTCCGAAGAGGCTACCGAGAAGCGCTACCGACGAGGACTTTCTGATTAATTTAAAAATCAACCGTAAGAGATAGAGCCGTGGTTTATTAAGCAAAAGTGCTTCAAATGCGCTCCTATAACTCAATCTAACATATAAAAGGTACCTCGTCGGTGAAAATAATTACAGTTCGGACTTAGATTTTTTCCTACCGAGTGGCTACCGCGAAGAGTCGTCCACGACGACTTTAGAAATTACTTAAAAATCAACCGTAAGAGATGGAGCCGTGGTTTATTAAGCAAAAGTGCGTCAAATACGCTCCCATAACGGAACATACCATTTAAAAGATACGTCGTCGGTGAAAATATTTTCAATTCGGACTTAGTCTCTGTCCGAAGAGGCTACCGAGAAGCGCTACCGACGAGGACTTTCTGATTAATTTAAAAATCAACCGTAAGAGATAGAGCCGTGGTTTATTAAGCAAAAGTGCTTCAAATGCGCTCCTATAACTCAATCTAACATATAAAAGGTACCTCGTCGGTGAAAATAATTACAGTTCGGACTTAGATTTTTTCCTACCGTGTGGCTACCGCGAAGAGTCGCCGACGACGACTTTAGAAATTATTTAAAAATCAACCGTAAGAGATGGAGCCGTGGTTTATTAAGCAAAAGTGCGTCAAATGCGCTCCCATAACCGAACATAACATTTAAAAGATACGACGTCGGTGAAAATATTTTCAATTCGGACTTAGTCTCTGTCCGAAGAGGCTACCGAGAAGCGCTACCGACGAGGATTTTCTGATTAATTTAAAAATCAACCGTAAGAGATAGAGCCGTGGTTTATTAAGCAAAAGTGCTTCAAATACGCTCCTATAACTCAATCTAACATATAAAAGGTACCTCGTCGGTGAAAATAATTACAGTTCGGACTTAGATTTTTTCCTACCGTGTGGCTACCTCGAAGAGTCGCCGACGACGACTTTAGAAATTATTTAAAAATCAACCGTAAGAGATGGAGCCGTGGTTTATTAAGCAAAAGTGCGTCAAATACGCTCCCACAACCGAACATAACATTTAAAAGATACGACGTCGGTGAAAATATTTTCAATTCGGATTTAGTCTCTGTCCGAAGAGGCTACCGAGAAGCGCTACCGACGAAGACTTTCTGATTGATTTAAAAATCTACCGTAAGAGATAGAGCCGTGGTTTATTAAGCAAAAGTGCGTCAAATACGCTCCCATAACGGAACATACCATTTAAAAGATACGTCGTCGGTGAAAATATTATCAATTCGGACTTAGTCTCTGTCCGAAGAGGCTACCGAGAAGCACTACCGATGAGGACTTTCTGATTAATTTAAAAATCAACCGTATGAGATAGAGCCGTGGTTTATTAAGCAAAAGTGCTTCAAATGCGCTCCTCTAACTCAATCTAACATATAAAAGGTACCTCGTCGGTGAAAATAATTACAGTTCGGAATTAGATTTTTTCCTACCGAGTGGCTACCGTGAAGAGTCGCCGACGACTTTAGAAATTATTTAAAAATCAACCGTAAGAGATGGAGCCGTGGTTTATTAAGCAAAAGTGCGTCAAATACGCTCCCATAACCGAACATAACATTTAAATGATACGTCGTCGGTGAAAATATTTTCAATTCGGACTTAGTCTCTGTCCGAAGAGGCTACCGAGAAGCGCTACCGACGAGGACTTTCTGATTAATTTAAAAATCAACCGTAAGAGATAGAGCCGTGGTTTATTAAGCAAAAGTGCTTCAAATGCGCTCCTATAACTCAATCTAACATATAAAAGGCACCTCGTCGTTGAAAATAATTACAGTTCGGACTTAGATTTTTTCCTACCGAGTGGCTACCGTGAAGGGTCGCCGACGACGACTAGAAATTATTTAAAAATCACCCGTAAGAGATAGAGCCGTGGTTTATTAAGCAAAAGTGCTTCAAATACGCTCCTATAACTCAATCTAACATATAAAAGGTACCTCGTCGGTGAAAATAATTACAGTTCGGACTTAGTCTCTGTCCGAAGAGGCTACCGAGAAGCGCAACCGACGAGGACTTTCTGATTAATTTAAAAATCAACCGTAAGAGATAGAGCCGTGGTTTATTAAGCAAAAGTGCTTCAAATGCGCTCCTATAACTCAATCTAACATATAAAAGGTACCTCGTCGGTGAAAATAATTACAGTTCGGACTTAGATTTTTTCCTACCGTGTGGCTACCGCGAAGAGTCGCCGACGACGACTTTAGAAATTATTTAAAAATCAACCGTAAGAGATGGAGCCGTGGTTTATTAAGCAAAAGTGCGTTAAATACGCTCCCACAACCGAACATAACATTTAAAAGATACGACGTCGGTGAAAATATTTTCAATTCGGACTTAGTCTCTGTCCGAAGAGGCTACCGAGAAGCGCTACCGACGAAGACTTTCTGATTAATTTAAAAATCTACCGTAAGAGATAGAGCCGTGGTTTATTAAGCAAAAGTGCGTCAAATACGCTCCCATAACGGAACATACCATTTAAAAGATACGACGTCGGTGAAAATATTTTCAATTCGGACTTAGTCTCTGTCCGAAGAGGCTACCGAGAAGCGCTACCGTCGAGGACTTTCTGATTAATTTAAAAATCAACCGTAAGAGATAGAGCCGTGGTTTATTAAGCAAAAGTGCTTCAAATGCGCTCCTATAACTCAATCTAACATATAAAAGGTACCTCGTCGGTGAAAATAATTACAGTTCGGACTTAGTCTCTGTCCGAAGAGGCTACCGAGAAGCGCTACCGACGAGGACTTTCTGATTAATTTAAAAATCAACCGTAAGAGATAGAGCCGTGGTTTATTAAGCAAAAGTGCTTCAAATACGCTCCTATAACTCAATGTAACATATAAAAGGCACCTCGTCGGTGAAAATAATTACAGTTCGGACTTAGATTCTTTCCTACCGTGTGGCTACCGCGAAGAGTCGCCGACGACGACTTTAGAAATTATTTAAAAATCAACCGTAAGAGATGGAGCCGTGGTTTATTAAGCAAAAGTGCGTCAAATACGCTCCCACAACCGAACATAACATTTAAAAGATACGACGTCGGTGAAAATATTTTCAATTCGGCTTTAGTCTCTGTCCGAAGAGGCTACCGAGAAGCGCTACCGACGAAGACTTTCTGATTGATTTAAAAATCTGCCGTAAGAGATAGAGCCGTGGTTTATTAAGCAAAAGTGCGTCAAATACGCTCCCATAACGGAACATACCATTTAAAAGATACGTCGTCGGTGAAAATATTTTCAATTCGGACTTAGTCTCTGTCCGAAGAGGCTACCGAGAAGCGCTACCGACGAGGACTTTCTGATTAATTTAAAAATCAACCGTAAGAGATAGAGCCGTGGTTTATTAAGCAAAAGTGCTTCAAATGCGCTCCTATAACTCAATCTAACATATAAAAGGTACCTCGTCGGTGAAAATATTTTCAATTCGGACTTAGTCTCTGTCCGAAGAGGCTACCGAGAAGCGCTACCGACGAAGACTTTCTGATTAATTTAAAAATCAACCGTAAGAGATAGAGCCGTGGTTTATTAAGCAAAAGTGCGTCAAATACGCTCCCATAACGGAACATACCATTTAAAAGATACGTCGTCGGTGAAAATATTTTCAATTCGGACTTAGTCTCTGTCCGAAGAGGCTACCGAGAAGCGCTACCGACGAGGACTTTCTGATTAATTTAAAAATCAACCGTAAGAGATAGAGCCGTGGGTTATTAAGCAAAAGTGCTTCAAATGCGCTCCTATAACTCAATCTAACATATAAAAGGTACCTCGTCGGTGAAAATAATTACAGTTCGGACTTAGATTTTTTCCTACCGTGTGGCTACCACGAAGAGTCGCCGACGACGACTTTAGAAATTATTTAAAAATCAACCGTAAGAGATGGAGCCGTGGTTCATTAAGCAAAAGTGCGTCAAATACGCTCCCATAACCGAACATAACATTTAAAAGATACGACGTCGGTGAAAATATTTTCAATTCGGACTTAGTCTCTGTCCGAAGAGGCTACCGAGAAGCGCTACCGACGAAGACTTTCTGATTAATTTAAAAATCTACCGTAAGAGATAGAGCCGTGGTTTATTAAGCAAAAGTGCGTCAAATACGCTCCCATAACGGAACATACCATTTAAAAGATACGACGTCGGTGAAAATATTTTCAATTCGGACTTAGTCTCTGTCCGAAGAGGCTACCGAGAAGCGCTACCGTCGAGGACTTTCTGATTAATTTAAAAATCAACCGTAAGAGATAGAGCCGTGGTTTATTAAGCAAAAGTGCTTCAAATGCGCTCCTATAACTCAATCTAACATATAAAAGGTACCTCGTCGGTGAAAATAATTACAGTTCGGACTTAGTCTCTGTCCGAAGAGGCTACCGAGAAGCGCTACCGACGAGGACTTTCTGATTAATTTAAAAATCAACCGTAAGAGATAGAGCCGTGGTTTATTAAGCAAAAGTGCTTCAAATACGCTCCTATAACTCAATGTAACATATAAAAGGCACCTCGTCGGTGAAAATAATTACAGTTCGGACTTAGATTTTTTCCTACCGTGTGGCTACCGCGAAGAGTCGCCGACGACGACTTTAGAAATTATTTAAAAATCAACCGTAAGAGATGGAGCCGTGGTTTATTAAGCAAAAGTGCGTTAAATACGCTCCCACAACCGAACATAACATTTAAAAGATACGACGTCGGTGAAAATATTTTCAATTCGGACTTAGTCTCTGTCCGAAGAGGCTACCGAGAAGCGCTACCGACGAAGACTTTCTGATTAATTTAAAAATCTACCGTAAGAGATAGAGCCGTGGTTTATTAAGCAAAAGTGCGTCAAATACGCTCCCATAACGGAACATACCATTTAAAAGATACGACGTCGGTGAAAATATTTTCAATTCGGACTTAGTCTCTGTCCGAAGAGGCTACCGAGAAGCGCTACCGTCGAGGACTTTCTGATTAATTTAAAAATCAACCGTAAGAGATAGAGCCGTGGTTTATTAAGCAAAAGTGCTTCAAATGCGCTCCTATAACTCAATCTAACATATAAAAGGTACCTCGTCGGTGAAAATAATTACAGTTCGGACTTAGTCTCTGTCCGAAGAGGCTACCGAGAAGCGCTACCGACGAGGACTTTCTGATTAATTTAAAAATCAACCGTAAGAGATAGAGCCGTGGTTTATTAAGCAAAAGTGCTTCAAATACGCTCCTATAACTCAATGTAACATATAAAAGGCACCTCGTCGGTGAAAATAATTACAGTTCGGACTTAGATTCTTTCCTACCGTGTGGCTACCGCGAAGAGTCGCCGACGACGACTTTAGAAATTATTTAAAAATCAACCGTAAGAGATGGAGCCGTGGTTTATTAAGCAAAAGTGCGTCAAATACGCTCCCACAACCGAACATAACATTTAAAAGATACGACGTCGGTGAAAATATTTTCAATTCGGCTTTAGTCTCTGTCCGAAGAGGCTACCGAGAAGCGCTACCGACGAAGACTTTCTGATTGATTTAAAAATCTGCCGTAAGAGATAGAGCCGTGGTTTATTAAGCAAAAGTGCGTCAAATACGCTCCCATAACGGAACATACCATTTAAAAGATACGTCGTCGGTGAAAATATTTTCAATTCGGACTTAGTCTCTGTCCGAAGAGGCTACCGAGAAGCGCTACCGACGAGGACTTTCTGATTAATTTAAAAATCAACCGTAAGAGATAGAGCCGTGGTTTATTAAGCAAAAGTGCTTCAAATGCGCTCCTATAACTCAATCTAACATATAAAAGGTACCTCGTCGGTGAAAATATTTTCAATTCGGACTTAGTCTCTGTCCGAAGAGGCTACCGAGAAGCGCTACCGACGAAGACTTTCTGATTAATTTAAAAATCAACCGTAAGAGATAGAGCCGTGGTTTATTAAGCAAAAGTGCGTCAAATACGCTCCCATAACGGAACATACCATTTAAAAGATACGTCGTCGGTGAAAATATTTTCAATTCGGACTTAGTCTCTGTCCGAAGAGGCTACCGAGAAGCGCTACCGACGAGGACTTTCTGATTAATTTAAAAATCAACCGTAAGAGATAGAGCCGTGGGTTATTAAGCAAAAGTGCTTCAAATGCGCTCCTATAACTCAATCTAACATATAAAAGGTACCTCGTCGGTGAAAATAATTACAGTTCGGACTTAGATTTTTTCCTACCGTGTGGCTATCACGAAGAGTCGCCGACGACGACTTTAGAAATTATTTAAAAATCAACCGTAAGAGATGGAGCCGTGGTTCATTAAGCAAAAGTGCGTCAAATACGCTCCCATAACCGAACATAACATTTAAAAGATACGACGTCGGTGAAAATATTTTCAATTCGGACTTAGTCTCTGTCCGAAGAGGCTACCGAGAAGCGCTACCGACGAGGACTTTCTGATTAATTTAAAAATCAACCGTAAGAGATAGAGCCGTGGTTTATTAAGCAAAAGTGCTTCAAATGCGCTCCTATAACTCAATCTAACATATAAAAGGCACCTCGTCGGTGAAAATAATTACAGTTCGGACTTAGATTTTTTCCTACCGAGTGGCTACCGTGAAGAGTCGCCGACGACGACTAGAAATTATTTAAAAATCACCCGTAAGAGATGGAGCCGGGGTTTATTAAGCAAAAGTGCTTCAAATGCGCTCCTATAATTCAATCTAACATATAAAAGGTACCTCGTCGGTGAAAATAATTACAGTTCGGACTTAGTCTCTGTCCGAAGAGGCTACCGAGAAGCGCTACCGACGAGGACTTTCTGATTAATTTAAAAATCAACCGTAAGAGATAGAGCCGTGGTTTATTAAGCAAAAGTGCTTCAAATGCGCTCCTCTAACGCAATCTAACATATAAAAGGTACCTCGTCGGTGAAAATAATTACAGTTCGGACTTAGATTTTTTCCTACCGTGTGGCTACCGCGAAGAGTCGCCGACGACGACTTTAGAAATTATTTAAAAATCAACCGTAAGAGATGGAGCCGTGGTTTATTAAGCAAAAGTGCGTCAAATACGCTCCCACAACCGAACATAACATTTAAAAGATACGACGTCGGTGAAAATATTTTCAATTCGGACTTAGTCTCTGTCCGAAGAGGCTACCGAGAAGCGCTACCGACGAGGACTTTCTGATTAATTTAAAAATCAACCGTAAGAGATAGAGCCGTGGGTTATTAAGCAAAAGTGCTTCAAATGCGCTCCTATAACTCAATCTAACATATAAAAGGTACCTCGTCGGTGAAAATAATTACAGTTCGGACTTAGATTTTTTCCTACCGTGTGGCTACCGCGAAGAGTCGCCGACGACGACTTTAGAAATTATTTAAAAATCAACCGTAAGAGATGGAGCCGTGGTTTATTAAGCAAAAGTGCGTCAAATACGCTCCCATAACCGAACATAACATTTAAAAGATACGACGTCGGTGAAAATATTTTCAATTCGGACTTAGTCTCTGTCCGAAGAGGCTACCGAGAAGCGCTACCGACGAGGACTTTCTGATTAATTTAAAAATCAACCGTAAGAGATAGAGCCGTGGGTTATTAAGCAAAAGTGCTTCAAATGCGCTCCTATAACTCAATCTAACATATAAAAGGTACCTCGTCGGTGAAAATAATTACAGTTCGGACTTAGATTTTTTCCTACCGTGTGGCTACCGCGAAGAGTCGCCGACGACGACTTTAGAAATTATTTAAAAATCAACCGTAAGAGATGGAGCCGTGGTTTATTAAGCAAAAGTGCGTCAAATACGCTCCCGTAACCGAACATAACATTTAAAAGATACGACGTCGGTGAAAATATTTTCAATTCGGACTTAGTCTCTGTCCGAAGAGGCTACCGAGAAGCGCTACCGACGAGGACTTTCTGATTAATTTAAAAATCAACCGTAAGAGATAGAGCCGTGGTTTATTAAGCAAAAGTGCTTCAAATGCGCTCCTATAACTCAATCTAACATATAAAAGGTACCTCGTCGGTGAAAATAATTACAGTTCGGACTTAGATTTTTTCCTACCGAGTGGCTACCGCGAAGAGTCGCCCACGACGACTTTAGAAATTATTTAAAAATCAACCGTAAGAGATGGAGCCGTGGTTTATTAAGCAAAAGTGCGTCAAATACGCTCCCATAACGGAACATACCATTTAAAAGATACGTCGTCGGTGAAAATATTTTCAATTCGGACTTAGTCTCTGTCCGAAGAGGCTACCGAGAAGCGCTACAGACGACGACTTTCTGATTAATTTAAAAATCTACCGTAAGAGATAGAGCCGTGGTTTATTAAGCAAAAGTGCTTCAAATACGCTCCTATAACTCAATCTAACATATAAAAGGCACCTCGTCGGTGAAAATAATTACAGTTCGGACTTAGATTTTTTCCTACCGAGTGGCTACCGTGAAGAGTCGCCGACGACGACTAGAAATTATTTAAAAATCACCCGTAAGAGATGGAGCCGTGGTTTATTAAGCAAAAGTGCTTCAAATGCGCTCCTATAACTCAATCTAACATATAAAAGGTACCTCGTCGGTGAAAATAATTACAGTTCGGACTTAGTCTCTGTCCGAAGAGGCTACCGAGAAGCGCTACCGACGAGGACTTTCTGATTAATTTAAAAATCTACCGTAAGAGATAGAGCCGTGGTTTATTAAGCAAAAGTGCTTCAAATACGCTCCTATAACTCAATGTAACATATAAAAGGCACCTCGTCGGTGAAAATAATTACAGTTCGGGCTTTGATTTTTTCCTACCGAGTGGCTACCGTGAAGAGTCGCCGACGACGACTAGAAATTATTTAAAAATCACCCGTAAGAGATGGAGCCGTGGTTTATTAAGCAAAAGTGCTTCAAATGCGCTCCTATAACTCAATCTAACATATAAAAGGTACCTCGTCGGTGAAAATAATTACAGCTCGGACTTAGTCTCTGTCCGAAGAGGATACCGAGAAGCGCTACCGACGAGGACTTTCTGATTAATTTAAAAATCAACCGTAAGAGATAGAGCCGTGGTTTATTAAGCAAAAGTGCTTCAAATGCGCTCCTATAACTCAATCTAACATATAAAAGGTACCTCGTCGGTGAAAATAATTACAGTTCGGACTTAGATTTTTTCCTACCGTGTGGCTACCGCGAAGAGTCGCCGACGACGACTTTAGAAATTATTTAAAAATCAACCGTAAGAGATGGAGCCGTGGTTTATTAAGCAAAAGTGCGTCAAATACGCTCCCACAACCGAACATAACATTTAAAAGATACGACGTCGGTGAAAATATTTTCAATTCGGACTTAGTCTCTGTCCGAAGAGGCTACCGAGAAGCGCTACCGACGAAGACTTTCTGATTAATTTAAAAATCTACCGTAAGAGATAGAGCCGTGGTTTATTAAGCAAAAGTGCGTCAAATACGCTCCCATAACGGAACATACCATTTAAAAGATACGTCGTCGGTGAAAATATTTTCAATTCGGACTTAGTCTCTGTCCGAAGAGGCTACCGAGAAGCGCTACCGACGAGGACTTTCTGATTAATTTAAAAATCAACCGTAAGAGATAGAGCCGTGGGTTATTAAGCAAAAGTGCTTCAAATGCGCTCCTATAACTCAATCTAACATATAAAAGGTACCTCGTCGGTGAAAATAATTACAGTTCGGACTTAGATTTTTTCCTACCGAGTGGCTACCGCGAAGAGTCGCCGACGACGACTTTAGAAATTATTTAAAAATCAACCGTAAGAGATGGAACCGTGGTTTATTAAGCAAAAGTGCGTCAAATACGCTCCCATAACCGAACATAACATTTAAAAGATACGACGTCGGTGAAAATATTTTCAATTCGGACTTAGTCTCTGTACGGAGAGGCTACCGAAAAGCGCTACCGATGAGGACTTTCTGATTAATTTAAAAATCAACCGTAAGACATAGAGCCGTGGTTTATTAAGCAAAAGTGCGTCAAATACGCTCCCATAACCGAACATAACATTTAAAAGATACGTCGTCGGTGAAAATATTTTCAATTCGGACTTAGTCTCTGTCCGAAGAGGCTACCGAGAAGCGCTACCGACGAGGACTTTCTGATTAATTTAAAAATCAACCGTAAGAGATAGAGCCGTGGTTTATTAAGCAAAAGTGCTTCAAATGCGCTCCTATAACTCAATCTAACATATAAAAGGTACCTCGTCGGTGAAAATAATTACAGTTCGGACTTAGATTTTTTCCTACCGGGTGGCTACCGCGAAGAGTCGCCGACGACGACTTTAGAAATTATTTAAAAATCTACCGTGAGAGATAGAGCCGTGGTTTATTAAGCAAAAGTGCGTCAAATACGCTCCCATAACGGAACATACCATTTAAAAGATATGTCGTCGGTGAAAATATTTTCAATTCGGACTTAGTCTCTGTCCGAAGAGGCTACCGAGAAGCGCTACCGACGAGGACTTTCTGATTAATTTAAAAATCAACCGTAAGAGATAGAGCCGTGGGTTATTAAGCAAAAGTGCTTCAAATGCGCTCCTATAACTCAATCTAACATATAAAAGGTACCTCGTCGGTGAAAATAATTACAGTTCGGACTTAGATTTTTTCCTACCGTGTGGCTACCGCGAAGAGTCGCCGACGACGACTTTAGAAATTATTTAAAAATCAACCGTAAGAGATGGAGCCGTGGTTTATTAAGCAAAAGTGCGTCAAATACGCTCCCATAACCGAACATACCATTTAAAAGATACGTCGTCGGTGAAAATATTTTCAATTCGGACTTAGTCTCTGTCCGAAGAGGCTACCGAGAAGCGCTACAGACGAGGACTTTCTGATTAATTTAAAAATCAACCGTAAGAGATAGAGCCGTGGGTTATTAAGCAAAAGTGCTTCAAATGCGCTCCTATAACTCAATCTAACATATAAAAGGTACCTCGTCGGTGAAAATAATTACAGTTCGGACTTAGATTTTTTCCTACCGTGTGGCTACCGCGAAGAGTCGCCGACGACGACTTTAGAAATTATTTAAAAATCAACCGTAAGAGATGGAGCCGTGGTTTATTAAGCAAAAGTGCGTCAAATACGCTCCCATAACCGAACATAACATTTAAAAGATACGACGTCGGTGAAAATATTTTCAATTCGGACTTAGTCTCTGTCCGAAGAGGCTACCGAGAAGCGCTACCGACGAGGACTTTCTGATTAATTTAAAAATCAACCGTAAGAGATAGAGCCGTGGTTTATTAAGCAAAAGTGCTTCAAATGCGCTCCTATAACTCAATCTAACATATAAAAGGTACCTCGTCGGTGAAAATAATTACAGTTCGGACTTAGATTTTTTCCTACCGAGTGGCTACCGCGAAGAGTCGCCCACGACGACTTTAGAAATTACTTAAAAATCAACCGTAAGAGATGGAGCCGTGGTTTATTAAGCAAAAGTGCGTCAAATACGCTCCCATAACGGAACATACCATTTAAAAGATACGTCGTCGGTGAAAATATTTTCAATTCGGACTTAGTCTCTGTCCGAAGAGGCTACCGAGAAGCGCTACAGACGACGACTTTCTGATTAATTTAAAAATCTACCGTAAGAGATAGAGCCGTGGTTTATTAAGCAAAAGTGCTTCAAATACGCTCCTATAACTCAATCTAACATATAAAAGGCACCTCGTCGGTGAAAATAATTACAGTTCGGACTTAGATTTTTTCCTACCGAGTGGCTACCGTGAAGAGTCGCCGACGACGACTAGAAATTATTTAAAAATCACCCGTAAGAGATGGAGCCGTGGTTTATTAAGCAAAAGTGCTTCAAATGCGCTCCTATAACTCAATCTAACATATAAAAGGTACCTCGTCGGTGAAAATAATTACAGTTCGGACTTAGTCTCTGTCCGAAGAGGCTACCGAGAAGCGCTACCGACGAGGACTTTCTGATTAATTTAAAAATCTACCGTAAGAGATAGAGCCGTGGTTTATTAAGCAAAAGTGCTTCAAATACGCTCCTATAACTCAATGTAACATATAAAAGGCACCTCGTCGGTGAAAATAATTACAGTTCGGGCTTTGATTTTTTCCTACCGAGTGGCTACCGTGAAGAGTCGCCGACGACGACTAGAAATTATTTAAAAATCACCCGTAAGAGATGGAGCCGTGGTTTATTAAGCAAAAGTGCTTCAAATGCGCTCCTATAACTCAATCTAACATATAAAAGGTACCTCGTCGGTGAAAATAATTACAGCTCGGACTTAGTCTCTGTCCGAAGAGGCTACCGAGAAGCGCTACCGACGAGGACTTTCTGATTAATTTAAAAATCAACCGTAAGAGATAGAGCCGTGGTTTATTAAGCAAAAGTGCTTCAAATGCGCTCCTATAACTCAATCTAACATATAAAAGGTACCTCGTCGGTGAAAATAATTACAGTTCGGACTTAGATTTTTTCCTACCGAGTGGCTACCGCGAAGAGTCGCCGACGACGACTTTAGAAATTATTTAAAAATCAACCGTAAGAGATGGAACCGTGGTTTATTAAGCAAAAGTGCGTCAAATACGCTCCCATAACCGAACATAACATTTAAAAGATACGACGTCGGTGAAAATATTTTCAATTCGGACTTAGTCTCTGTACGGAGAGGCTACCGAAAAGCGCTACCGATGAGGACTTTCTGATTAATTTAAAAATCAACCGTAAGACATAGAGCCGTGGTTTATTAAGCAAAAGTGCGTCAAATACGCTCCCATAACCGAACATAACATTTAAAAGATACGTCGTCGGTGAAAATATTTTCAATTCGGACTTAGTCTCTGTCCGAAGAGGCTACCGAGAAGCGCTACCGACGAGGACTTTCTGATTAATTTAAAAATCAACCGTAAGAGATAGAGCCGTGGTTTATTAAGCAAAAGTGCTTCAAATGCGCTCCTATAACTCAATCTAACATATAAAAGGTACCTCGTCGGTGAAAATAATTACAGTTCGGACTTAGATTTTTTCCTACCGTGTGGCTACCGCGAAGAGTCGCCGACGACGACTTTAGAAATTATTTAAAAATCTACCGTGAGAGATAGAGCCGTGGTTTATTAAGCAAAAGTGCGTCAAATACGCTCCCATAACGGAACATACCATTTAAAAGATATGTCGTCGGTGAAAATATTTTCAATTCGGACTTAGTCTCTGTCCGAAGAGGCTACCGAGAAGCGCTACCGACGAGGACTTTCTGATTAATTTAAAAATCAACCGTAAGAGATAGAGCCGTGGGTTATTAAGCAAAAGTGCTTCAAATGCGCTCCTATAACTCAATCTAACATATAAAAGGTACCTCGTCGGTGAAAATAATTACAGTTCGGACTTAGATTTTTTCCTACCGTGTGGCTACCGCGAAGAGTCGCCGACGACGACTTTAGAAATTATTTAAAAATCAACCGTAAGAGATGGAGCCGTGGTTTATTAAGCAAAAGTGCGTCAAATACGCTCCCATAACCGAACATACCATTTAAAAGATACGTCGTCGGTGAAAATATTTTCAATTCGGACTTAGTCTCTGTCCGAAGAGGCTACCGAGAAGCGCTACAGACGAGGACTTTCTGATTAATTTAAAAATCAACCGTAAGAGATAGAGCCGTGGGTTATTAAGCAAAAGTGCTTCAAATGCGCTCCTATAACTCAATCTAACATATAAAAGGTACCTCGTCGGTGAAAATAATTACAGTTCGGACTTAGATTTTTTCCTACCGTGTGGCTACCGCGAAGAGTCGCCGACGACGACTTTAGAAATTATTTAAAAATCAACCGTAAGAGATGGAGCCGTGGTTTATTAAGCAAAAGTGCGTCAAATACGCTCCCATAACCGAACATAACATTTAAAAGATACGACGTCGGTGAAAATATTTTCAATTCGGACTTAGTCTCTGTCCGAAGAGGCTACCGAGAAGCGCTACCGACGAGGACTTTCTGATTAATTTAAAAATCAACCGTAAGAGATAGAGCCGTGGTTTATTAAGCAAAAGTGCTTCAAATGCGCTCCTATAACTCAATCTAACATTTAAAAGGTACCTCGTCGGTGAAAATAATTACAGTTCGGACTTAGATTTTTTCCTACCGTGTGGCTACCGCGAAGAGTCCCCGACGACGACTTTAGAAATTATTTAAAAATCAACCGTAAGAGATGGAGCCGTGGTTTATTAAGCAAAAGTGCGTCAAATACGCTCCCATAACCGAACATAACATTTAAAAGATACGACGTCGGTGAAAATATTTTCAATTCGGACTTAGTCTCTGTCCGAAGAGGCTACCGAGAAGCGCTACCGACGAAGGATTCTGATTAATTTAAAAATCTACCGTAAGAGATAGAGCCGTGGTTTATTAAGCAAAAGTGCTTCAAATGCGCTCCTATAACTCAATCTAACATATAAAAGGTACCTCGTCGGTGAAAATAATTACAGTTCGGACTTAGATTTTTTCCTACCGAGTGGCTACCGTGTAGAGTCGCCGACGACGACTTTAGAAATTATTTAAAAATCAACCGTAAGAGATGGAGCCGTGGTGTATTAAGCAAAAGTGCGTCAAATACGCTCCCATAACCGAACATAACATTTAAAAGATACGACGTCGGTGAAAATATTTTCAATTCGGACTTAGTCTCTGTCCGAAGAGGCTACCGAGAAGCGCTACAGACGACGACTTTCTGATTAATTTAAAAATCTACCGTAAGAGATAGAGCCGTGGTTTATTAAGCAAAAGTGCTTCAAATACGCTCCTATAACTCAATCTAACATATAAAAGGCACCTCGTCGGTGAAAATAATTACAGTTCGGACTTAGATTTTTTCCTACCGAGTGGCTACCGTGAAGAGTCGCCGACGACGACTAGAAATTATTTAAAAATCACCCGTAAGAGATGGAGCCGTGGTTTATTAAGCAAAAGTGCTTCAAATGCGCTCCTATAACCGAACATAACATTTAAAAGATACGACGTCGGTGAAAATATTTTCAATTCGGACTTAGTCTCTGTCCGAAGAGGCTACCGAGAAGCGCTACCGACGAAGACTTTCTGATTAATTTAAAAATCTGCCGTAAGAGATAGAGCCGTGGTTTATTAAGCAAAAGTGCGTCAAATACGCTCCCATAACGGAACATACCATTTAAAAGATACGTCGTCGGTGAAAATATTTTCAATTCGGACTTAGTCTCTGTCCGAAGAGGCTACCGAGAAGCGCTACCGACGAGGACTTTCTGATTAATTTAAAAATCAACCGTAAGAGATAGAGCCGTGGGTTATTAAGCAAAAGTGCTTCAAATGCGCTCCTATAACTCAATCTAACATATAAAAGGTACCTCGTCGGTGAAAATAATTACAGTTCGGACTTAGATTTTTTCCTACCGTGTGGCTACCACGAAGAGTCGCCGACGACGACTTTAGAAATTATTTAAAAATCAACCGTAAGAGATGGAGCCGTGGTTTATTAAGCAAAAGTGCGTCAAATACGCTCCCATAACCGAACATAACATTTAAAAGATACGACGTCGGTGAAAATATTTTCAATTCGGACTTAGTCTCTGTCCGAAGAGGCTACCGAGAAGCGCTACCGACGAGGACTTTCTGATTAATTTAAAAATCAACCGTAAGAGATAGAGCCGTGGTTTATTAAGCAAAAGTGCTTCAAATGCGCTCCTATAACTCAATCTAACATATAAAAGGCACCTCGTCGGTGAAAATAATTACAGTTCGGACTTAGATTTTTTCCTACCGAGTGGCTACCGTGAAGAGTCGCCGACGACGACTTTAGAAATTATTTAAAAATCAACCGTAAGAGATGGAGCCGTGGTGTATTAAGCAAAAGTGCGTCAAATACGCTCCCATAACCGAACATAACGTTTAAAAGATACGACGTCGGTGAAAATATTTTCAATTCGGACTTAGTCTCTGTCCGAAGAGGCTACCGAGAAGCGCTACAGACGACGACTTTCTGATTAATTTAAAAATCTACCGTAAGAGATAGAGCCGTGGTTTATTAAGCAAAAGTGCTTCAAATACGCTCCTATAACTCAATCTAACATATAAAAGGCACCTCGTCGGTGAAAATAATTACAGTTCGGACTTAGATTTTTTCCTACCGAGTGGCTACCGTGAAGAGTCGCCGACGACGACTAGAAATTATTTAAAAATCACCCGTAAGAGATGGAGCCGGGGTTTATTAAGCAAAAGTGCTTCAAATGCGCTCCTATAATTCAATCTAACATATAAAAGGTACCTCGTCGGTGAAAATAATTACAGTTCGGACTTAGTCTCTGTCCGAAGAGGCTACCGAGAAGCGCTACCGACGAGGACTTTCTGATTAATTTAAAAATCAACCGTAAGAGATAGAGCCGTGGTTTATTAAGCAAAAGTGCTTCAAATGCGCTCCTCTAACTCAATCTAACATATAAAAGGTACCTCGTCGGTGAAAATAATTACAGTTCGGACTTAGATTTTTTCCTACCGTGTGGCTACCGCGAAGAGTCGCCGACGACGACTTTAGAAATTATTTAAAAATCAACCGTAAGAGATGGAGCCGTGGTTTATTAAGCAAAAGTGCGTCAAATACGCTCCCACAACCGAACATAACATTTAAAAGATACGACGTCGGTGAAAATATTTTCAATTCGGACTTAGTCTCTGTCCGAAGAGGCTACCGAGAAGCGCTACCGACGAGGACTTTCTGATTAATTTAAAAATCAACCGTAAGAGATAGAGCCGTGGGTTATTAAGCAAAAGTGCTTCAAATGCGCTCCTATAACTCAATCTAACATATAAAAGGTACCTCGTCGGTGAAAATAATTACAGTTCGGACTTAGATTTTTTCCTACCGTGTGGCTACCGCGAAGAGTCGCCGACGACGACTTTAGAAATTATTTAAAAATCAACCGTAAGAGATGGAGCCGTGGTTTATTAAGCAAAAGTGCGTCAAATACGCTCCCATAACCGAACATAACATTTAAAAGATACGACGTCGGTGAAAATATTTTCAATTCGGACTTAGTCTCTGTCCGAAGAGGCTACCGAGAAGCGCTACCGACGAGGACTTTCTGATTAATTTAAAAATCAACCGTAAGAGATAGAGCCGTGGGTTATTAAGCAAAAGTGCTTCAAATGCGCTCCTATAACTCAATCTAACATATAAAAGGTACCTCGTCGGTGAAAATAATTACAGTTCGGATTTAGATTTTTTCCTACCGTGTGGCTACCGCGAAGAGTCGCCGACGACGACTTTAGAAATTATTTAAAAATCAACCGTAAGAGATGGAGCCGTGGTTTATTAAGCAAAAGTGCGTCAAATACGCTCCCATAACCGAACATAACATTTAAAAGATACGACGTCGGTGAAAATATTTTCAATTCGGACTTAGTCTCTGTCCGAAGAGGCTACCGAGAAGCGCTACCGACGAGGACTTTCTGATTAATTTAAAAATCAACCGTAAGAGATAGAGCCGTGGTTTATTAAGCAAAAGTGCTTCAAATGCGCTCCTATAACTCAATCTAACATATAAAAGGTACCTCGTCGGTGAAAATAATTACAGTTCGGACTTAGATTTTTTCCTACCGAGTGGCTACAGCGAAGAGTCGCCCACGACGACTTTAGAAATTACTTAAAAATCAACCGTAAGAGATGGAGCCGTGGTTTATTAAGCAAAAGTGCGTCAAATACGCTCCCATAACGGAACATACCATTTAAAAGATACGTCGTCGGTGAAAATATTTTCAATTCGGACTTAGTCTCTGTCCGAAGAGGCTACCGAGAAGCGCTACAGACGACGACTTTCTGATTAATTTAAAAATCTACCGTAAGAGATAGAGCCGTGGTTTATTAAGCAAAAGTGCTTCAAATACGCTCCTATAACTCAATCTAACATATAAAAGGCACCTCGTCGGTGAAAATAATTACAGTTCGGACTTAGATTTTTTCCTACCGAGTGGCTACCGTGAAGAGTCGCCGACGACGACTAGAAATTATTTAAAAATCACCCGTAAGAGATGGAGCCGTGGTTTATTAAGCAAAAGTGCTTCAAATACGCTCCTATAACTCAATCTAACATATAAAAGGTACCTCGTCGGTGAAAATAATTACAGTTCGGACTTAGTCTCTGTCCGAAGAGGCTACCGAGAAGCGCTACCGACGAGGACTTTCTGATTAATTTAAAAATCTACCGTAAGAGATAGAGCCGTGGTTTATTAAGCAAAAGTGCTTCAAATACGCTCCTATAACTCAATGTAACATATAAAAGGCACCTCGTCGGTGAAAATAATTACAGTTCGGGCTTTGATTTTTTCCTACCTAGTGGCTACCGTGAAGAGTCGCCGACGACGACTAGAAATTATTTAAAAATCACCCGTAAGAGATGGAGCCGTGGTTTATTAAGCAAAAGTGCTTCAAATGCGCTCCTATAACTCAATCTAACATATAAAAGGTACCTCGTCGGTGAAAATAATTACAGCTCGGACTTAGTCTCTGTCCGAAGAGGCTACCGAGAAGCGCTACCGACGAGGACTTTCTGATTAATTTAAAAATCAACCGTAAGAGATAGAGCCGTGGTTTATTAAGCAAAAGTGCTTCAAATGCGCTCCTATAACTCAATCTAACATATAAAAGGTACCTCGTCGGTGAAAATAATTACAGTTCGGACTTAGATTTTTTCCTACCGTGTGGCTACCGCGAAGAGTCGCCGACGACGACTTTAGAAATTATTTAAAAATCAACCGTAAGAGATGGAGCCGTGGTTTATTAAGCAAAAGTGCGTCAAATACGCTCCCACAACCGAACATAACATTTAAAAGATACGACGTCGGTGAAAATATTTTCAATTCGGACTTAGTCTCTGTCCGAAGAGGCTACCGAGAAGCGCTACCGACGAGGACTTTCTGATTAATTTAAAAATCAACCGTAAGAGATAGAGCCGTGGGTTATTAAGCAAAAGTGCTTCAAATGCGCTCCTATAACTCAATCTAACATATAAAAGGTACCTCGTCGGTGAAAATAATTACAGTTCGGACTTAGATTTTTTCCTACCGAGTGGCTACCGCGAAGAGTCGCCGACGACGACTTTAGAAATTATTTAAAAATCAACCGTAAGAGATGGAACCGTGGTTTATTAAGCAAAAGTGCGTCAAATACGCTCCCATAACCGAACATAACATTTAAAAGATACGACGTCGGTGAAAATATTTTCAATTCGGACTTAGTCTCTGTACGGAGAGGCTACCGAAAAGCGCTACCGATGAGGACTTTCTGATTAATTTAAAAATCAACCGTAAGACATAGAGCCGTGGTTTATTAAGCAAAAGTGCGTCAAATACGCTCCCATAACCGAACATAACATTTAAAAGATACGTCGTCGGTGAAAATATTTTCAATTCGGACTTAGTCTCTGTCCGAAGAGGCTACCGAGAAGCGCTACCGACGAGGACTTTCTGATTAATTTAAAAATCAACCGTAAGAGATAGAGCCGTGGTTTATTAAGCAAAAGTGCTTCAAATGCGCTCCTATAACTCAATCTAACATATAAAAGGTACCTCGTCGGTGAAAATAATTACAGTTCGGACTTAGATTTTTTCCTACCGTGTGGCTACCGCGAAGAGTCGCCGACGACGACTTTAGAAATTATTTAAAAATCTACCGTGAGAGATAGAGCCGTGGTTTATTAAGCAAAAGTGCGTCAAATACGCTCCCATAACGGAACATACCATTTAAAAGATATGTCGTCGGTGAAAATATTTTCAATTCGGACTTAGTCTCTGTCCGAAGAGGCTACCGAGAAGCGCTACCGACGAGGACTTTCTGATTAATTTAAAAATCAACCGTAAGAGATAGAGCCGTGGGTTATTAAGCAAAAGTGCTTCAAATGCGCTCCTATAACTCAATCTAACATATAAAAGGTACCTCGTCGGTGAAAATAATTACAGTTCGGATTTAGATTTTTTCCTACCGTGTGGCTACCGCGAAGAGTCGCCGACGACGACTTTAGAAATTATTTAAAAATCAACCGTAAGAGATGGAGCCGTGGTTTATTAAGCAAAAGTGCGTCAAATACGCTCCCATAACCGAACATACCATTTAAAAGATACGTCGTCGGTGAAAATATTTTCAATTCGGACTTAGTCTCTGTCCGAAGAGGCTACCGAGAAGCGCTACAGACGAGGACTTTCTGATTAATTTAAAAATCAACCGTAAGAGATAGAGCCGTGGGTTATTAAGCAAAAGTGCTTCAAATGCGCTCCTATAACTCAATCTAACATATAAAAGGTACCTCGTCGGTGAAAATAATTACAGTTCGGACTTAGATTTTTTCCTACCGTGTGGCTACCGCGAAGAGTCGCCGACGACGACTTTAGAAATTATTTAAAAATCAACCGTAAGAGATGGAGCCGTGGTTTATTAAGCAAAAGTGCGTCAAATACGCTCCCATAACCGAACATAACATTTAAAAGATACGACGTCGGTGAAAATATTTTCAATTCGGACTTAGTCTCTGTCCGAAGAGGCTACCGAGAAGCGCTACCGACGAGGACTTTCTGATTAATTTAAAAATCAACCGTAAGAGATAGAGCCGTGGTTTATTAAGCAAAAGTGCTTCAAATGCGCTCCTATAACTCAATCTAACATATAAAAGGTACCTCGTCGGTGAAAATAATTACAGTTCGGACTTAGATTTTTTCCTACCGAGTGGCTACCGCGAAGAGTCGCCCACGACGACTTTAGAAATTACTTAAAAATCAACCGTAAGAGATGGAGCCGTGGTTTATTAAGCAAAAGTGCGTCAAATACGCTCCCATAACGGAACATACCATTTAAAAGATACGTCGTCGGTGAAAATATTTTCAATTCGGACTTAGTCTCTGTCCGAAGAGGCTACCGAGAAGCGCTACAGACGACGACTTTCTGATTAATTTAAAAATCTACCGTAAGAGATAGAGCCGTGGTTTATTAAGCAAAAGTGCTTCAAATACGCTCCTATAACTCAATCTAACATATAAAAGGCACCTCGTCGGTGAAAATAATTACAGTTCGGACTTAGATTTTTTCCTACCGAGTGGCTACCGTGAAGAGTCGCCGACGACGACTAGAAATTATTTAAAAATCACCCGTAAGAGATGGAGCCGTGGTTTATTAAGCAAAAGTGCTTCAAATGCGCTCCTATAACTCAATCTAACATATAAAAGGTACGTCGTCGGTGAAAATAATTACAGTTCGGACTTAGTCTCTGTCCGAAGAGGCTACCGAGAAGCGCTACCGACGAGGACTTTCTGATTAATTTAAAAATCTACCGTAAGAGATAGAGCCGTGGTTTATTAAGCAAAAGTGCTTCAAATACGCTCCTATAACTCAATGTAACATATAAAAGGCACCTCGTCGGTGAAAATAATTACAGTTCGGGCTTTGATTTTTTCCTACCGAGTGGCTACCGTGAAGAGTCGCCGACGACGACTAGAAATTATTTAAAAATCACCCGTAAGAGATGGAGCCGTGGTTTATTAAGCAAAAGTGCTTCAAATGCGCTCCTATAACTCAATCTAACATATAAAAGGTACCTCGTCGGTGAAAATAATTACAGCTCGGACTTAGTCTCTGTCCGAAGAGGCTACAGAGAAGCGCTACCGACGAGGACTTTCTGATTAATTTAAAAATCAACCGTAAGAGATAGAGCCGTGGTTTATTAAGCAAAAGTGCTTCAAATGCGCTCCTATAACTCAATCTAACATATAAAAGGTACCTCGTCGGTGAAAATAATTACAGTTCGGACTTAGATTTTTTCCTACCGAGTGGCTACCGCGAAGAGTCGCCGACGACGACTTTAGAAATTATTTAAAAATCAACCGTAAGAGATGGAACCGTGGTTTATTAAGCAAAAGTGCGTCAAATACGCTCCCATAACCGAACATAACATTTAAAAGATACGTCGTCGGTGAAAATATTTTCAATTCGGACTTAGTCTCTGTACGGAGAGGCTACCGAAAAGCGCTACCGATGAGGACTTTCTGATTAATTTAAAAATCAACCGTAAGACATAGAGCCGTGGTTTATTAAGCAAAAGTGCGTCAAATACGCTCCCATAACCGAACATAACATTTAAAAGATACGTCGTCGGTGAAAATATTTTCAATTCGGACTTAGTCTCTGTCCGAAGAGGCTACCGAGAAGCGCTACCGACGAGGACTTTCTGATTAATTTAAAAATCAACCGTAAGAGATAGAGCCGTGGTTTATTAAGCAAAAGTGCTTCAAATGCGCTCCTATAACTCAATCTAACATATAAAAGGTACCTCGTCGGTGAAAATAATTACAGTTCGGACTTAGATTTTTTCCTACCGTGTGGCTACCGCGAAGAGTCGCCGACGACGACTTTAGAAATTATTTAAAAATCTACCGTGAGAGATAGAGCCGTGGTTTATTAAGCAAAAGTGCGTCAAATACGCTCCCATAACGGAACATACCATTTAAAAGATATGTCGTCGGTGAAAATATTTTCAATTCGGACTTAGTCTCTGTCCGAAGAGGCTACCGAGAAGCGCTACCGACGAGGACTTTCTGATTAATTTAAAAATCAACCGTAAGAGATAGAGCCGTGGGTTATTAAGCAAAAGTGCTTCAAATGCGCTCCTATAACTCAATCTAACATATAAAAGGTACCTCGTCGGTGAAAATAATTACAGTTCGGACTTAGATTTTTTCCTACCGTGTGGCTACCGCGAAGAGTCGCCGACGACGACTTTAGAAATTATTTAAAAATCAACCGTAAGAGATAGAGCCGTGGTTTATTAAGCAAAAGTGCGTCAAATACGCTCCCATAACCGAACATACCATTTAAAAGATACGTCGTCGGTGAAAATATTTTCAATTCGGACTTAGTCTCTGTCCGAAGAGGCTACCGAGAAGCGCTACAGACGAGGACTTTCTGATTAATTTAAAAATCAACCGTAAGAGATAGAGCCGTGGGTTATTAAGCAAAAGTGCTTCAAATGCGCTCCTATAACTCAATCTAACATATAAAAGGTACCTCGTCGGTGAAAATAATTACAGTTCGGACTTAGATTTTTTCCTACCGTGTGGCTACCGCGAAGAGTCGCCGACGACGACTTTAGAAATTATTTAAAAATCAACCGTAAGAGATGGAGCCGTGGTTTATTAAGCAAAAGTGCGTCAAATACGCTCCCATAACCGAACATAACATTTAAAAGATACGACGTCGGTGAAAATATTTTCAATTCGGACTTAGTCTCTGTCCGAAGAGGCTACCGAGAAGCGCTACCGACGAGGACTTTCTGATTAATTTAAAAATCAACCGTAAGAGATAGAGCCGTGGTTTATTAAGCAAAAGTGCTTCAAATGCGCTCCTATAACTCAATCTAACATATAAAAGGTACCTCGTCGGTGAAAATAATTACAGTTCGGACTTAGATTTTTTCCTACCGAGTGGCTACCGCGAAGAGTCGCCCACGACGACTTTAGAAATTACTTAAAAATCAACCGTAAGAGATGGAGCCGTGGTTTATTAAGCAAAAGTGCGTCAAATACGCTCCCATAACGGAACATACCATTTAAAAGATACGTCGTCGGTGAAAATATTTTCAATTCGGACTTAGTCTCTGTCCGAAGAGGCTACCGAGAAGCGCTACAGACGACGACTTTCTGATTAATTTAAAAATCTACCGTAAGAGATAGAGCCGTGGTTTATTAAGCAAAAGTGCTTCAAATACGCTCCTATAACTCAATCTAACATATAAAAGGCACCTCGTCGGTGAAAATAATTACAGTTCGGACTTAGATTTTTTCCTACCGAGTGGCTACCGTGAAGAGTCGCCGACGACGACTAGAAATTATTTAAAAATTACCCGTAAGAGATGGAGCCGTGGTTTATTAAGCAAAAGTGCTTCAAATGCGCTCCTATAACTCAATCTAACATATAAAAGGTACCTCGTCGGTGAAAATAATTACAGTTCGGACTTAGTCTCTGTCCGAAGAGGCTACCGAGAAGCGCTACCGACGAGGACTTTCTGATTAATTTAAAAATCTACCGTAAGAGATAGAGCCGTGGTTTATTAAGCAAAAGTGCTTCAAATACGCTCCTATAACTCAATGTAACATATAAAAGGCACCTCGTCGGTGAAAATAATTACAGTTCGGGCTTTGATTTTTTCCTACCGAGTGGCTACCGTGAAGAGTCGCCGACGACGACTAGAAATTATTTAAAAATCACCCGTAAGAGATGGAGCCGTGGTTTATTAAGCAAAAGTGCTTCAAATGCGCTCCTATAACTCAATCTAACATATAAAAGGTACCTCGTCGGTGAAAATAATTACAGTTCGGACTTAGTCTCTGTCCGAAGAGGCTACCGAGAAGCGCTACCGACGAGGACTTTCTGATTAATTTAAAAATCTACCGTAAGAGATAGAGCCGTGGTTTATTAAGCAAAAGTGCTTCAAATACGCTCCTATAACTCAATGTAACATATAAAAGGCACCTCGTCGGTGAAAATAATTACAGTTCGGGCTTTGATTTTTTCCTACCGAGTGGCTACCGTGAAGAGTCGCCGACGACGACTAGAAATTATTTAAAAATCACCCGTAAGAGATGGAGCCGTGGTTTATTAAGCAAAAGTGCTTCAAATGCGCTCCTATAACTCAATCTAACATATAAAAGGTACCTCGTCGGTGAAAATAATTACAGCTCGGACTTAGTCTCTGTCCGAAGAGGCTACCGAGAAGCGCTACCGACGAGGACTTTCTGATTAATTTAAAAATCAACCGTAAGAGATAGAGCCGTGGTTTATTAAGCAAAAGTGCTTCAAATGCGCTCCTATAACTCAATCTAACATATAAAAGGTACCTCGTCGGTGAAAATAATTACAGTTCGGACTTAGATTTTTTCCTACCGAGTGGCTACCGCGAAGAGTCGCCGACGACGACTTTAGAAATTATTTAAAAATCAACCGTAAGAGATGGAACCGTGGTTTATTAAGCAAAAGTGCGTCAAATACGCTCCCATAACCGAACATAACATTTAAAAGATACGACGTCGGTGAAAATATTTTCAATTCGGACTTAGTCTCTGTACGGAGAGGCTACCGAAAAGCGCTACCGATGAGGACTTTCTGATTAATTTAAAAATCAACCGTAAGACATAGAGCCGTGGTTTATTAAGCAAAAGTGCGTCAAATACGCTCCCATAACCGAACATAACATTTAAAAGATACGTCGTCGGTGAAAATATTTTCAATTCGGACTTAGTCTCTGTCCGAAGAGGCTACCGAGAAGCGCTACCGACGAGGACTTTCTGATTAATTTAAAAATCAACCGTAAGAGATAGAGCCGTGGTTTATTAAGCAAAAGTGCTTCAAATGCGCTCCTATAACTCAATCTAACATATAAAAGGTACCTCGTCGGTGAAAATAATTACAGTTCGGACTTAGATTTTTTCCTACCGTGTGGCTACCGCGAAGAGTCGCCGACGACGACTTTAGAAATTATTTAAAAATCTACCGTGAGAGATAGAGCCGTGGTTTATTAAGCAAAAGTGCGTCAAATACGCTCCCATAACGGAACATACCATTTAAAAGATATGTCGTCGGTGAAAATATTTTCAATTCGGACTTAGTCTCTGTCCGAAGAGGCTACCGAGAAGCGCTACCGACGAGGACTTTCTGATTAATTTAAAAATCAACCGTAAGAGATAGAGCCGTGGGTTATTAAGCAAAAGTGCTTCAAATGCGCTCCTATAACTCAATCTAACATATAAAAGGTACCTCGTCGGTGAAAATAATTACAGTTCGGACTTAGATTTTTTCCTACCGTGTGGCTACCGCGAAGAGTCGCCGACGACGACTTTAGAAATTATTTAAAAATCAACCGTAAGAGATGGAGCCGTGGTTTATTAAGCAAAAGTGCGTCAAATACGCTCCCATAACCGAACATACCATTTAAAAGATACGTCGTCGGTGAAAATATTTTCAATTCGGACTTAGTCTCTGTCCGAAGAGGCTACCGAGAAGCGCTACAGACGAGGACTTTCTGATTAATTTAAAAATCAACCGTAAGAGATAGAGCCGTGGGTTATTAAGCAAAAGTGCTTCAAATGCGCTCCTATAACTCAATCTAACATATAAAAGGTACCTCGTCGGTGAAAATAATTACAGTTCGGACTTAGATTTTTTCCTACCGTGTGGCTACCGCGAAGAGTCGCCGACGACGACTTTAGAAATTATTTAAAAATCAACCGTAAGAGATGGAGCCGTGGTTTATTAAGCAAAAGTGCGTCAAATACGCTCCCATAACCGAACATAACATTTAAAAGATACGACGTCGGTGAAAATATTTTCAATTCGGACTTAGTCTCTGTCCGAAGAGGCTACCGAGAAGCGCTACCGACGAGGACTTTCTGATTAATTTAAAAATCAACCGTAAGAGATAGAGCCGTGGTTTATTAAGCAAAAGTGCTTCAAATGCGCTCCTATAACTCAATCTAACATATAAAAGGTACCTCGTCGGTGAAAATAATTACAGTTCGGACTTAGATTTTTTCCTACCGAGTGGCTACCGCGAAGAGTCGCCCACGACGACTTTAGAAATTACTTAAAAATCAACCGTAAGAGATGGAGCCGTGGTTTATTAAGCAAAAGTGCGTCAAATACGCTCCCATAACGGAACATACCATTTAAAAGATACGTCGTCGGTGAAAATATTTTCAATTCGGACTTAGTCTCTGTCCGAAGAGGCTACCGAGAAGCGCTACAGACGACGACTTTCTGATTAATTTAAAAATCTACCGTAAGAGATAGAGCCGTGGTTTATTAAGCAAAAGTGCTTCAAATACGCTCCTATAACTCAATCTAACATATAAAAGGCACCTCGTCGGTGAAAATAATTACAGTTCGGACTTAGATTTTTTCCTACCGAGTGGCTACCGTGAAGAGTCGCCGACGACGACTAGAAATTATTTAAAAATCACCCGTAAGAGATGGAGCCGTGGTTTATTAAGCAAAAGTGCTTCAAATGCGCTCCTATAACTCAATCTAACATATAAAAGGTACCTCGTCGGTGAAAATAATTACAGTTCGGACTTAGTCTCTGTCCGAAGAGGCTACCGAGAAGCGCTACCGACGAGGACTTTCTGATTAATTTAAAAATCTACCGTAAGAGATAGAGCCGTGGTTTATTAAGCAAAAGTGCTTCAAATACGCTCCTATAACTCAATGTAACATATAAAAGGCACCTCGTCGGTGAAAATAATTACAGTTCGGGCTTTGATTTTTTCCTACCGAGTGGCTACCGTGAAGAGTCGCCGACGACGACTAGAAATTATTTAAAAATCACCCGTAAGAGATGGAGCCGTGGTTTATTAAGCAAAAGTGCTTCAAATGCGCTCCTATAACTCAATCTAACATATAAAAGGTACCTCGTCGGTGAAAATAATTACAGCTCGGACTTAGTCTCTGTCCGAAGAGGCTACCGAGAAGCGCTACCGACGAGGACTTTCTGATTAATTTAAAAATCAACCGTAAGAGATAGAGCCGTGGTTTATTAAGCAAAAGTGCTTCAAATGCGCTCCTATAACTCAATCTAACATATAAAAGGTACCTCGTCGGTGAAAATAATTACAGTTCGGACTTAGATTTTTTCCTACCGTGTGGCTACCGCGAAGAGTCGCCGACGACGACTTTAGAAATTATTTAAAAATCAACCGTAAGAGATGGAGCCGTGGTTTATTAAGCAAAAGTGCGTCAAATACGCTCCCACAACCGAACATAACATTTAAAAGATACGACGTCGGTGAAAATATTTTCAATTCGGACTTAGTCTCTGTCCGAAGAGGCTACCGAGAAGCGCTACCGACGAAGACTTTCTGATTAATTTAAAAATCTACCGTAAGAGATAGAGCCGTGGTTTATTAAGCAAAAGTGCGTCAAATACGCTCCCATAACGGAACATACCATTTAAAAGATACGTCGTCGGTGAAAATATTTTCAATTCGGACTTAGTCTCTGTCCGAAGAGGCTACCGAGAAGCGCTACCGACGAGGACTTTCTGATTAATTTAAAAATCAACCGTAAGAGATAGAGCCGTGGGTTATTAAGCAAAAGTGCTTCAAATGCGCTCCTATAACTCAATCTAACATATAAAAGGTACCTCGTCGGTGAAAATAATTACAGTTCGGACTTAGATTTTTTCCTACCGAGTGGCTACCGCGAAGAGTCGCCGACGACGACTTTAGAAATTATTTAAAAATCAACCGTAAGAGATGGAACCGTGGTTTATTAAGCAAAAGTGCGTCAAATACGCTCCCATAACCGAACATAACATTTAAAAGATACGACGTCGGTGAAAATATTTTCAATTCGGACTTAGTCTCTGTACGGAGAGGCTACCGAAAAGCGCTACCGATGAGGACTTTCTGATTAATTTAAAAATCAACCGTAAGACATAGAGCCGTGGTTTATTAAGCAAAAGTGCGTCAAATACGCTCCCATAACCGAACATAACATTTAAAAGATACGTCGTCGGTGAAAATATTTTCAATTCGGACTTAGTCTCTGTCCGAAGAGGCTACCGAGAAGCGCTACCGACGAGGACTTTCTGATTAATTTAAAAATCAACCGTAAGAGATAGAGCCGTGGTTTATTAAGCAAAAGTGCTTCAAATGCGCTCCTATAACTCAATCTAACATATAAAAGGTACCTCGTCGGTGAAAATAATTACAGTTAGGACTTAGATTTTTTCCTACCGAGTGGCTACCGCGAAGAGTCGCCCACGACGACTTTAGAAATTACTTAAAAATCAACCGTAAGAGATGGAGCCGTGGTTTATTAAGCAAAAGTGCGTCAAATACGCTCCCATAACGGAACATACCATTTAAAAGATACGTCGTCGGTGAAAATATTTTCAATTCGGACTTAGTCTCTGTCCGAAGAGGCTACCGAGAAGCGCTACCGACGAGGACTTTCTGATTAATTTAAAAATCAACCGTAAGAGATAGAGCCGTGGTTTATTAAGCAAAAGTGCTTCAAATGCGCTCCTATAACTCAATCTAACATATAAAAGGTACCTCGTCGGTGAAAATAATTACAGTTCGGACTTAGATTTTTTCCTACCGTGTGGCTACCGCGAAGAGTCGCCGACGACGACTTTAGAAATTATTTAAAAATCAACCGTAAGAGATGGAGCCGTGGTTTATTAAGCAAAAGTGCGTCAAATACGCTCCCATAACCGAACATAACATTTAAAAGATACGACGTCGGTGAAAATATTTTCAATTCGGACTTAGTCTCTGTCCGAAGAGGCTACCGAGAAGCGCTACCGACGAGGACTTTCTGATTAATTTAAAAATCAACCGTAAGAGATAGAGCCGTGGGTTATTAAGCAAAAGTGCTTCAAATGCGCTCCTATAACTCAATCTAACATATAAAAGGCACCTCGTCGGTGAAAATAATTACAGTTCGGACTTAGATTTTTTCCTACCGAGTGGCTACCGTGAAGAGTCGCCGACGACGACTAGAAATTATTTAAAAATCACCCGTAAGAGATGGAGCCGTGGTTTATTAAGCAAAAGTGCTTCAAATGCGCTCCTATAACTCAATCTAACATATAAAAGGTACCTCGTCGGTGAAAATAATTACAGTTCGGACTTAGTCTCTGTCCGAAGAGGCTACCGAGAAGCGCTACCGACGAGGACTTTCTGATTAATTTAAAAATCTACCGTAAGAGATAGAGCCGTGGTTTATTAAGCAAAAGTGCTTCAAATACGCTCCTATAACTCAATGTAACATATAAAAGGCACCTCGTCGGTGAAAATAATTACAGTTCGGGCTTTGATTTTTTCCTACCGAGTGGCTACCGTGAAGAGTCGCCGACGACGACTAGAAATTATTTAAAAATCACCCGTAAGAGATGGAGCCGTGGTTTATTAAGCAAAAGTGCTTCAAATGCGCTCCTATAACTCAATCTAACATATAAAAGGTACCTCGTCGGTGAAAATAATTACAGTTCGGACTTAGTCTCTGTCCGAAGAGGCTACCGAGAAGCGCTACCGACGAGGACTTTCTGATTAATTTAAAAATCAACCGTAAGAGATAGAGCCGTGGTTTATTAAGCAAAAGTGCTTCAAATGCGCTCCTATAACTCAATCTAACATATAAAAGGTACCTCGTCGGTGAAAATAATTACAGTTCGGACTTAGATTTTTTCCTACCGTGTGGCTACCGCGAAGAGTCGCCGACGACGACTTTAGAAATTATTTAAAAATCAACCGTAAGAGATGGAGCCGTGGTTTATTAAGCAAAAGTGCGTCAAATACGCTCCCACAACCGAACATAACATTTAAAAGATACGACGTCGGTGAAAATATTTTCAATTCGGACTTAGTCTCTGTCCGAAGAGGCTACCGAGAAGCGCTACCGACGAGGACTTTCTGATTAATTTAAAAATCAACCGTAAGAGATAGAGCCGTGGGTTATTAAGCAAAAGTGCTTCAAATGCGCTCCTATAACTCAATCTAACATATAAAAGGTACCTCGTCGGTGAAAATAATTACAGTTCGGACTTAGATTTTTTCCTACCGAGTGGCTACCGCGAAGAGTCGCCGACGACGACTTTAGAAATTATTTAAAAATCAACCGTAAGAGATGGAACCGTGGTTTATTAAGCAAAAGTGCGTCAAATACGCTCCCATAACCGAACATAACATTTAAAAGATACGACGTCGGTGAAAATATTTTCAATTCGGACTTAGTCTCTGTACGGAGAGGCTACCGAAAAGCGCTACCGATGAGGACTTTCTGATTAATTTAAAAATCAACCGTAAGACATAGAGCCGTGGTTTATTAAGCAAAAGTGCGTCAAATACGCTCCCATAACCGAACATAACATTTAAAAGATACGTCGTCGGTGAAAATATTTTCAATTCGGACTTAGTCTCTGTCCGAAGAGGCTACCGAGAAGCGCTACCGACGAGGACTTTCTGATTAATTTAAAAATCAACCGTAAGAGATAGAGCCGTGGTTTATTAAGCAAAAGTGCTTCAAATGCGCTCCTATAACTCAATCTAACATATAAAAGGTACCTCGTCGGTGAAAATAATTACAGTTCGGACTTAGATTTTTTCCTACCGAGTGGCTACCGCGAAGAGTCGCCCACGACGACTTTAGAAATTACTTAAAAATCAACCGTAAGAGATGGAGCCGTGGTTTATTAAGCAAAAGTGCGTCAAATACGCTCCCATAACGGAACATACCATTTAAAAGATACGTCGTCGGTGAAAATATTTTCAATTCGGACTTAGTCTCTGTCCGAAGAGGCTACCGAGAAGCGCTACCGACGAGGACTTTCTGATTAATTTAAAAATCAACCGTAAGAGATAGAGCCGTGGTTTATTAAGCAAAAGTGCTTCAAATGCGCTCCTATAACTCAATCTAACATATAAAAGGTACCTCGTCGGTGAAAATAATTACAGTTCGGACTTAGATTTTTTCCTACCGAGTGGCTACCGTGAAGAGTCGCCGACGACGACTAGAAATTATTTAAAAATCACCCGTAAGAGATGGAGCCGTGGTTTATTAAGCAAAAGTGCTTCAAATGCGCTCCTATAACTCAATCTAACATATAAAAGGTACCTCGTCGGTGAAAATAATTACAGTTCGGACTTAGTCTCTGTCCGAAGAGGCTACCGAGAAGCGCTACCGACGAGGACTTTCTGATTAATTTAAAAATCTACCGTAAGAGATAGAGCCGTGGTTTATTAAGCAAAAGTGCTTCAAATACGCTCCTATAACTCAATGTAACATATAAAAGGCACCTCGTCGGTGAAAATAATTACAGTTCGGGCTTTGATTTTTTCCTACCGAGTGGCTACCGTGAAGAGTCGCCGACGACGACTAGAAATTATTTAAAAATCACCCGTAAGAGATGGAGCCGTGGTTTATTAAGCAAAAGTGCTTCAAATGCGCTCCTATAACTCAATCTAACATATAAAAGGTACCTCGTCGGTGAAAATAATTACAGCTCGGACTTAGTCTCTGTCCGAAGAGGCTACCGAGAAGCGCTACCGACGAGGACTTTCTGATTAATTTAAAAATCAACCGTAAGAGATAGAGCCGTGGTTTATTAAGCAAAAGTGCTTCAAATGCGCTCCTATAACTCAATCTAACATATAAAAGGTACCTCGTCGGTGAAAATAATTACAGTTCGGACTTAGATTTTTTCCTACCGTGTGGCTACCGCGAAGAGTCGCCGACGACGACTTTAGAAATTATTTAAAAATCAACCGTAAGAGATGGAGCCGTGGTTTATTAAGCAAAAGTGCGTCAAATACGCTCCCACAACCGAACATAACATTTAAAAGATACGACGTCGGTGAAAATATTTTCAATTCGGACTTAGTCTCTGTCCGAAGAGGCTACCGAGAAGCGCTACCGACGAAGACTTTCTGATTAATTTAAAAATCTACCGTAAGAGATAGAGCCGTGGTTTATTAAGCAAAAGTGCGTCAAATACGCTCCCATAACGGAACATACCATTTAAAAGATACGTCGTCGGTGAAAATATTTTCAATTCGGACTTAGTCTCTGTCCGAAGAGGCTACCGAGAAGCGCTACCGACGAGGACTTTCTGATTAATTTAAAAATCAACCGTAAGAGATAGAGCCGTGGGTTATTAAGCAAAAGTGCTTCAAATGCGCTCCTATAACTCAATCTAACATATAAAAGGTACCTCGTCGGTGAAAATAATTACAGTTCGGACTTAGATTTTTTCCTACCGAGTGGCTACCGCGAAGAGTCGCCGACGACGACTTTAGAAATTATTTAAAAATCAACCGTAAGAGATGGAACCGTGGTTTATTAAGCAAAAGTGCGTCAAATACGCTCCCATAACCGAACATAACATTTAAAAGATACGACGTCGGTGAAAATATTTTCAATTCGGACTTAGTCTCTGTACGGAGAGGCTACCGAAAAGCGCTACCGATGAGGACTTTCTGATTAATTTAAAAATCAACCGTAAGACATAGAGCCGTGGTTTATTAAGCAAAAGTGCGTCAAATACGCTCCCATAACCGAACATAACATTTAAAAGATACGTCGTCGGTGAAAATATTTTCAATTCGGACTTAGTCTCTGTCCGAAGAGGCTACCGAGAAGCGCTACCGACGAGGACTTTCTGATTAATTTAAAAATCAACCGTAAGAGATAGAGCCGTGGTTTATTAAGCAAAAGTGCTTCAAATGCGCTCCTATAACTCAATCTAACATATAAAAGGTACCTCGTCGGTGAAAATAATTACAGTTCGGACTTAGATTTTTTCCTACCGTGTGGCTACCGCGAAGAGTCGCCGACGACGACTTTAGAAATTATTTAAAAATCTACCGTGAGAGATAGAGCCGTGGTTTATTAAGCAAAAGTGCGTCAAATACGCTCCCATAACGGAACATACCATTTAAAAGATATGTCGTCGGTGAAAATATTTTCAATTCGGACTTAGTCTCTGTCCGAAGAGGCTACCGAGAAGCGCTACCGACGAGGACTTTCTGATTAATTTAAAAATCAACCGTAAGAGATAGAGCCGTGGGTTATTAAGCAAAAGTGCTTCAAATGCGCTCCTATAACTCAATCTAACATATAAAAGGTACCTCGTCGGTGAAAATAATTACAGTTCGGACTTAGATTTTTTCCTACCGTGTGGCTACCGCGAAGAGTCGCCGACGACGACTTTAGAAATTATTTAAAAATCAACCGTAAGAGATGGAGCCGTGGTTTATTAAGCAAAAGTGCTTCAAATGCGCTCCTATAACTCAATCTAACATATAAAAGGTACCTCGTCGGTGAAAATAATTACAGTTCGGACTTAGATTTTTTCCTACCGAGTGGCTACCGCGAAGAGTCGCCCACGACGACTTTAGAAATTACTTAAAAATCAACCGTAAGAGATGGAGCCGTGGTTTATTAAGCAAAAGTGCGTCAAATACGCTCCCATAACGGAACATACCATTTAAAAGATACGTCGTCGGTGAAAATATTTTCAATTCGGACTTAGTCTCTGTCCGAAGAGGCTACCGAGAAGCGCTACCGACGAGGACTTTCTGATTAATTTAAAAATCAACCGTAAGAGATAGAGCCGTGGTTTATTAAGCAAAAGTGCTTCAAATGCGCTCCTATAACTCAATCTAACATATAAAAGGCACCTCGTCGGTGAAAATAATTACAGTTCGGACTTAGATTTTTTCCTACCGAGTGGCTACCGTGAAGAGTCGCCGACGACGACTAGAAATTATTTAAAAATCACCCGTAAGAGATGGAGCCGTGGTTTATTAAGCAAAAGTGCTTCAAATGCGCTCCTATAACTCAATCTAACATATAAAAGGTACCTCGTCGGTGAAAATAATTACAGTTCGGACTTAGTCTCTGTCCGAAGAGGCTACCGAGAAGCGCTACCGACGAGGACTTTCTGATTAATTTAAAAATCTACCGTAAGAGATAGAGCCGTGGTTTATTAAGCAAAAGTGCTTCAAATACGCTCCTATAACTCAATGTAACATATAAAAGGCACCTCGTCGGTGAAAATAATTACAGTTCGGGCTTTGATTTTTTCCTACCGAGTGGCTACCGTGAAGAGTCGCCGACGACGACTAGAAATTATTTAAAAATCACCCGTAAGAGATGGAGCCGTGGTTTATTAAGCAAAAGTGCTTCAAATGCGCTCCTATAACTCAATCTAACATATAAAAGGTACCTCGTCGGTGAAAATAATTACAGCTCGGACTTAGTCTCTGTCCGAAGAGGCTACCGAGAAGCGCTACCGACGAGGACTTTCTGATTAATTTAAAAATCAACCGTAAGAGATAGAGCCGTGGTTTATTAAGCAAAAGTGCTTCAAATGCGCTCCTATAACTCAATCTAACATATAAAAGGTACCTCGTCGGTGAAAATAATTACAGTTCGGACTTAGATTTTTTCCTACCGTGTGGCTACCGCGAAGAGTCGCCGACGACGACTTTAGAAATTATTTAAAAATCAACCGTAAGAGATGGAGCCGTGGTTTATTAAGCAAAAGTGCGTCAAATACGCTCCCACAACCGAACATAACATTTAAAAGATACGACGTCGGTGAAAATATTTTCAATTCGGACTTAGTCTCTGTCCGAAGAGGCTACCGAGAAGCGCTACCGACGAAGACTTTCTGATTAATTTAAAAATCTACCGTAAGAGATAGAGCCGTGGTTTATTAAGCAAAAGTGCGTCAAATACGCTCCCACAACCGAACATAACATTTAAAAGATACGACGTCGGTGAAAATATTTTCAATTCGGACTTAGTCTCTGTCCGAAGAGGCTACCGAGAAGCGCTACCGACGAGGACTTTCTGATTAATTTAAAAATCAACCGTAAGAGATAGAGCCGTGGGTTATTAAGCAAAAGTGCTTCAAATGCGCTCCTATAACTCAATCTAACATATAAAAGGTACCTCGTCGGTGAAAATAATTACAGTTCGGACTTAGATTTTTTCCTACCGAGTGGCTACCGCGAAGAGTCGCCGACGACGACTTTAGAAATTATTTAAAAATCAACCGTAAGAGATGGAACCGTGGTTTATTAAGCAAAAGTGCGTCAAATACGCTCCCATAACCGAACATAACATTTAAAAGATACGACGTCGGTGAAAATATTTTCAATTCGGACTTAGTCTCTGTACGGAGAGGCTACCGAATAGCGCTACCGATGAGGACTTTCTGATTAATTTAAAAATCAACCGTAAGACATAGAGCCGTGGTTTATTAAGCAAAAGTGCGTCAAATACGCTCCCATAACCGAACATAACATTTAAAATATACGTCGTCGGTGAAAATATTTTCAATTCGGACTTAGTCTCTGTCCGAAGAGGCTACCGAGAAGCGCTACCGACGAGGACTTTCTGATTAATTTAAAAATCAACCGTAAGAGATAGAGCCGTGGGTTATTAAGCAAAAGTGCTTCAAATGCGCTCCTATAACTCAATCTAACATATAAAAGGTACCTCGTCGGTGAAAATAATTACAGTTCGGACTTAGATTTTTTCCTACCGTGTGGCTACCGCGAAGAGTCGCCGACGACGACTTTAGAAATTATTTAAAAATCAACCGTAAGAGATGGAGCCGTGGTTTATTAAGCAAAAGTGCGTCAAATACGCTCCCATAACCGAACATACCATTTAAAAGATACGTCGTCGGTGAAAATATTTTCAATTCGGACTTAGTCTCTGTCCGAAGAGGCTACCGAGAAGCGCTACCGACGAGGACTTTCTGATTAATTTAAAAATCAACCGTAAGAGATAGAGCCGTGGGTTATTAAGCAAAAGTGCTTCAAATGCGCTCCTATAACTCAATCTAACATATAAAAGGTACCTCGTCGGTGAAAATAATTACAGTTCGGACTTAGATTTTTTCCTACCGTGTGGCTACCGCGAAGAGTCGCCGACGACGACTTTAGAAATTATTTAAAAATCAACCGTAAGAGATGGAGCCGTGGTTTATTAAGCAAAAGTGCGTCAAATACGCTCCCATAACCGAACATACCATTTAAAAGATACGTCGTCGGTGAAAATATTTTCAATTCGGACTTAGTCTCTGTCCGAAGAGGCTACCGAGAAGCGCTACAGACGAAGACTTTCTGATTAATTTAAAAATCTACCGTAAGAGATAGAGCCGTGGTTTATTAAGCAAAAGTGCTTCAAATACGCTCCTATAACTCAATCTAACATATAAAACGCACCTCGTCGGTGAAAATAATTAGAGTTCGGACTTAGATTTTTTCCTACCGAGTGGCTACCGTGAAGAGTCGCCGACGACGACTAGAAATTATTTAAAAATCACCCGTAAGAGATGGAGCCGTGGTTTATTAAGCAAAAGTGCTTCAAATGCGCTCCTATAACTCAATCTAACATATAAAAGGTACCTCGTCGGTGAAAATAATTACAGTTCGGACTTAGATTTTTTCCTACCGAGTGGCTACCGCGAAGAGTCGCCCACGACGACTTTAGAAATTACTTAAAAATCAACCGTAAGAGATGGAGCCGTGGTTTATTAAGCAAAAGTGCGTCAAATACGCTCCCATAACGGAACATACCATTTAAAAGATACGTCGTCGGTGAAAATATTTTCAATTCGGACTTAGTCTCTGTCCGAAGAGGCTACCGAGAAGCGCTACCGACGAGGACTTTCTGATTAATTTAAAAATCAACCGTAAGAGATAGAGCCGTGGTTTATTAAGCAAAAGTGCTTCAAATGCGCTCCTATAACTCAATCTAACATATAAAAGGTACCTCGTCGGTGAAAATAATTACAGTTCGGACTTAGATTTTTTCCTACCGTGTGGCTACCGCGAAGAGTCGCCGACGACGACTTTAGAAATTATTTAAAAATCAACCGTAAGAGATGGAGCCGTGGTTTATTAAGCAAAAGTGCGTCAAATACGCTCCCATAACCGAACATAACATTTAAAAGATACGACGTCGGTGAAAATATTTTCAATTCGGACTTAGTCTCTGTCCGAAGAGGCTACCGAGAAGCGCTACCGACGAGGACTTTCTGATTAATTTAAAAATCAACCGTAAGAGATAGAGCCGTGGGTTATTAAGCAAAAGTGCTTCAAATGCGCTCCTATAACTCAATCTAACATATAAAAGGTACCTCGTCGGTGAAAATAATTACAGTTCGGACTTAGATTTTTTCCTACCGTGTGGCTACCGCGAAGAGTCGCCGACGACGACTTTAGAAATTATTTAAAAATCAACCGTAAGAGATGGAGCCGTGGTTTATTAAGCAAAAGTGCGTCAAATACGCTCCCATAACCGAACATAACATTTAAAAGATACGACGTCGGTGAAAATATTTTCAATTCGGACTTAGTCTCTGTCCGAAGAGGCTACCGAGAAGCGCTACCGACGAGGACTTTCTGATTAATTTAAAAATCAACCGTAAGAGATAGAGCCGTGGTTTATTAAGCAAAAGTGCTTCAAATGCGCTCCTATAACTCAATCTAACATATAAAAGGTACCTCGTCGGTGAAAATAATTACAGTTCGGACTTAGATTTTTTCCTACCGAGTGGCTACCGCGAAGAGTCGCCCACGACGACTTTAGAAATTACTTAAAAATCAACCGTAAGAGATGGAGCCGTGGTTTATTAAGCAAAAGTGCGTCAAATACGCTCCCATAACGGAACATACCATTTAAAAGATACGTCGTCGGTGAAAATATTTTCAATTCGGACTTAGTCTCTGTCCGAAGAGGCTACCGAGAAGCGCTACAGACGACGACTTTCTGATTAATTTAAAAATCTACCGTAAGAGATAGAGCCGTGGTTTATTAAGCAAAAGTGCTTCAAATACGCTCCTATAACTCAATCTAACATATAAAAGGCACCTCGTCGGTGAAAATAATTACAGTTCGGACTTAGATTTTTTCCTACCGAGTGGCTACCGTGAAGAGTCGCCGACGACGACTAGAAATTATTTAAAAATCACCCGTAAGAGATGGAGCCGTGGTTTATTAAGCAAAAGTGCTTCAAATGCGCTCCTATAACTCAATCTAACATATAAAAGGTACCTCGTCGGTGAAAATAATTACAGTTCGGACTTAGTCTCTGTCCGAAGAGGCTACCGAGAAGCGCTACCGACGAGGACTTTCTGATTAATTTAAAAATCTACCGTAAGAGATAGAGCCGTGGTTTATTAAGCAAAAGTGCTTCAAATACGCTCCTATAACTCAATGTAACATATAAAAGGCACCTCGTCGGTGAAAATAATTACAGTTCGGGCTTTGATTTTTTCCTACCGAGTGGCTACCGTGAAGAGTCGCCGACGACGACTAGAAATTATTTAAAAATCACACGTAAGAGATGGAGCCGTGGTTTATTAAGCAAAAGTGCTTCAAATGCGCTCCTATAACTCAATCTAACATATAAAAGGTACCTCGTCGGTGAAAATAATTACAGCTCGGACTTAGTCTCTGTCCGAAGAGGCTACCGAGAAGCGCTACCGACGAGGACTTTCTGATTAATTTAAAAATCAACCGTAAGAGATAGAGCCGTGGTTTATTAAGCAAAAGTGCTTCAAATGCGCTCCTATAACTCAATCTAACATATAAAAGGTACCTCGTCGGTGAAAATAATTACAGTTCGGACTTAGATTTTTTCCTACCGTGTGGCTACCGCGAAGAGTCGCCGACGACGACTTTAGAAATTATTTAAAAATCAACCGTAAGAGATGGAGCCGTGGTTTATTAAGCAAAAGTGCGTCAAATACGCTCCCACAACCGAACATAACATTTAAAAGATACGACGTCGGTGAAAATATTTTCAATTCGGACTTAGTCTCTGTCCGAAGAGGCTACCGAGAAGCGCTACCGACGAAGACTTTCTGATTAATTTAAAAATCTACCGTAAGAGATAGAGCCGTGGTTTATTAAGCAAAAGTGCGTCAAATACGCTCCCATAACGGAACATACCATTTAAAAGATACGTCGTCGGTGAAAATATTTTCAATTCGGACTTAGTCTCTGTCCGAAGAGGCTACCGAGAAGCGCTACCGACGAGGACTTTCTGATTAATTTAAAAATCAACCGTAAGAGATAGAGCCGTGGGTTATTAAGCAAAAGTGCTTCAAATGCGCTCCTATAACTCAATCTAACATATAAAAGGTACCTCGTCGGTGAAAATAATTACAGTTCGGACTTAGATTTTTTCCTACCGAGTGGCTACCGCGAAGAGTCGCCGACGACGACTTTAGAAATTATTTAAAAATCAACCGTAAGAGATGGAACCGTGGTTTATTAAGCAAAAGTGCGTCAAATACGCTCCCATAACCGAACATAACATTTAAAAGATACGACGTCGGTGAAAATATTTTCAATTCGGACTTAGTCTCTGTACGGAGAGGCTACCGAAAAGCGCTACCGATGAGGACTTTCTGATTAATTTAAAAATCAACCGTAAGACATAGAGCCGTGGTTTATTAAGCAAAAGTGCGTCAAATACGCTCCCATAACCGAACATAACATTTAAAAGATACGTCGTCGGTGAAAATATTTTCAATTCGGACTTAGTCTCTGTCCGAAGAGGCTACCGAGAAGCGCTACCGACGAGGACTTTCTGATTAATTTAAAAATCAACCGTAAGAGATAGAGCCGTGGGTTATTAAGCAAAAGTGCTTCAAATGCGCTCCTATAACTCAATCTAACATATAAAAGGTACCTCGTCGGTAAAAATAATTACAGTTCGGACTTAGATTTTTTCCTACCGTGTGGCTGCCGCGAAGAGTCGCCGACGACGACTTTAGAAATTATTTAAAAATCAACCGTAAGAGATGGAGCCGTGGTTTATTAAGCAAAAGTGCGTCAAATACGCTCCCATAACCGAACATACCATTTAAAAGATACGTCGTCGGTGAAAATATTTTCAATTCGGACTTAGTCTCTGTCCGAAGAGGCTACCGAGAAGCGCTACAGACGAAGACTTTCTGATTAATTTAAAAATCTACCGTAAGAGATAGAGCCGTGGTTTATTAAGCAAAAGTGCTTCAAATACGCTCCTATAACTCAATCTAACATATAAAACGCACCTCGTCGGTGAAAATAATTAGAGTTCGGACTTAGATTTTTTCCTACCGAGTGGCTACCGTGAAGAGTCGCCGACGACGACTAGAAATTATTTAAAAATCACCCGTAAGAGATGGAGCCGTGGTTTATTAAGCAAAAGTGCTTCAAATGCGCTCCTATAACTCAATCTAACATATAAAAGGTACCTCGTCGGTGAAAATAATTACAGTTCGGACTTAGATTTTTTCCTACCGAGTGGCTACCGCGAAGAGTCGCCCACGACGACTTTAGAAATTATTTAAAAATCACCCGTAAGAGATGGAGCCGTGGTTTATTAAGCAAAAGTGCTTCAAATGCGCTCCTATAACTCAATCTAACATATAAAAGGTACCTCGTCGGTGAAAATAATTACAGTTCGGACTTAGTCTCTGTCCGAAGAGGCTACCGAGAAGCGCTACCGACGAGGACTTTCTGATTAATTTAAAAATCAACCGTAAGAGATAGAGCCGTGGTTTATTAAGCAAAAGTGCTTCAAATGCGCTCCTATAACTCAATCTAACATATAAAAGGTACCTCGTCGGTGAAAATAATTACAGTTCGGACTTAGATTTTTTCCTACCGTGTGGCTACCGCGAAGAGTCGCCGACGACGACTTTAGAAATTATTTAAAAATCAACCGTAAGAGATGGAGCCGTGGTTTATTAAGCAAAAGTGCGTCAAATACGCTCCCATAACCGAACATACCATTTAAAAGATACGTCGTCGGTGAAAATATTTTCAATTCGGACTTAGTCTCTGTCCGAAGAGGCTACCGAGAAGCGCTACAGACGAAGACTTTCTGATTAATTTAAAAATCTACCGTAAGAGATAGAGCCGTGGTTTATTAAGCAAAAGTGCTTCAAATACGCTCCTATAACTCAATCTAACATATAAAAGGCACCTCGTCGGTGAAAATAATTAGAGTTCGGACTTAGATTTTTTCCTACCGAGTGGCTACCGTGAAGAGTCGCCGACGACGACTAGAAATTATTTAAAAATCACCCGTAAGAGATGGAGCCGTGGTTTATTAAGCAAAAGTGCTTCAAATGCGCTCCTATAACTCAATCCAACATATAAAAGGTACCTCGTCGGTGAAAATAATTACAGTTCGGACTTAGATTTTTTCCTACCGAGTGGCTACCGCGAAGAGTCGCCCACGACGACTTTAGAAATTACTTAAAAATCAACCGTAAGAGATGGAGCCGTGGTTTATTAAGCAAAAGTGCGTCAAATACGCTCCCATAACGGCACATACCATTTAAAAGATACGTCGTCGGTGAAAATATTTTCAATTCGGACTTAGTCTCTGTCCGAAGAGGCTACCGAGAAGCGCTACCGACGAGGACTTTCTGATTAATTTAAAAATCAACCGTAAGAGATAGAGCCGTGGTTTATTAAGCAAAAGTGCTTCAAATGCGCTCCTATAACTCAATCTAACATATAAAAGGTACCTCGTCGGTGAAAATAATTACAGTTCGGACTTAGATTTTTTCCTACCGTGTGGCTACCGCGAAGAGTCGCCGACGACGACTTTAGAAATTATTTAAAAATCAACCGTAAGAGATGGAGCCGTGGTTTATTAAGCAAAAGTGCGTCAAATACGCTCCCATAACCGAACATACCATTTAAAAGATACGTCGTCGGTGAAAATATTTTCAATTCGGACTTAGTCTCTGTCCGAAGAGGCTACCGAGAAGCGCTACAGACGAAGACTTTCTGATTAATTTAAAAATCTACCGTAAGAGATAGAGCCGTGGTTTATTAAGCAAAAGTGCTTCAAATACGCTCCTATAACTCAATCTAACATATAAAACGCACCTCGTCGGTGAAAATAATTAGAGTTCGGGCTTAGATTTTTTCCTACCGAGTGGCTACCGTGAAGAGTCGCCGACGACGACTAGAAATTATTTAAAAATCACCCGTAAGAGATGGAGCCGTGGTTTATTAAGCAAAAGTGCTTCAAATGCGCTCCTATAACTCAATCTAACATATAAAAGGTACCTCGTCGGTGAAAATAATTACAGTTCGGACTTAGATTTTTTCCTACCGAGTGGCTACCGCGAAGAGTCGCCCACGACGACTTTAGAAATTACTTAAAAATCAACCGTAAGAGATGGAGCCGTGGTTTATTAAGCAAAAGTGCGTCAAATACGCTCCCATAACGGAACATACCATTTAAAAGATACGTCGTCGGTGAAAATATTTTCAATTCGGACTTAGTCTCTGTCCGAAGAGGCTACCGAGAAGCGCTACAGACGACGACTTTCTGATTAATTTAAAAATCTACCGTAAGAGATAGAGCCGTGGTTTATTAAGCAAAAGTGCTTCAAATACGCTCCTATAACTCAATCTAACATATAAAAGGCACCTCGTCGGTGAAAATAATTACAGTTCGGGCTTTGATTTTTTCCTACCGAGTGGCTACCGTGAAGAGTCGCCGACGACGACTAGAAATTATTTAAAAATCACCCGTAAGAGATGGAGCCGTGGTTTATTAAGCAAAAGTGCTTCAAATGCGCTCCTATAACTCAATCTAACATATAAAAGGTACCTCGTCGGTGAAAATAATTACAGCTCGGACTTAGTCTCTGTCCGAAGAGGCTACCGAGAAGCGCTACCGACGAGGACTTTCTGATTAATTTAAAAATCAACCGTAAGAGATAGAGCCGTGGTTTATTAAGCAAAAGTGCTTCAAATGCGCTCCTATAACTCAATCTAACATATAAAAGGTACCTCGTCGGTGAAAATAATTACAGTTCGGACTTAGATTTTTTCCTACCGTGTGGCTACCGCGAAGAGTCGCCGACGACGACTTTAGAAATTATTTAAAAATCAACCGTAAGAGATGGAGCCGTGGTTTATTAAGCAAAAGTGCGTCAAATACGCTCCCACAACCGAACATAACATTTAAAAGATACGACGTCGGTGAAAATATTTTCAATTCGGACTTAGTCTCTGTCCGAAGAGGCTACCGAGAAGCGCTACCGACGAAGACTTTCTGATTAATTTAAAAATCTACCGTAAGAGATAGAGCCGTGGTTTATTAAGCAAAAGTGCGTCAAATACGCTCCCATAACGGAACATACCATTTAAAAGATACGTCGTCGGTGAAAATATTTTCAATTCGGACTTAGTCTCTGTCCGAAGAGGCTACCGAGAAGCGCTACCGACGAGGACTTTCTGATTAATTTAAAAATCAACCGTAAGAGATAGAGCCGTGGGTTATTAAGCAAAAGTGCTTCAAATGCGCTCCTATAACTCAATCTAACATATAAAAGGTACCTCGTCGGTGAAAATAATTACAGTTCGGACTTAGATTTTTTCCTACCGAGTGGCTACCGCGAAGAGTCGCCGACGACGACTTTAGAAATTATTTAAAAATCAACCGTAAGAGATGGAACCGTGGTTTATTAAGCAAAAGTGCGTCAAATACGCTCCCATAACGGAACATAACATTTAAAAGATACGACGTCGGTGAAAATATTTTCAATTCGGACTTAGTCTCTGTACGGAGAGGCTACCGAAAAGCGCTACCGATGAGGACTTTCTGATTAATTTAAAAATCAACCGTAAGACATAGAGCCGTGGTTTATTAAGCAAAAGTGCGTCAAATACGCTCCCATAACCGAACATAACATTTAAAAGATACGTCGTCGGTGAAAATATTTTCAATTCGGACTTAGTCTCTGTCCGAAGAGGCTACCGAGAAGCGCTACCGACGAGGACTTTCTGATTAATTTAAAAATCAACCGTAAGAGATAGAGCCGTGGTTTATTAAGCAAAAGTGCTTCAAATGCGCTCCTATAACTCAATCTAACATATAAAAGGTACCTCGTCGGTGAAAATAATTACAGTTCGGACTTAGATTTTTTCCTACCGTGTGGCTACCGCGAAGAGTCGCCGACGACGACTTTAGAAATTATTTAAAAATCTACCGTGAGAGATAGAGCCGTGGTTTATTAAGCAAAAGTGCGTCAAATACGCTCCCATAACGGAACATACCATTTAAAAGATACGTCGTCGGTGAAAATATTTTCAATTCGGACTTAGTCTCTGTCCGAAGAGGCTACCGAGAAGCGCTACCGACGAGGACTTTCTGATTAATTTAAAAATCAACCGTAAGAGATAGAGCCGTGGTTTATTAAGCAAAAGTGCTTCAAATACGCTCCTATAACTCAATCTAACATATAAAACGCACCTCGTCGGTGAAAATAATTAGAGTTCGGGCTTAGATTTTTTCCTACCGAGTGGCTACCGTGAAGAGTCGCCGACGACGACTAGAAATTATTTAAAAATCACCCGTAAGAGATGGAGCCGTGGTTTATTAAGCAAAAGTGCTTCAAATGCGCTCCTATAACTCAATCTAACATATAAAAGGTACCTCGTCGGTGAAAATAATTACAGTTCGGACTTAGATTTTTTCCTACCGAGTGGCTACCGCGAAGAGTCGCCCACGACGACTTTAGAAATTACTTAAAAATCAACGGTAAGAGATGGAGCCGTGGTTTATTAAGCAAAAGTGCGTCAAATACGCTCCCATAACGGAACATACCATTTAAAAGATACGTCGTCGGTGAAAATATTTTCAATTCGGACTTAGTCTCTGTCCGAAGAGGCTACCGAGAAGCGCTACAGACGACGACTTTCTGATTAATTTAAAAATCTACCGTAAGAGATAGAGCCGTGGTTTATTAAGCAAAAGTGCTTCAAATACGCTCCTATAACTCAATCTAACATATAAAAGGCACCTCGTCGGTGAAAATAATTACAGTTCGGACTTAGATTTTTTCCTACCGAGTGGCTACCGTGAAGAGTCGCCGACGACGACTAGAAATTATTTAAAAATCACCCGTAAGAGATGGAGCCGTGGTTTATTAAGCAAAAGTGCTTCAAATGCGCTCCTATAACTCAATCTAACATATAAAAGGTACCTCGTCGGTGAAAATAATTACAGTTCGGACTTAGTCTCTGTCCGAAGAGGCTACCGAGAAGCGCTACCGACGAGGACTTTCTGATTAATTTAAAAATCTACCGTAAGAGATAGAGCCGTGGTTTATTAAGCAAAAGTGCTTCAAATACGCTCCTATAACTCAATGTAACATATAAAAGGCACCTCGTCGGTGAAAATAATTACAGTTCGGGCTTTGATTTTTTCCTACCGAGTGGCTACCGTGAAGAGTCGCCGACGACGACTAGAAATTATTTAAAAATCACCCGTAAGAGATGGAGCCGTGGTTTATTAAGCAAAAGTGCTTCCAATGCGCTCCTATAACTCAATCTAACATATAAAAGGTACCTCGTCGGTGAAAATAATTACAGCTCGGACTTAGTCTCTGTCCGAAGAGGCTACCGAGAAGCGCTACCGACGAGGACTTTCTGATTAATTTAAAAATCAACCGTAAGAGATAGAGCCGTGGTTTATTAAGCAAAAGTGCTTCAAATGCGCTCCTATAACTCAATCTAACATATAAAAGGTACCTCGTCGGTGAAAATAATTACAGTTCGGACTTAGATTTTTTCCTACCGTGTGGCTACCGCGAAGAGTCGCCGACGACGACTTTAGAAATTATTTAAAAATCAACCGTAAGAGATGGAGCCGTGGTTTATTAAGCAAAAGTGCGTCAAATACGCTCCCACAACCGAACATAACATTTAAAAGATACGACGTCGGTGAAAATATTTTCAATTCGGACTTAGTCTCTGTCCGAAGAGGCTACCGAGAAGCGCTACCGACGAAGACTTTCTGATTAATTTAAAAATCTACCGTAAGAGATAGAGCCGTGGTTTATTAAGCAAAAGTGCGTCAAATACGCTCCCATAACGGAACATACCATTTAAAAGATACGTCGTCGGTGAAAATATTTTCAATTCGGACTTAGTCTCTGTCCGAAGAGGCTACCGAGAAGCGCTACCGACGAGGACTTTCTGATTAATTTAAAAATCAACCGTAAGAGATAGAGCCGTGGGTTATTAAGCAAAAGTGCTTCAAATGCGCTCCTATAACTCAATCTAACATATAAAAGGTACCTCGTCGGTGAAAATAATTACAGTTCGGACTTAGATTTTTTCCTACCGAGTGGCTACCGCGAAGAGTCGCCGACGACGACTTTAGAAATTATTTAAAAATCAACCGTAAGAGATGGAACCGTGGTTTATAAAGCAAAAGTGCGTCAAATACGCTCCCATAACCGAACATAACATTTAAAAGATACGACGTCGGTGAAAATATTTTCAATTCGGACTTAGTCTCTGTACGGAGAAGCTACCGAAAAGCGCTACCGATGAGGACTTTCTGATTAATTTAAAAATCAACCGTAAGACATAGAGCCGTGGTTTATTAAGCAAAAGTGCGTCAAATACGCTCCCATAACCGAACATAACATTTAAAAGATACGTCGTCGGTGAAAATATTTTCAATTCGGACTTAGTCTCTGTCCGAAGAGGCTACCGAGAAGCGCTACCGACGAGGACTTTCTGATTAATTTAAAAATCAACCGTAAGAGATAGAGCCGTGGTTTATTAAGCAAAAGTGCTTCAAATGCGCTCCTATAACTCAATCTAACATATAAAACGCACCTCGTCGGTGAAAATAATTAGAGTTCGGACTTAGATTTTTTCCTACCGAGTGGCTACCGTGAAGAGTCGCCGACGACGACTAGAAATTATTTAAAAATCACCCGTAAGAGATGGAGCCGTGGTTTATTAAGCAAAAGTGCTTCAAATGCGCTCCTATAACTCAATCTAACATATAAAAGGTACCTCGTCGGTGAAAATAATTACAGTTCGGACTTAGATTTTTTCCTACCGAGTGGCTACCGCGAAGAGTCGCCCACGACGACTTTAGAAATTACTTAAAAATCAACCGTAAGAGATGGAGCCGTGGTTTATTAAGCAAAAGTGCGTCAAATACGCTCCCATAACGGAACATACCATTTAAAAGATACGTCGTCGGTGAAAATATTTTCAATTCGGACTTAGTCTCTGTCCGAAGAGGCTACCGAGAAGCGCTACCGACGAGGACTTTCTGATTAATTTAAAAATCAACCGTAAGAGATAGAGCCGTGGTTTATTAAGCAAAAGTGCTTCAAATGCGCTCCTATAACTCAATCTAACATATAAACGGTACCTCGTCGGTGAAAATAATTACAGTTCGGACTTAGATTTTTTCCTACCGTGTGGCTACCGCGAAGAGTCGCCGACGACGACTTTAGAAATTATTTAAAAATCAACCGTAAGAGATGGAGCCGTGGTTTATTAAGCAAAAGTGCGTCAAATACGCTCCCATAACCGAACATACCATTTAAAAGATACGTCGTCGGTGAAAATATTTTCAATTCGGACTTAGTCTCTGTCCGAAGAGGCTACCGAGAAGCGCTACAGACGAAGACTTTCTGATTAATTTAAAAATCTACCGTAAGAGATAGAGCCGTGGTTTATTAAGCAAAAGTGCTTCAAATACGCTCCTATAACTCAATCTAACATATAAAACGCACCTCGTCGGTGAAAATAATTAGAGTTCGGGTTTAGATTTTTTCCTACCGAGTGGCTACCGTGAAGAGTCGCCGACGACGACTAGAAATTATTTAAAAATCACCCGTAAGAGATGGAGCCGTGGTTTATTAAGCAAAAGTGCTTCAAATGCGCTCCTATAACTCAATCTAACATATAAAAGGTACCTCGTCGGTGAAAATAATTACAGTTCGGACTTAGATTTTTTCCTACCGAGTGGCTACCGCGAAGAGTCGCCCACGACGACTTTAGAAATTACTTAAAAATCAACCGTAAGAGATGGAGCCGTGGTTTATTAAGCAAAAGTGCGTCAAATACGCTCCCATAACGGAACATACCATTTAAAAGATACGTCGTCGGTGAAAATATTTTCAATTCGGACTTAGTCTCTGTCCGAAGAGGCTACCGAGAAGCGCTACCGACGAGGACTTTCTGATTAATTTAAAAATCAACCGTAAGAGATAGAGCCGTTGTTTATTAAGCAAAAGTGCTTCAAATGCGCTCCTATAACTCAATCTAACATATAAAAGGTACCTCGTCGGTGAAAATAATTACAGTTCGGACTTAGATTTTTTCCTACCGTGTGGCTACCGCGAAGAGTCGCCGACGACGACTTTAGAAATTATTTAAAAATCAACCGTAAGAGATGGAGCCGTGGTTTATTAAGCAAAAGTGCGTCAAATACGCTCCCATAACCGAACATAACATTTAAAAGATACGACGTCGGTGAAAATATTTTCAATTCGGACTTAGTCTCTGTCCGAAGAGGCTACCGAGAAGCGCTACCGACGAGGATTTTCTGATTAATTTAAAAATCAACCGTAAGACATAGAGCCGTGGTTTATTAAGCAAAAGTGCGTCAAATACGCTCCCATAACCGAACATAACATTTAAAAGATACGTCGTCGGTGAAAATATTTTCAATTCGGACTTAGTCTCTGTCCGAAGAGGCTACCGAGAAGCGCTACCGACGAGGACTTTCTGATTAATTTAAAAATCAACCGTAAGAGATAGAGCCGTGGTTTATTAAGCAAAATTGCTTCAAATGCGCTCCTATAACTCAATCTAACATATAAAAGGTACCTCGTCGGTGAAAATAATTACAGTTCGGACTTAGATTTTTTCCTACCGAGTGGCTACCGTGAAGAGTCGCCGACGACGACTTTAGAAATTATTTAAAAATCAACCGTAAGAGATGGAGCCGTGGTTTATTAAGCAAAAGTGCGTCAAATACGCTCCCATAACCGAACATAACATTTAAAAGATACGTCGTAGGTGAAAATATTTTCAATTCGGACTTAGTCTCTGTCCGAAGAGGCTACCGAGAAGCGCTACCGACGAGGACTTTCTGATTAATTTAAAAATCAACCGTAAGAGATAGAGCCGTTGTTTATTAAGCAAAAGTGCTTCAAATGCGCTCCTATAACTCAATCTAACATATAAAAGGTACCTCGTCGGTGAAAATAATTACAGTTCGGACTTAGATTTTTTCCTACCGTGTGGCTACCGCGAAGAGTCGCCGACGACGACTTTAGAAATTATTTAAAAATCAACCGTAAGAGATGGAGCCGTGGTTTATTAAGCAAAAGTGCGTCAAATACGCTCCCATAACCGAACATAACATTTAAAAGATACGTCGTCGGTGAAAATATTTTCAATTCGGACTTAGTCTCTGTCCGAAGAGGCTACCGAGAAGCGCTACAGACGAGGACTTTCTGATTAATTTAAAAATCAACCGTAAGAGATAGAGCCGTGGTTTATTTAGCAAAAGTGCTTCAAATACGCTCCTATAACTCAATGTAACATATAAAAGGCACCTCGTCGGTGAAAATAATTACAGTTCGGGCTTTGATTTTTTCCTACCGAGTGGCTACCGTGAAGAGTCGCCGACGACGACTAGAAATTATTTAAAAATCACCCGTAAGAGATGGAGCCGTGGTTTATTAAGCAAAAGTGCTTCAAATGCGCTCCTATAACTCAATCTAACATATAAAAGGTACCTCGTCGGTGAAAATAATTACAGCTCGGACTTAGATTTTTTCCTACCGAGTGGCTACCGCGAAGAGTCGCCGACGACGACTTTAGAAATTATTTAAAAATCAACCGTAAGAGATGGAACCGTGGTTTATTAAGCAAAAGTGCGTCAAATACGCTCCCATAACCGAACATAACATTTAAAAGATACGACGTCGGTGAAAATATTTTCAATTCGGACTTAGTCTCTGTACGGAGAGGCTACCGAAAAGCGCTACCGATGAGGACTTTCTGATTAATTTAAAAATCAACCGTAAGACATAGAGCCGTGGTTTATTAAGCAAAAGTGCGTCAAATACGCTCCCATAACCGAACATAACATTTAAAAGATACGTCGTCGGTGAAAATATTTTCAATTCGGACTTAGTCTCTGTCCGAAGAGGCTACCGAGAAGCGCTACCGACGAGGACTTTCTGATTAATTTAAAAATCAACCGTAAGAGATAGAGCCGTGGTTTATTAAGCAAAAGTGCTTCAAATGCGCTCCTATAACTCAATCTAACATATAAAAGGTACCTCGTCGGTGAAAATAATTACAGTTCGGACTTAGATTTTTTCCTACCGTGTGGCTACCGCGAAGAGTCGCCGACGACGACTTTAGAAATTATTTAAAAATCTACCGTGAGAGATAGAGCCGTGGTTTATTAAGCAAAAGTGCGTCAAATACGCTCCCATAACGGAACATACCATTTAAAAGATATGTCGTCGGTGAAAATATTTTCAATTCGGACTTAGTCTCTGTCCGAAGAGGCTACCGAGAAGCGCTACCGACGAGGATTTTCTGATTAATTTAAAAATCAACCGTAAGAGATAGAGCCGTGGGTTATTAAGCAAAAGTGCTTCAAATGCGCTCCTATAACTCAATCTAACATATAAAAGGTACCTCGTCGGTGAAAATAATTACAGTTCGGACTTAGATATTTTCCTACCGTGTGGCTACCGCGAAGAGTCGCCGACGACGACTTTAGAAATTATTTAAAAATCAACCGTAAGAGATGGAGCCGTGGTTTATTAAGCAAAAGTGCGTCAAATACGCTCCCATAACCGAACATAACATTTAAAAGATACGTCGTCGGTGAAAATATTTTCGATTCGGACTTAGTCTCTGTCCGAAGAGGCTACCGAGAAGCGCTACCGACGAGGACTTTCTGATTAATTTAAAAATCAACCGTAAGAGATAGAGCCGTGGTTTATTAAGCAAAAGTGCTTCAAATGCGCTCCTATAACTCAATCTAACATATAAAAGGTACCTCGTCGGTGAAAATAATAACAGTTCGGACTTAGATTTTTTCCTACCGAGTGGCTACCGCGAAGAGTCGCCGACGACGACTTTAGAAATTATTTAAAAATCAACCGTAAGAGATAGAGCCGTGGTTTATTAAGCAAAAGTGCTTCAAATGCGCTCCTATAACTCAATCTAACATATAAAAGGTACCCCGTCGGTGAAAATAATTACAGTTCGGACTTAGTCTCTGTACGGAGAGGCTACCGAGAAGCGCTACCGACGAAGACTTTCTGATTAATTTAAAAATCAACCGAAAGAGATAGAGCCGTGGTTTATTAAGCAAAAGTGCTTCAAATACGCTCCTATAACTCAATCTAACATTTAAAAGGTATCTCGACGGTGAAAATAATTTCAGTTCGGATTTAGATTTTTTCCTACCGAGTGGCTACCGTGAAGAGTCGCCGACGACGACTTTAGAAATTATTTAAAAATCAACCGTAAGAGACGGAGCCGTGGTTTATTAAGCAAAAGTGCGTCAAATACGCTCCCATAACCGAACATAACATTTAAAAGTTACGTCGTCCGTGAAAATAATTACAGTTCGGAATTAGATTTTTTCCTACCGAGTGGCTACCGTGAAGAGTCGCCGACGACGACTTTAGAAATTATTTAAAAATCAACCGTAAGAGATAGAGCCGTGGTTTATTAAGCAAAAGTGCGTCAAATACGCTCCCATAACTGATCATAACATTTAAAAGATACGTCGTCGGTGAAAATATTTTCAATTCGGACTTAGTCTCTGTACGGAGAGGCTACCGTGAAGAGTCGCCGACGACGACTTTAGAAATTCTTTAAAAATCAACCGTAAGAGATGGAGCCGTGGTTTATTAAGCAAAAGTGCGTCAAATACGGTCCCATAACCGAACATAACATTTAAAAGATACGTCGTCGGTGAAAATATTTTCAATTCAGACTTAGTCTCTGTACGGAGAGGCTACCGAGAAGCGCTACCGACGAAGACTTTCTGATTAATTTAAAAATCAACCGTAAGAGATAGAGCCGTGGTTTATTAAGCAAAAGTGCGTCAAATACGCTCCCATAACCGAACATAACATTTAAAAGATACGTCGTCGGTGAAAATATTTTCAATTCGGATTTAGTCTCTGTACGGAGAGGCTACCGAGAAGCGCTACCGACGAAGACTTTCTGATTAATTTAAAAATCAACCGAAAGAGATAGAGCCGTGGTTTATTAAGCAAAAGTGCTTCAAATACGCTCCTATAACTCAATCTAACATTTAAAAGGTATCTCGTCGGTGAAAATAATTTCAGTTCGGATTTAGATTTTTTCCTACCCAGTGGCTACCGTGAAGAGTCGCCGACGACGACTTTAGAAATTATTTAAAAATCAACCGTAAGAGACGGAGCCGTGGTTTATTAAGCAAAAGTGCGTCAAATACGCTCCCATAACCGAACATAACATTTAAAAGTTACGTCGTCCGTGAAAATAATTACAGTTCGGAATTAGATTTTTTCCTACCGAGTGGCTACCGTGAAGAGTCGCCGACGACGACTTTAGAAATTATTTAAAAATCAACCGTAAGAGATGGAGCCGTGGTTTATTAAGCAAAAGTGCGTCAAATACGCTCCCATAACCGAACATAACATTTAAAAGATACGTCGTCGGTGAAAATATTTTCAATTCGGACTTAGTCTCTGTACGGAGAGGCTACCGAGAAGCGCTACCGACGAAGACTTTCTGATTAATTTAAAAATCAACCGTAAGAGATAGAGCCGTGGTTTATTAAGCAAAAGTGCTTCAAATGCGCTCCTATAACTCAATCTAACATATAAAAGGTACCTCGTCGGTGAAAATAATTACAGTTCGGACTTAGATTTTTTCCTACCGAGTGGCTACCGCGAAGAGTCGCCGACGACGACTTTAGAAATTATTTAAAAATCAACCGTAAGAGATGGAGCCGTGGTTTATTAAGCAAAAGTGCGTCAAATACGCTCCCATAACCGAACATAACATTTAAAAGATACGTCGTCGGTGAAAATATTTTCAATTCGGACTTAGTCTCTGTACGGAGAGGCTACCGAAAAGCGCTACCGACGAGGACTTTTTGATTAATTTAAAAATCAACCGTAAGAGATAGACCCGTGGTTTATTAAGCAAAAGTGCTTCAAATGCGCTCCTATAACTCAATCTAACATATAAAAGGTACCCCGTCGGTGAAAATAATTACAGTTCGGACTTAGATTTTTTCCTACCGAGTGGCTACCGTGAAGAGTCGCCGACGACGACTTTAGAAATTATTTAAAAATCAACCGTAAGAGATGGAGCCGTGGTTTATTAAGCAAAAGTGCGTCAATACGCTCCCATAACCGAACATAACATTTAAAAGATACGTCGTCGGTGAAAATATTTTCAATTCGGACTTAGTCTCTGTACGGAGAGGCTACCGAGAAGCGCTACCGACGAAGACTTTCTGATTAATTTAAAAATCAACCGTAAGAGATAGAGCCGTGGTTTATTAAGCAAAAGTGCTTCAAATACGCTCCTATAACTCAATCTAACATATAAAAGGTACCTCGTCGGTGAAAATAATTACAGTTCGGACTTAGATTTTTTCCTACCGAGAGGCTACCCTGAAGAGTCGCCGACGACGACTTTAGAAATTATTTAAAAATCAACCGTAAGAGATGGAGCCGTGGTTTATTAAGCAAAAGTGCGTCAAATACGCTCCCATAACCGAACATAACATTTAAAAGATACGTCGTCGGTGAAAATATTTTCAATTCGGACTTAGTCTCTGTACGGAGAGGCTACCGAGAAGCGCTACCGACGAAGACTTTCTGATTAATTTAAAAATCACCCGTAAGAGATAGAGCCGTGGTTTATTAAGCAAAAGTGCTTCAAATGCGCTCCTATAACTCAATCTAACATATAAAAGGTACCTCGTCGGTGAAAATAATTACAGTTCGGACTTGGATTTTTTCCTACCGAGTGGCTACCGCGAAGAGTCGCCGACGACGACTTTAGAAATTATTTAAAAATCAACCGTAAGAGATGGAGCCGTGGTTTATTAAGCAAAAGTGCTTCAAATGCGCTCCTATAACTCAATCTAACATATAAAAGGTACCCCGTCGGTGAAAATAATTACAGTTCGGACTTAGTCTCTGTACGGAGAGGCTACCGAGAAGCGCTACCGACGAAGACTTTCTGATTAATTTAAAAATCAACCGAAAGAGATAGAGCCGTGGTTTATTAAGCAAAAGTGCTTCAAATACGCTCCTATAACTCAATCTAACATTTAAAAGGTATCTCGACGGTGAAAATAATTTCAGTTCGGATTTAGATTTTTTCCTACCGAGTGGCTACCCTGAAGAGTCGCCGACGACGACTTTAGAAATTATTTAAAAATCAACCGTAAGAGATGGAGCCGTGGTTTATTAAGCAAAAGTGCGTCAAATACGCTCCCATAACCGAACATAACATTTAAAAGATACGTCGTCGGTGAAAATATTTTCAATTCGGACTTAGTCTCTGTACGGAGAGGCTACCGAGAAGCGCTACCGACGAAGACTTTCTGATTAATTTAAAAATCACCCGTAAGAGATAGAGCCGTGGTTTATTAAGCAAAAGTGCTTCAAATGCGCTCCTATAACTCAATCTAACATATAAAAGGTACCTCGTCGGTGAAAATAATTACAGTTCGGACTTGGATTTTTTCCTACCGAGTGGCTACCGCGAAGAGTCGCCGACGACGACTTTAGAAATTATTTAAAAATCAACCGTAAGAGATGGAGCCGTGGTTTATTAAGCAAAAGTGCTTCAAATGCGCTCCTATAACTCAATCTAACATATAAAAGGTACCCCGTCGGTGAAAATAATTACAGTTCGGACTTAGTCTCTGTACGGAGAGGCTACCGAGAAGCGCTACCGACGAAGACTTTCTGATTAATTTAAAAATCAACCGAAAGAGATAGAGCCGTGGTTTATTAAGCAAAAGTGCTTCAAATACGCTCCTATAACTCAATCTAACATTTAAAAGGTATCTCGACGGTGAAAATAATTTCAGTTCGGATTTAGATTTTTTCCTACCGAGTGGCTACCGTGAAGAGTCGCCGACGACGACTTTAGAAATTATTTAAAAATCAACCGTAAGAGACGGAGCCGTGGTTTATTAAGCAAAAGTGCGTCAAATACGCTCCCATAACCGAACATAACATTTAAAAGATACGTCGTCCGTGAAAATAATTACAGTTCGGAATTAGATTTTTTCCTACCGAGTGGCTACCGTGAAGAGTCGCCGACGACGACTTTAGAAATTATTTAAAAATCAACCGTAAGAGATAGAGCCGTGGTTTATTAAGCAAAAGTGCGTCAAATACGCTCCCATAACTGATCATAACATTTAAAAGATACGTCGTCGGTGAAAATATTTTCAATTCGGACTTAGTCTCTGTACGGAGAGGCTACCGTGAAGAGTCGCCGACGACGACTTTAGAAATTCTTTAAAAATCAACCGTAAGAGATGGAGCCGTGGTTTATTAAGCAAAAGTGCGTCAAATACGGTCCCATAACCGAACATAACATTTAAAAGATACGTCGTCGGTGAAAATATTTTCAATTCAGACTTAGTCTCTGTACGGAGAGGCTACCGAGAAGCGCTACCGACGAAGACTTTCTGATTAATTTAAAAATCAACCGTAAGAGATAGAGCCATGGTTTATTAAGCAAAAGTGCGTCAAATACGCTCCCATAACCGAACATAACATTTAAAAGATACGTCGTCGGTGAAAATATTTTCAATTCGGATTTAGTCTCTGTACGGAGAGGCTACCGAGAAGCGCTACCGACGAAGACTTTCTGATTAATTTAAAAATCAACCGAAAGAGATAGAGCCGTGGTTTATTAAGCAAAAGTGCTTCAAATACGCTCCTATAACTCAATCTAACATTTAAAAGGTATCTCGTCGGTGAAAATAATTTCAGTTCGGATTTAGATTTTTTCCTACCCAGTGGCTACCGTGAAGAGTCGCCGACGACGACTTTAGAAATTATTTAAAAATCAACCGTAAGAGACGGAGCCGTGGTTTATTAAGCAAAAGTGCGTCAAATACGCTCCCATAACCGAACATAACATTTAAAAGTTACGTCGTCCGTGAAAATAATTACAGTTCGGAATTAGATTTTTTCCTACCGAGTGGCTACCGTGAAGAGTCGCCGACGACGACTTTAGAAATTATTTAAAAATCAACCGTAAGAGATGGAGCCGTGGTTTATTAAGCAAAAGTGCGTCAAATACGCTCCCATAACCGAACATAACATTTAAAAGATACGTCGTCGGTGAAAATATTTTCAATTCGGACTTAGTCTCTGTACGGAGAGGCTACCGAGAAGCGCTACCGACGAAGACTTTCTGATTAATTTAAAAATCAACCGTAAGAGATAGACCCGTGGTTTATTAAGCAAAAGTGCTTCAAATGCGCTCCTATAACTCAATCTAACATATAAAAGGTACCTCGTCGGTGAAAATAATTACAGTTCGGACTTAGATTTTTTCCTACCGAGTGGCTACCGCGAAGAGTCGCCGACGACGACTTTAGAAATTATTTAAAAATCAACCGTAAGAGATGGAGCCGTGGTTTATTAAGCAAAAGTGCGTCAAATACGCTCCCATAACCGAACATAACATTTAAAAGATACGTCGTCGGTGAAAATATTTTCAATTCGGACTTAGTCTCTGTACGGAGAGGCTACCGAAAAGCGCTACCGACGAGGACTTTTTGATTAATTTAAAAATCAACCGTAAGAGATAGACCCGTGGTTTATTAAGCAAAAGTGCTTCAAATGCGCTCCTATAACTCAATCTAACATATAAAAGGTACCCCGTCGGTGAAAATAATTACAGTTCGGACTTAGATTTTTTCCTACCGAGTGGCTACCGTGAAGAGTCGCCGACGACGACTTTAGAAATTATTTAAAAATCAACCGTAAGAGATGGAGCCGTGGTTTATTAAGCAAAAGTGCGTCAATACGCTCCCATAACCGAACATAACATTTAAAAGATACGTCGTCGGTGAAAATATTTTCAATTCGGACTTAGTCTCTGTACGGAGAGGCTACCGAGAAGCGCTACCGACGAAGACTTTCTGATTAATTTAAAAATCAACCGCAAGAGATAGAGCCGTGGTTTATTAAGCAAAAGTGCTTCAAATACGCTCCTATAACTCAATCTAACATATAAAAGGTACCTCGTCGGTGAAAATAATTACAGTTCGGACTTAGATTTTTTCCTACCGAGAGGCTACCCTGAAGAGTCGCCGACGACGACTTTAGAAATTATTTAAAAATCAACCGTAAGAGATGGAGCCGTGGTTTATTAAGCAAAAGTGCGTCAAATACGCTCCCATAACCGAACATAACATTTAAAAGATACGTCGTCGGTGAAAATATTTTCAATTCGGACTTAGTCTCTGTACGGAGAGGCTACCGTGAAGAGTCGCCGACGACGACTAGAAATTATTTAAAAATCACCCGTAAGAGATGGAGCCGTGGTTTATTAAGCAAAAGTGCTTCAAATGCGCTCCTATAACTCAATCTAACATATAAAAGGTACCTCGTCGGTGAAAATAATTACAGTTCGGACTTGGATTTTTTCCTACCGAGTGGCTACCGCGAAGAGTCGCCGACGACGACTTTAGAAATTATTTAAAAATCAACCGTAAGAGATGGAGCCGTGGTTTATTAAGCAAAAGTGCTTCAAATGCGCTCCTATAACTCAATCTAACATATAAAAGGTACCCCGTCGGTGAAAATAATTACAGTTCGGACTTAGTCTCTGTACGGAGAGGCTACCGAGAAGCGCTACCGACGAAGACTTTCTGATTAATTTAAAAATCAACCGAAAGAGATAGAGCCGTGGTTTATTAAGCAAAAGTGCTTCAAATACGCTCCTATAACTCAATCTAACATTTAAAAGGTATCTCGACGGTGAAAATAATTTCAGTTCGGATTTAGATTTTTTCCTACCGAGTGGCTACCGTGAAGAGTCGCCGACGACGACTTTAGAAATTATTTAAAAATCAACCGTAAGAGACGGAGCCGTGGTTTATTAAGCAAAAGTGCGTCAAATACGCTCCCATAACCGAACATAACATTTAAAAGATACGTCGTCCGTGAAAATAATTACAGTTCGGAATTAGATTTTTTCCTACCGAGTGGCTACCGTGAAGAGTCGCCGACGACGACTTTAGAAATTATTTAAAAATCAACCGTAAGAGATAGAGCCGTGGTTTATTAAGCAAAAGTGCGTCAAATACGCTCCCATAACTGATCATAACATTTAAAAGATACGTCGTCGGTGAAAATATTTTCAATTCGGACTTAGTCTCTGTACGGAGAGGCTACCGTGAAGAGTCGCCGACGACGACTTTAGAAATTATTTAAAAATCAACCGTAAGAGATGGAGCCGTGGTTTATTAAGCAAAAGTGCGTCAAATACGGTCCCATAACCGAACATAACATTTAAAAGATACGTCGTCGGTGAAAATATTTTCAATTCGGACTTAGTCTCTGTACGGAGAGGCTACCGAGAAGCGCTACCGACGAAGACTTTCTGATTAATTTAAAAATCAACCGTAAGAGATAGAGCCATGGTTTATTAAGCAAAAGTGCGTCAAATACGCTCCCATAACCGAACATAACATTTAAAAGATACGTCGTCGGTGAAAATATTTTCAATTCGGATTTAGTCTCTGTACGGAGAGGCTACCGAGAAGCGCTACCGACGAAGACTTTCTGATTAATTTAAAAATCAACCGAAAGAGATAGAGCCGTGGTTTATTAAGCAAAAGTGCTTCAAATACGCTCCTATAACTCAATCTAACATTTAAAAGGTATCTCGTCGGTGAAAATAATTTCAGTTCGGATTTAGATTTTTTCCTACCCAGTGGCTACCGTGAAGAGTCGCCGACGACGACTTTAGAAATTATTTAAAAATCAACCGTAAGAGACGGAGCCGTGGTTTATTAAGCAAAAGTGCGTCAAATACGCTCCCATAACCGAACATAACATTTAAAAGTTACGTCGTCCGTGAAAATAATTACAGTTCGGAATTAGATTTTTTCCTACCGAGTGGCTACCGTGAAGAGTCGCCGACGACGACTTTAGAAATTATTTAAAAATCAACCGTAAGAGATAGAGCCGTGGTTTATTAAGCAAAAGTGCTTCAAATGCGCTCCTATAACTCAATCTAACATATAAAAGGTACCTCGTCGGTGAAAATAATTACAGTTCGGACTTGGATTTTTTCCTACCGTGTGGCTACCGCGAAGAGTCGCCGACGACGACTTTAGAAATTATTTAAAAATCAACCGTAAGAGATGGAGCCGTGGTTTATTAAGCAAAAGTGCGTCAAATACGCTCCCATAACCGAACATAACATTTAAAAGATACGTCGTCGGTGAAAATATTTTCAATTCGGACTTAGTCTCTGTCCGAAGAGGCTACCGAGAAGCGCTACCGACGAGGACTTTCTGATTAATTTAAAAATCAACCGTAAGAGATAGAGCCGTGGTTTATTAAGCAAAAGTGCTTCAAATACGCTCCTATAACTCAATGTAACATATAAAAGGCACCTCGTCGGTGAAAATAATTACAGTTCGGACTTTGATTTTTTCCTACCGAGTGGCTACCGTGAAGAGTCGCCGACGACGACTAGAAATTATTTAAAAATCACCCGTAAGAGATGGAGCCGTGGTTTATTAAGCAAAAGTGCTTCAAATGCGCTCCTATAACTCAATCTAACATATAAAAGGTACCTCGTCGGTGAAAATAATTACAGTTCGGACTTAGTCTCTGTCCGAAGAGGCTACCGAGAAGCGCTACCGACGAGGACTTTCTGATTAATTTAAAAATCAACCGTAAGAGATAGAGCCGTGGTTTATTAAGCAAAAGTGCTTCAAATGCGCTCCTATAACTCAATCTAACATATAAAAGGTACCTCGTCGGTGAAAATAATTACAGTTCGGACTTAGATTTTTTCCTACCGAGTGGCTACCGTGAAGAGTCGCCGACGACGACTTTAGAAATTATTTAAAAATCAACCGTAAGAGATGGAGCCGTGGTTTATTAAGCAAAAGTGCGTCAAATACGCTCCCATAACCGAACATAACATTTAAAAGATACATCGTCGGTGAAAATATTTTCAATTCGGACTTAGTCTCTGTCCGAAGAGGCTACCGGGAAGCGCTACCGACGAGGACTTTCTGATTAATTTAAAAATCAACCGTAAGAGATAGAGCCGTGGTTTATTAAGCAAAAGTGCTTCAAATGCGCTCCTATAACTCAATCTAACATATAAAAGGTACCTCGTCGGTGAAAATAATTACAGTTCGGACTTAGATTTTTTCCTACCGTGTGGCTACCGCGAAGAGTCGCCGACGACGACTTTAGAAATTATTTAAAAATCAACCGTAAGAGATGGAGCCGTGGTTTATTAAGCAAAAGTGCGTCAAATACGCTCCCATAACCGAACATAACATTTAAAAGATACGTCGTCGGTGAAAATATTTTCAATTCGGACTTAGTCTCTGTCCGAAGAGGCTACCGAGAAGCGCTACCGACGAGGACTTTCTGATTAATTTAAAAATCAACCGTAAGAGATAGAGCCGTGGTTAATTAAGCAAAAGTGCTTCAAATACGCTCCTATAACTCAATGTAACATATAAAAGGCACCTCGTCGGTGAAAATAATTACAGTTCGGACTTTGATTTTTTCCTACCGAGTGGCTACCGTGAAGAGTCGCCGACGACGACTAGAAATTATTTAAAAATCACCCGTAAGAGATGGAGCCGTGGTTTATTAAGCAAAAGTGCTTCAAATGCGCTCCTATAACTCAATCTAACATATAAAAGGTACCTCGTCGGTGAAAATAATTACAGTTCGGACTTAGTCTCTGTCCGAAGAGGCTACCGAGAAGCGCTACCGACGAGGACTTTCTGATTAATTTAAAAATCAACCGTAAGAGATAGAGCCGTGGTTTATTAAGCAAAAGTGCTTCAAATGCGCTCCTATAACTCAATCTAACATATAAAAGGTACCTCGTCGGTGAAAATAATTACAGTTCGGACTTAGATTTTTTCCTACCGTGTGGCTACCGCGAAGAGTCGCCGACGACGACTTTAGAAATTATTTAAAAATCAACCGTAAGAGATGGATCCGTGGTTTATTAAGCAAAAGTGCGTCAAATACGCTCCCACAACCGAACATAACATTTAAAAGATACGACGTCGGTGAAAATATTTTCAATTCGGACTTAGTCTCTGTCCGAAGAGGCTACCGAGAAGCGCTACCGACGAAGACTTTCTGATTGATTTAAAAATCTACCGTAAGAGATAGAGCCGTGGTTTATTAAGCAAAAGTGCGTCAAATACGCTCCCATAACGGAACATACCATTTAAAAGATACGTCGTCGGTGAAAATATTATCAATTCGGACTTAGTCTCTGTCCGAAGAGGCTACCGAGAAGCGCTACCGACGAGGACTTTCTGATTAATTTAAAAATCAACCGTAAGAGATAGAGCCGTGGTTTATTAAGCAAAAGTGCTTCAAATGCGCTCCTATAACTCAATCTAACATATAAAAGGTACCTCGTCGGTGAAAATAATTACAGTTCGGACTTAGATTTTTTCCTACCGAGTGGCTACCGTGAAGAGTCGCCGACGACGACTTTAGAAATTATTTAAAAATCAACCGTAAGAGATGGAACCCTGGTTTATTAAGCAAAAGTGCGTCAAATACGCTCCCATAACCGAACATAACATTTAAAAGATACGACGTCGGTGAAAATATTTTCAATTCGGACTTAGTCTCTGTACGGAGAGGCTACCGAAAAGCGCTACCGATGAGGACTTTCTGATTAATTTAAAAATCAACCGTAAGACATAGAGCCGTGGTTTATTAAGCAAAAGTGCGTCAAATACGCTCCCATAACCGAACATAACATTTAAAAGATACGTCGTCGGTGAAAATATTTTCAATTCGGACTTAGTCTCTGTCCGAAGAGGCTACCGAGAAGCGCTACCGACGAGGACTTTCTGATTAATTTAAAAATCAACCGTAAGAGATAGAGCCGTAGTTTATTAAGCAAAAGTGCTTCAAATGCGCTCCTATAACTCAATCTAACATATAAAAGGTACCTCGTCGGTGAAAATAATTACAGTTCGGACTTAGATTTTTTCCTACCGTGTGGCTACCGCGAAGAGTCGCCGACGACGACTTTAGAAATTATTTAAAAATCAACCGTAAGAGATGGAGCCGTGGTTTATTAAGCAAAAGAGCGTCAAATACGCTCCCACAACCGAACATAACATTTAAAAGATACGACGTCGGTGAAAATATTTTCAATTCGGACTTAGTCTCTGTCCGAAGAGGCTACCGAGAAGCGCTACCGACGAAGACTTTCTGATTAATTGAAAAATCTACCGTAAGAGATAGAGCCGTGGTTTATTAAGCAAAATTGCTTAAAATACGCTCCTATAACTCAATCTAACATATAAAAGGTACCTCGTCGGTGAAAATAATTACAGTTCGGGCTTAGATTTTTTCCTATCGAGTGGCTACCGTGAAGAGTCGCCGACGACGACTTTAGAAATTATTTAAAAATCAACCGTAAGAAATGGAGCCGTGGTTTATTAAGCAAAAGTGCGTCAAATACGCTCCCATAACCGAACATAACATTTAAAAGATACGTCGTCGGTGAAAATATTTTCAATTCGGACTTAGTCTCTGTCCGAAGAGGCTACCGAGAAGCGCTACCGACGAGGACTTTCTGATTAATTTAAAAATCAACCGTAAGAGATAGAGCCGTGGTTTATTAAGCAAAAGTGCTTAAAATACGCTCCTATAACTCAATCTAACATATAAAAGGTACCTCGTCGGTGAAAATAATTACAGTTCGGACTTAGATTTTTTCCTACCGAGTGGCTACCGTGAAGAGTCGCCGACGACGACTAGAAATTATTTAAAAATCACCCGTAAGTGATGGAGCCGTGGTTTATTAAGCAAAAGTGCGTCAAATACGCTCCCGTCACCGAACATAACATTTAAAAGATACGTCGTCGGTGAAAATATTTTCAATTCGGACTTAGTCTCTGTCCGAAGAGGCTACCGAGAAGCGCTACCGACGAGGACTTTCTGATTAATTTAAAAATCAACCGTAAGAGATAGAGCCGTGGTTTATTAAGCAAAAGTGCTTCAAATACGCTCCTATAACTCAATGTAACATATAAAAGGCACCTCGTCGGTGAAAATAATTACAGTTCGGACTTTGATTTTTTCCTACCGAGTGGCTACCGTGAAGAGTCGCCGACGACGACTAGAAATTATTTAAAAATCACCCGTAAGAGATGGAGCCGTGGTTTATTAAGCAAAAGTGCTTCAAATGCGCTCCTATAACTCAATCTAACATATAAAAGGTACCTCGTCGGTGAAAATAATTACAGTTCGGACTTAGTCTCTGTCCGAAGAGGCTACCGAGAAGCGCTACCGACGAGGACTTTCTGATTAATTTAAAAATCAACCGTAAGAGATAGAGCCGTGGTTTATTAAGCAAAAGTGCTTCAAATGCGCTCCTATAACTCAATCTAACATATAAAAGGTACCTCGTCGGTGAAAATAATTACAGTTCGGACTTAGATTTTTTCCTACCGTGTGGCTACCGCGAAGAGTCGCCGACGACGACTTTAGAAATTATTTAAAAATCAACCGTAAGAGATGGATCCGTGGTTTATTAAGCAAAAGTGCGTCAAATACGCTCCCACAACCGAACATAACATTTAAAAGATACGACGTCGGTGAAAATATTTTCAATTCGGACTTAGTCTCTGTCCGAAGAGGCTACCGAGAAGCGCTACCGACGAAGACTTTCTGATTGATTTAAAAATCTACCGTAAGAGATAGAGCCGTGGTTTATTAAGCAAAAGTGCGTCAAATACGCTCCCATAACGGAACATACCATTTAAAAGATACGTCGTCGGTGAAAATATTATCAATTCGGACTTAGTCTCTGTCCGAAGAGGCTACCGAGAAGCGCTACCGACGAGGACTTTCTGATTAATTTAAAAATCAACCGTAAGAGATAGAGCCGTGGTTTATTAAGCAAAAGTGCTTCAAATGCGCTCCTATAACTCAATCTAACATATAAAAGGTACCTCGTCGGTGAAAATAATTACAGTTCGGACTTAGATTTTTTCCTACCGAGTGGCTACCGTGAAGAGTCGCCGACGACGACTTTAGAAATTATTTAAAAATCAACCGTAAGAGATGGAACCGTGGTTTATTAAGCAAAAGTGCGTCAAATACGCTCCCATAACCGAACATAACATTTAAAAGATACGTCGTCGGTGAAAATATTTTCAATTCGGACTTAGTCTCTGTCCGAAGAGGCTACCGAGAAGCGCTACCGACGAGGACTTTCTGATTAATTTAAAAATCAACCGTAAGAGATAGAGCCGTAGTTTATTAAGCAAAAGTGCTTCAAATGCGCTCCTATAACTCAATCTAACATATAAAAGGTACCTCGTCGGTGAAAATAATTACAGTTCGGATTTAGATTTTTTCCTACCGTGTGGCTACCGCGAAGAGTCGCCGACGACGACTTTAGAAATTATTTAAAAATCAACCGTAAGAGATGGAGCCGTGGTTTATTAAGCAAAAGAGCGTCAAATACGCTCCCACAACCGAACATAACATTTAAAAGATACGACGTCGGTGAAAATATTTTCAATTCGGACTTAGTCTCTGTCCGAAGAGGCTACCGAGAAGCGCTACCGACGAAGACTTTCTGATTAATTGAAAAATCTACCGTAAGAGATAGAGCCGTGGTTTATTAAGCAAAAGTGCTTAAAATACGCTCCTATAACTCAATCTAACATATAAAAGGTACCTCGTCGGTGAAAATAATTACAGTTCGGGCTTAGATTTTTTCCTATCGAGTGGCTACCGTGAAGAGTCGCCGACGACGACTTTAGAAATTATTTAAAAATCAACCGTAAGAAATGGAGCCGTGGTTTATTAAGCAAAAGTGCGTCAAATACGCTCCCATAACCGAACATAACATTTAAAAGATACGTCGTCGGTGAAAATATTTTCAATTCGGACTTAGTCTCTGTCCGAAGAGGCTACCGAGAAGCGCTACCGACGAGGACTTTCTGATTAATTTAAAAATCAACCGTAAGAGATAGAGCCGTGGTTTATTAAGCAAAAGTGCTTAAAATACGCTCCTATAACTCAATCTAACATATAAAAGGTACCTCGTCGGTGAAAATAATTACAGTTCGGACTTAGATTTTTTCCTACCGAGTGGCTACCGTGAAGAGTCGCCGACGACGACTAGAAATTATTTAAAAATCACCCGTAAGTGATGGAGCCGTGGTTTATTAAGCAAAAGTGCGTCAAATACGCTCCCGTCACCGAACATAACATTTAAAAGATACGTCGTCGGTGAAAATATTTTCAATTCGGACTTAGTCTCTGTCCGAAGAGGCTACCGAGAAGCGCTACCGACGAGGACTTTCTGATTAATTTAAAAATCAACCGTAAGAGATAGAGCCGTGGTTTATTAAGCAAAAGTGCTTAAAATACGCTCCTATAACTCAATCTAACATATAAAAGGTACCTCGTCGGTGAAAATAATTACAGTTCGGACTTAGATTTTTTCCTACCGAGTGGCTACCGTGAAGAGTCGCCGACGACGACTAGAAATTATTTAAAAATCACCCGTAAGAGATGGAGCCGTGGTTTATTAAGCAAAAGTGCGTCAAATACGCCCCCATAACCGAACATAACATTTAAAAGATACGACGTCGGTGAAAATATTTTCAATTCGGACTTAGCCTCTGTCCGAAGAGGCTACCGAGAAGCGCTACCGACGAAGACTTTCTGATTAATTTAAAAATCTACCGTAAGAGATAGAGCCGTGGTTTATTAAGCAAAAGTGCGTCAAATACGCTCCCATAACGGAACATACCATTTAAAAGATACGTCGTCGTTGAAAATATTTTCAATTCGGACTTAGTCTCTGTACGGAGAGGCTACCGAAAAGCGCTACCGATGAGGACTTTCTGATTAATTTAAAAATCAACCGTAAGAGATAGAGCCGTGGTTTATTCAGCAAAAGTGCTTCAAATGCGCTCCTATAACTCAGTCTAACATATAAAAGGTACCTCGTCGGTGAAAATAATTACAGTTCGGACTTAGATTTTTTCCTACCGTGTGGCTACCGCGAAGAGTCGCCGACGACGACTTTAGAAATTATTTAAAAATCAACCGGAAGAGATGGAGCCGTGGTTTATTAAGCAAAAGTGCGTCAAATACGCTCCCACAACCGAACATAACATTTAAAAGATACGACGTCGGTGAAAATATTTTCAATTCGGACTTAGTCTCTGTCCGAAGGGGCTACCGAGAAGCGCTACCGACGAAGACTTTCTGATTAATTGAAAAATCTACCGTAAGAGATAGAGTCGTGGTTTATTAAGCAAAAGTGCTTAAAATACGCTCCTATAACTCAGTCTAACATATAAAAGGTACCTCGTCGGTGAAAATAATTACAGTTCGGACTTAGATTTTTTCCTACCGAGTGGCTACCGTGAAGAGTCGCCGACGACGACTTTAGAAATTATTTAAAAATCAACCGTAAGAGATGGAGCCGTGGTTTATTAAGCAAAAGTGCGTCAAATACGCTCCCATAACCGAACATAACATTTAAAAGATACGACGTCGGTGAAAATATTTTCAATTCGGACTTAGCCTCTGTCCGAAGAGGCTACCGAGAAGCGCTACCGACGAAGACTTTCTGATTAATTTAAAAATCTACCGTAAGAGATAGAGCCGTGGTTTATTAAGCAAAAGTGCGTCAAAAACGCTCCCATAACCGAACATAACATTTAAAAGATACGACGTCGGTGAAAATATTTTCAATTCGGACTTAGTCTCTGTCCGAAGAGGCTACCGAGAAGCGCTACCGATGAGGACTTTCTGATTAATTTAAAAATCAACCATAAGAGATGGAGCCGTGGTTTATTAAGCAAAAGTGCGTCAAATACGCTCCCATAACCGAACATAACATTTAAAAGATACGTCGTCCGTGAAAAGATTTTCAATTCGGACTTAGTCTCTGTACGGAGAGGCTACCGAAAAGCGCTACCGACGAAGACTTTCTTATTAATTTAAAAATCAACCGTAAGAGATAGAGCCGTGGTTTATTAAGCAAAAGTACTTCAAATACGCTCCTATAACTCAATCTAACATATAAAAGGTACCTCGTGCGTGAAAATAATTACAGTTCGGACTTAGATTTTTTCCTACCGAGTGGCTACCGTGAAGAGTCGCCGACGACGACTTTAGAAATTATTTAAAAATCAACCGTAAGAGATGGAGCCGTGGTTTATTAAGCAAAAGTGCGTCAAATACGCTCCCATAACCGAACATAACATTTAAAAGATACGACGTCGGTGAAAATATTTTCAATTCGGACTTAGTCTCTGTCCGAAGAGGCTACCGAGAAGCGCTACCGATGAGGACTTTCTGATTAATTTAAAAATCAACCATAAGAGATGGAGCCGTGGTTTATTAAGCAAAAGTGCGTCAAATACGCCCCCATAACCGAACATAACATTTAAAAGATACGACGTCGGTGAAAATATTTTCAATTCGGACTTAGCCTCTGTCCGAAGAGGCTACCGAGAAGCGCTACCGACGAAGACTTTCTGATTAATTTAAAAATCTACCGTAAGAGATAGAGCCGTGGTTTATTAAGCAAAAGTGCGTCAAATACGCTCCCATAACGGAACATACCATTTAAAAGATACGTCGTCGTTGAAAATATTTTCAATTCGGACTTAGTCTCTGTACGGAGAGGCTACCGAAAAGCGCTACCGATGAGGACTTTCTGATTAATTTAAAAATCAACCGTAAGAGATAGAGCCGTGGTTTATTCAGCAAAAGTGCTTCAAATGCGCTCCTATAACTCAGTCTAACATATAAAAGGTACCTCGTCGGTGAAAATAATTACAGTTCGGACTTAGATTTTTTCCTACCGTGTGGCTACCGCGAAGAGTCGCCGACGACGACTTTAGAAATTATTTAAAAATCAACCGGAAGAGATGGAGCCGTGGTTTATTAAGCAAAAGTGCGTCAAATACGCTCCCACAACCGAACATAACATTTAAAAGATACGACGTCGGTGAAAATATTTTCAATTCGGACTTAGTCTCTGTCCGAAGGGGCTACCGAGAAGCGCTACCGACGAAGACTTTCTGATTAATTGAAAAATCTACCGTAAGAGATAGAGTCGTGGTTTATTAAGCAAAAGTGCTTAAAATACGCTCCTATAACTCAGTCTAACATATAAAAGGTACCTCGTTGGTGAAAATAATTACAGTTCGGACTTAGATTTTTTCCTACCGAGTGGCTACCGTGAAGAGTCGCCGACGACGACTTTAGAAATTATTTAAAAATCAACCGTAAGAGATGGAGCCGTGGTTTATTAAGCAAAAGTGCGTCAAATACGCTCCCATAACCGAACATAACATTTAAAAGATACGACGTCGGTGAAAATATTTTCAATTCGGACTTAGCCTCTGTCCGAAGAGGCTACCGAGAAGCGCTACCGACGAAGACTTTCTGATTAATTTAAAAATCTACCGTAAGAGATAGAGCCGTGGTTTATTAAGCAAAAGTGCGTCAAAAACGCTCCCATAACCGAACATAACATTTAAAAGATACGACGTCGGTGAAAATATTTTCAATTCGGACTTAGTCTCTGTCCGAAGAGGCTACCGAGAAGCGCTACCGATGAGGACTTTCTGATTAATTTAAAAATCAACCATAAGAGATGGAGCCGTGGTTTATTAAGCAAAAGTGCGTCAAATACGCTCCCATAACCGAACATAACATTTAAAAGATACGTCGTCCGTGAAAAGATTTTCAATTCGGACTTAGTCTCTGTACGGAGAGGCTACCGAAAAGCGCTACCGACGAAGACTTTCTTATTAATTTAAAAATCAACCGTAAGAGATAGAGCCGTGGTTTATTAAGCAAAAGTACTTCAAATACGCTCCTATAACTCAATCTAACATATAAAAGGTACCTCGTGCGTGAAAATAATTACAGTTCGGACTTAGATTTTTTCCTACCGAGTGGCTACCGTGAAGAGTCGCCGACGACGACTTTAGAAATTATTTAAAAATCAACCGTAAGAGATGGAGCCGTGGTTTATTAAGCAAAAGTGCGTCAAATACGCTCCCATAACCGAACATAACATTTAAAAGATACGACGTCGGTGAAAATATTTTCAATTCGGACTTAGTCTCTGTCCGAAGAGGCTACCGAGAAGCGCTACCGATGAGGACTTTCTGATTAATTTAAAAATCAACCATAAGAGATGGAGCCGTGGTTTATTAAGCAAAAGTGCGTCAAATACGCTCCCATAACCGAACATAACATTTAAAAGATACGTCGTCCGTGAAAAGATTTTCAATTCGGACTTAGTCTCTGTACGGAGAGGCTACCGAAAAGCGCTACCGACGAAGACTTTCTTATTAATTTAAAAATCAACCGTAAGAGATAGAGCCGTGGTTTATTAAGCAAAAGTACTTCAAATACGCTCCTATAACTCAATCTAACATATAAAAGGTACCTCGTGCGTGAAAATAATTACAGTTCGGACTTAGATTTTTTCCTACCGTGTGGCTACCGTGAAGAGTCGCCGACGACGACTTTAGAAATTATTTAAAAATCAACCGTAAGAGATGGAGCCGTGGTTTATTAAGCAAAAGTGCGTCAAATACGCTCCCACAACCGAACATAACATTTAAAAGATACGACGTCGGTGAAAATATTTTCAATTCGGACTTAGTCTCTGTCCGAAGGGGCTACCGAGAAGCGCTACCGACGAAGACTTTCTGATTAATTGAAAAATCTACCGTAAGAGATAGAGTCGTGGTTTATTAAGCAAAAGTGCTTAAAATACGCTCCTATAACTCAGTCTAACATATAAAAGGTACCTCGTCGGTGAAAATAATTACAGTTCGGACTTAGATTTTTTCCTACCGAGTGGCTACCGTGAAGAGTCGCCGACGACGACTTTAGAAATTATTTAAAAATCAACCGTAAGAGATGGAGCCGTGGTTTATTAAGCAAAAGTGCGTCAAATACGCTCCCATAACCGAACATAACATTTAAAAGATACGACGTCGGTGAAAATATTTTCAATTCGGACTTAGCCTCTGTCCGAAGAGGCTACCGAGAAGCGCTACCGACGAAGACTTTCTGATTAATTTAAAAATCTACCGTAAGAGATAGAGCCGTGGTTTATTAAGCAAAAGTGCGTCAAAAACGCTCCCATAACCGAACATAACATTTAAAAGATACGACGTCGGTGAAAATATTTTCAATTCGGACTTAGTCTCTGTCCGAAGAGGCTACCGAGAAGCGCTACCGATGAGGACTTTCTGATTAATTTAAAAATCAACCATAAGAGATGGAGCCGTGGTTTATTAAGCAAAAGTGCGTCAAATACGCTCCCATAACCGAACATAACATTTAAAAGATACGTCGTCCGTGAAAAGATTTTCAATTCGGACTTAGTCTCTGTACGGAGAGGCTACCGAAAAGCGCTACCGACGAAGACTTTCTTATTAATTTAAAAATCAACCGTAAGAGATAGAGCCGTGGTTTATTAAGCAAAAGTACTTCAAATACGCTCCTATAACTCAATCTAACATATAAAAGGTACCTCGTGCGTGAAAATAATTACAGTTCGGACTTAGATTTTTTCCTACCGAGTGGCTACCGTGAAGAGTCGCCGACGACGACTTTAGAAATTATTTAAAAATCAACCGTAAGAGATGGAGCCGTGGTTTATTAAGCAAAAGTGCGTCAAATACGCTCCCATAACCGAACATAACATTTAAAAGATACGACGTCGGTGAAAATATTTTCAATTCGGACTTAGTCTCTGTCCGAAGAGGCTACCGAGAAGCGCTACCGATGAGGACTTTCTGATTAATTTAAAAATCAACCATAAGAGATGGAGCCGTGGTTTATTAAGCAAAAGTGCGTCAAATACGCTCCCATAACCGAACATAACATTTAAAAGATACGTCGTCCGTGAAAAGATTTTCAATTCGGACTTAGTCTCTGTACGGAGAGGCTACCGAAAAGCGCTACCGACGAAGACTTTCTTATTAATTTAAAAATCAACCGTAAGAAATAGAGCCGTGGTTTATTAAGCAAAAGTACTTCAAATACGCTCCTATAACTCAATCTAACATATAAAAGGTACCTCGTGCGTGAAAATAATTACAGTTCGGACTTAGATTTTTTCCTACCGTGTGGCTACCGTGAAGAGTCGCCGACGACGACTTTAGAAATTATTTAAAAATCAACCGTAAGAGATGGAGCCGTGGTTTATTAAGCAAAAGTGCGTCAAATACGCTCCCACAACCGAACATAACATTTAAAAGATACGACGTCGGTGAAAATATTTTCAATTCGGACTTAGTCTCTGTCCGAAGAGGCTACCGAGAAGCGCTACCGACGAGGACTTTCTGATTAATTTAAAAATCAACCGTAAGAGATAGAGCCGTGGTTTATTAAGCAAAAGTGCTTCAAATGCGCTCCCATAACCGAACATAACATTTAAAAGATACGACGTCGGTGAAAATATTTTCAATTCGGACTTAGTCTCTGTCCGAAGAGGCTACCGAGAAGCGCTACCGACGAAGACTTTCTGATTAATTTAAAAATCCACCGTAAGAGATAGAGCCGTGATTTATTAAGCAAAAGTGCTTAAAATACGCTCCTATAACTCAATCTAACATATAAAAGGTACCTCGTCGGTGAAAATAATTACAGTTCGGGCTTAGATTTTTTCCTATCGAGTGGCTACCGTGAAGAGTCGCCGACGACGACTTTAGAAATTATTTAAAAATCAACCGTAAGAGATGGAGCCGTGGTTTATTAAGCAAAAGTGCGTCAAATACGCTCCCATAACCGAACATAACATTTAAAAGATACGACGTCGGTGAAAATATTTTCAATTCGGACTTGGCCTCTGTCCGAAGAGGCTACCGAGAAGCGCTACCGACGAAGACTTTCTGATTAATTTAAAAATCTACCGTAAGAGATAGAGCCGTGGTTTATTAAGCAAAAGTGCGTCAAATACGCTCCCATAACGGAACATACCATTTAAAAGATACGTCGTCGGTGAAAATATTTTCAATTCGGACTTAGTCTCTGTACGGAGAGGCTACCAAAAAGCGCTACCGATGAGGACTTTCTGATTAATTTAAAAATCAACCGTAAGAGATAGAGCCGTGGTTTATTAAGCAAAAGTGCTTCAAATGCGCTCCTATAACTCAGTCTGACATATAAAAGGTACCTCGTCGGTGAAAATAATTACAGTTCGGACTTAGATTTTTTCCTACCGAGTGGCTACCGTGAAGAGTCGCCGACGACGACTTTAGAAATTATTTAAAAATCAACCGTAAGAGATGGAGCCGTGGTTTATTAAGCAAAAGTGCGTCAAATACGCTCCCACAACCGAACATAACATTTAAAAGATACGACGTCGGTGAAAATATTTTCAATTCGGACTTAGTCTCTGTCCGAAGAGGCTACCGAGAAGCGCTACCGACGAGGACTTTCTGATTAATTTAAAAATCAACCGTAAGAGATAGAGCCGTGGTTTATTAAGCAAAAGTGCTTCAAATGCGCTCCCATAACCGAACATAACATTTAAAAGATACGACGTCGGTGAAAATATTTTCAATTCGGACTTAGTCTCTGTCCGAAGAGGCTACCGAGAAGCGCTACCGACGAAGACTTTCTGATTAATTTAAAAATCCACCGTAAGAGATAGAGCCGTGATTTATTAAGCAAAAGTGCTTAAAATACGCTCCTATAACTCAATCTAACATATAAAAGGTACCTCGTCGGTGAAAATAATTACAGTTCGGGCTTAGATTTTTTCCTATCGAGTGGCTACCGTGAAGAGTCGCCGACGACGACTTTAGAAATTATTTAAAAATCAACCGTAAGAGATGGAGCCGTGGTTTATTAAGCAAAAGTGCGTCAAATACGCTCCCATAACTGAACATAACATTTAAAAGATACGTCGTCGGTGAAAATATTTTCAATTCGGACTTAGTCTCTGTACGGAGAGGCTACCGAAAAGCGCTACCGATGAGGACTTTCTGATTAATTTAAAAATCAACCGTAAGAGATGGAGCCGTGGTTTATTAAGCAAAAGTGCTTCAAATGCGCTCCTATAACTCAATCTAACATATAAAAGGTACCTCGTCGGTGAAAATAATTACAGTTCGGACTTAGATTTTTTCCTACCGTGTGGCTACCGCGAAGAGTCGCCGACGACGACTTTAGAAATTATTTAAAAATCAACCGTAAGAGATGGAGCCGTGGTTTATTAAGCAAAAGTGCGTCAAATACGCTCCCACAACCGAACATAACATTTAAAAGATACGACGTCGGTGAAAATATTTTCAATTCGGACTTAGTCTCTGTCCGAAGGGCCTACCGAGAAGCGCTACCGACGAAGACTTTCTGATTAATTGAAAAATCTACCGTAAGAGATAGAGTCGTGGTTTATTAAGCAAAAGTGCTTAAAATACGCTCCTATAACTCAGTCTAACATATAAAAGGTACCTCGTTGGTGAAAATAATTACAGTTCGGACTTAGATTTTTTCCTACCGAGTGGCTACCGTGAAGAGTCGCCGACGACGACTTTAGAAATTATTTAAAAATCAACCGTAAGAGATGGAGCCGTGGTTTATTAAGCAAAAGTGCGTCAAATACGCTCCCATAACCGAACATAACATTTAAAAGATACGACGTCGGTGAAAATATTTTCAATTCGGACTTAGCCTCTGTCCGAAGAGGCTACCGAGAAGCGCTACCGACGAAGACTTTCTGATTAATTTAAAAATCTACCGTAAGAGATAGAGCCGTGGTTTATTAAGCAAAAGTGCGTCAAAAACGCTCCCATAACCGAACATAACATTTAAAAGATACGACGTCGGTGAAAATATTTTCAATTCGGACTTAGTCTCTGTCCGAAGAGGCTACCGAGAAGCGCTACCGATGAGGACTTTCTGATTAATTTAAAAATCAACCATAAGAGATGGAGCCGTGGTTTATTAAGCAAAAGTGCGTCAAATACGCTCCCATAACCGAACATAACATTTAAAAGATACGTCGTCCGTGAAAAGATTTTCAATTCGGACTTAGTCTCTGTACGGAGAGGCTACCGAAAAGCGCTACCGACGAAGACTTTCTTATTAATTTAAAAATCAACCGTAAGAGATAGAGCCGTGGTTTATTAAGCAAAAGTACTTCAAATACGCTCCTATAACTCAATCTAACATATAAAAGGTACCTCGTGCGTGAAAATAATTACAGTTCGGACTTAGATTTTTTCCTACCGAGTGGCTACCGTGAAGAGTCGCCGACGACGACTTTAGAAATTATTTAAAAATCAACCGTAAGAGATGGAGCCGTGGTTTATTAAGCAAAAGTGCGTCAAATACGCTCCCATAACCGAACATAACATTTAAAAGATACGACGTCGGTGAAAATATTTTCAATTCGGACTTAGTCTCTGTCCGAAGAGGCTACCGAGAAGCGCTACCGATGAGGACTTTCTGATTAATTTAAAAATCAACCGTAAGAGATAGAGCCGTGGTTTATTAAGCAAAAGTGCGTCAAATACGCTCCCATAACCGAACATAACATTTAAAAGATACGTCGTCCGTGAAAAGATTTTCGATTCGGACTTAGTCTCTGTACGGAGAGGCTACCGAAAAGCGCTACCGACGAAGACTTTCTTATTAATTTAAAAATCAACCGTAAGAAATAGAGCCGTGGTTTATTAAGCAAAAGTACTTCAAATACGCTCCTATAACTCAATCTAACATATAAAAGGTACCTCGTGCGTGAAAATAATTACAGTTCGGACTTAGATTTTTTCCTACCGTGTGGCTACCGTGAAGAGTCGCCGACGACGACTTTAGAAATTATTTAAAAATCAACCGTAAGAGATGGAGCCGTGGTTTATTAAGCAAAAGTGCGTCAAATACGCTCCCACAACCGAACATAACATTTAAAAGATACGACGTCGGTGAAAATATTTTCAATTCGGACTTAGTCTCTGTCCGAAGGGGCTACCGAGAAGCGCTACCGACGAAGACTTTCTGATTAATTGAAAAATCTACCGTAAGAGATAGAGTCGTGGTTTATTAAGCAAAAGTGCTTAAAATACGCTCCTATAACTCAGTCTAACATATAAAAGGTACCTCGTCGGTGAAAATAATTACAGTTCGGACTTAGATTTTTTCCTACCGAGTGGCTACCGTGAAGAGTCGCCGACGACGACTTTAGAAATTATTTAAAAATCAACCGTAAGAGATGGAGCCGTGGTTTATTAAGCAAAAGTGCGTCAAATACGCTCCCATAACCGAACATAACATTTAAAAGATACGACGTCGGTGAAAATATTTTCAATTCGGACTTAGCCTCTGTCCGAAGAGGCTACCGAGAAGCGCTACCGACGAAGACTTTCTGATTAATTTAAAAATCTACCGTAAGAGATAGAGCCGTGGTTTATTAAGCAAAAGTGCGTCAAAAACGCTCCCATAACCGAACATAACATTTAAAAGATACGACGTCGGTGAAAATATTTTCAATTCGGACTTAGTCTCTGTCCGAAGAGGCTACCGAGAAGCGCTACCGATGAGGACTTTCTGATTAATTTAAAAATCAACCATAAGAGATGGAGCCGTGGTTTATTAAGCAAAAGTGCGTCAAATACGCTCCCATAACCGAACATAACATTTAAAAGATACGTCGTCCGTGAAAAGATTTTCAATTCGGACTTAGTCTCTGTACGGAGAGGCTACCGAAAAGCGCTACCGACGAAGACTTTCTTATTAATTTAAAAATCAACCGTAAGAGATAGAGCCGTGGTTTATTAAGCAAAAGTACTTCAAATACGCTCCTATAACTCAATCTAACATATAAAAGGTACCTCGTGCGTGAAAATAATTACAGTTCGGACTTAGATTTTTTCCTACCGAGTGGCTACCGTGAAGAGTCGCCGACGACGACTTTAGAAATTATTTAAAAATCAACCGTAAGAGATGGAGCCGTGGTTTATTAAGCAAAAGTGCGTCAAATACGCTCCCATAACCGAACATAACATTTAAAAGATACGACGTCGGTGAAAATATTTTCAATTCGGACTTAGTCTCTGTCCGAAGAGGCTACCGAGAAGCGCTACCGATGAGGACTTTCTGATTAATTTAAAAATCAACCGTAAGAGATGGAGCCGTGGTTTATTAAGCAAAAGTGCGTCAAATACGCTCCCATAACCGAACATAACATTTAAAAGATACGTCGTCCGTGAAAAGATTTTCAATTCGGACTTAGTCTCTGTACGGAGAGGCTACCGAAAAGCGCTACCGACGAAGACTTTCTTATTAATTTAAAAATCAACCGTAAGAGATAGAGCCGTGGTTTATTAAGCAAAAGTACTTCAAATACGCTCCTATAACTCAATCTAACATATAAAAGGTACCTCGTGCGTGAAAATAATTACAGTTCGGACTTAGATTTTTTCCTACCGTGTGGCTACCGTGAAGAGTCGCCGACGACGACTTTAGAAATTATTTAAAAATCAACCGTAAGAGATGGAGCCGTGGTTTATTAAGCAAAAGTGCGTCAAATACGCTCCCACAACCGAACATAACATTTAAAAGATACGACGTCGGTGAAAATATTTTCAATTCGGACTTAGTCTCTGTCCGAAGAGGCTACCGAGAAGCGCTACCGACGAGGACTTTCTGATTAATTTAAAAATCAACCGTAAGAGATAGAGCCGTGGTTTATTAAGCAAAAGTGCTTCAAATGCGCTCCCATAACCGAACATAACATTTAAAAGATACGACGTCGGTGAAAATATTTTCAATTCGGACTTAGTCTCTGTCCGAAGAGGCTACCGAGAAGCGCTACCGACGAAGACTTTCTGATTAATTTAAAAATCCACCGTAAGAGATAGAGCCGTGATTTATTAAGCAAAAGTGCTTAAAATACGCTCCTATAACTCAATCTAACATATAAAAGGTACCTCGTCGGTGAAAATAATTACAGTTCGGGCTTAGATTTTTTCCTATCGAGTGGCTACCGTGAAGAGTCGCCGACGACGACTTTAGAAATTATTTAAAAATCAACCGTAAGAGATGGAGCCGTGGTTTATTAAGCAAAAGTGCGTCAAATACGCTCCCATAACCGAACATAACATTTAAAAGATACGACGTCGGTGAAAATATTTTCAATTCGGACTTGGCCTCTGTCCGAAGAGGCTACCGAGAAGCGCTACCGACGAAGACTTTCTGATTAATTTAAAAATCTACCGTAAGAGATAGAGCCGTGGTTTATTAAGCAAAAGTGCGTCAAATACGCTCCCATAACGGAACATACCATTTAAAAGATACGTCGTCGGTGAAAATATTTTCAATTCGGACTTAGTCTCTGTACGGAGAGGCTACCAAAAAGCGCTACCGATGAGGACTTTCTGATTAATTTAAAAATCAACCGTAAGAGATAGAGCCGTGGTTTATTAAGCAAAAGTGCTTCAAATGCGCTCCTATAACTCAGTCTGACATATAAAAGGTACCTCGTCGGTGAAAATAATTACAGTTCGGACTTAGATTTTTTCCTACCGAGTGGCTACCGTGAAGAGTCGCCGACGACGACTTTAGAAATTATTTAAAAATCAACCGTAAGAGATGGAGCCGTGGTTTATTAAGCAAAAGTGCGTCAAATACGCTCCCACAACCGAACATAACATTTAAAAGATACGACGTCGGTGAAAATATTTTCAATTCGGACTTAGTCTCTGTCCGAAGAGGCTACCGAGAAGCGCTACCGACGAGGACTTTCTGATTAATTTAAAAATCAACCGTAAGAGATAGAGCCGTGGTTTATTAAGCAAAAGTGCTTCAAATGCGCTCCCATAACCGAACATAACATTTAAAAGATACGACGTCGGTGAAAATATTTTCAATTCGGACTTAGTCTCTGTCCGAAGAGGCTACCGAGAAGCGCTACCGACGAAGACTTTCTGATTAATTTAAAAATCCACCGTAAGAGATAGAGCCGTGATTTATTAAGCAAAAGTGCTTAAAATACGCTCCTATAACTCAATCTAACATATAAAAGGTACCTCGTCGGTGAAAATAATTACAGTTCGGGCTTAGATTTTTTCCTATCGAGTGGCTACCGTGAAGAGTCGCCGACGACGACTTTAGAAATTATTTAAAAATCAACCGTAAGAGATGGAGCCGTGGTTTATTAAGCAAAAGTGCGTCAAATACGCTCCCATAACTGAACATAACATTTAAAAGATACGTCGTCGGTGAAAATATTTTCAATTCGGACTTAGTCTCTGTACGGAGAGGCTACCGAAAAGCGCTACCGATGAGGACTTTCTGATTAATTTAAAAATCAACCGTAAGAGATGGAGCCGTGGTTTATTAAGCAAAAGTGCTTCAAATGCGCTCCTATAACTCAATCTAACATATAAAAGGTACCTCGTCGGTGAAAATAATTACAGTTCGGACTTAGATTTTTTCCTACCGTGTGGCTACCGCGAAGAGTCGCCGACGACGACTTTAGAAATTATTTAAAAATCAACCGTAAGAGATGGAGCCGTGGTTTATTAAGCAAAAGTGCGTCAAATACGCTCCCACAACCGAACATAACATTTAAAAGATACGACGTCGGTGAAAATATTTTCAATTCGGACTTAGTCTCTGTCCGAAGAGGCTACCGAGAAGCGCTACCGACGAGGACTTTCTGATTAATTTAAAAATCAACCGTAAGAGATAGAGTCGTGGTTTATTAAGCAAAAGTGCTTCAAATGCGCTCCTATAACTCAATCTAACATATAAAAGGTACCTCGTCGGTGAAAATAATTACAGTTCGGACTTAGATTTTTTCCTACCGTGTGGCTACCGCGAAGAGTCGCCGACGACGACTTTAGAAATTATTTAAAAATCAACCGTAAGAGATGGAGCCGTGGTTTATTAAGCAAAAGTGCGTCAAATACGCTCCCACAACCGAACATAACATTTAAAAGATACGACGTCGGTGAAAATATTTTCAATTCGGACTTAGTCTCTGTCCGAAGAGGCTACCGAGAAGCGCTACCGACGAGGACTTTCTGATTAATTTAAAAATCAACCGTAAGAGATAGAGTCGTGGTTTATTAAGCAAAAGTGCTTCAAATGCGCTCCTATAACTCAATCTAACATATAAAAGGTACCTCGTCGGTGAAAATAATTACAGTTCGGACTTAGATTTTTTCCTACCGTGTGGCTACCGCGAAGAGTCGCCGACGACGACTTTAGAAATTATTTAAAAATCAACCGTAAGAGATGGAGCCGTGGTTTATTAAGCAAAAGTGCGTCAAATACGCTCCCACAACCGAACATAACATTTAAAAGATACGACGTCGGTGAAAATATTTTCAATTCGGACTTAGTCTCTGTCCGAAGAGGCTACCGAGAAGCGCTACCGACGAAGACTTTCTGATTAATTGAAAAATCTACCGTAAGAGATAGAGCCGTGGTTTATTAAGCAAAAGTGCTTAAAATACGCTCCTATAACTCAATCTAACATATAAAAGGTACCTCGTCGGTGAAAATAATTACAGTTCGGACTTAGATTTTTTCCTATCGAGTGGCTACCGTGAAGAGTCGCCGACGACGACTTTAGAAATTATTTAAAAATCAACCGTAAGAGATGGAGCCGTGGTTTATTAAGCAAAAGTGCGTCAAATACGCTCCCACAACCGAACATAACATTTAAAAGATACGACGTCGGTGAAAATATTTTTAATTCGGACTTAGTCTCTGTCCGAAGAGGCTACCGAGAAGCGCTACCGACGAAGACTTTCTGATTAATTTAAAAATCCACCGTAAGAGATAGAGCCGTGATTTATTAAGCAAAAGTGCTTAAAATACGCTCCTATAACTCAATCTAACATATAAAAGGTACCTCGTCGGTGAAAATAATTACAGTTCGGGCTTAGATTTTTTCCTATCGAGTGGCTACCGTGAAGAGTCGCCGACGACGACTTTCTGATTATTTAAAAATCAACCGTAAGAGATGGAGCCGTGGTTTATTAAGCAAAAGTGCGTCAAATACGCTCCCATAACCGAACATAACATTTAAAAGATACGTCGTCGGTGAAAATATTTTCAATTCGGACTTGGCCTCTGTCCGAAGAGGCTACCGAGAAGCGCTACCGACGAAGACTTTCTGATTAATTTAAAAATCTACCGTAAGAGATAGAGCCGTGGTTTATTAAGCAAAAGTGCGTCAAATACGCTCCCATAACGGAACATACCATTTAAAAGATACGTCGTCGGTGAAAATATTTTCAATTCGGACTTAGTCTCTGTACGGAGAGGCTACCGAAAAGCGCTACCGATGAGGACTTTCTGATTAATTTAAAAATCAACCGTGAGAGATAGAGCCGTGGTTTATTAAGCAAAAGTGCTTCAAATGCGCTCCTATAACTCAGTCTGACATATAAAAGGTACCTCGTCGGTGAAAATAATTACAGTTCGGACTTAGATTTTTTCCTACCGAGTGGCTACCGTGAAGAGTCGCCGACGACGACTTTAGAAATTATTTAAAAATCAACCGTAAGAGATGGAGCCGTGGTTTATTAAGCAAAAGTGCGTCAAATACGCTCCCATAACTGAACATAACATTTAAAAGATACGTCGTCGGTGAAAATATTTTCAATTCGGACTTAGTCTCTGTACGGAGAGGCTACCGAAAAGCGCTACCGATGAGGACTTTCTGATTAATTTAAAAATCAACAGTAAGAGATGGAGCCGTGGTTTATTAAGCAAAAGTGCTTCAAATGCGCTCCTATATCTCAATCTAACATATAAAAGGTACCTCGTCGGTGAAAATAATTACAGTTCGGACTTAGATTTTTTCCTACCGAGTGGCTACCGTGAAGAGTCGCCGACGACGACTTTAGAAATTATTTAAAAATCAACCGTAAGAGATGGAGCCGTGGTTTATTAAGCAAAAGTGCGTCAAATACGCTCCCACAACCGAACATAACATTTAAAAGATACGACGTCGGTGAAAATATTTTCAATTCGGACTTAGTCTCTGTCCGAAGGGGCTACCGAGAAGCGCTACCGACGAAGACTTTCTGATTAATTGAAAAATCTACCGTAAGAGATAGAGTCGTGGTTTATTAAGCAAAAGTGCTTAAAATACGCTCCTATAACTCAGTCTGACATATAAAAGGTACCTCGTCGGTGAAAATAATTACAGTTCGGACTTAGATTTTTTCCTACCGAGTGGCTACCGTGAAGAGTCGCCGACGACGACTTTAGAAATTATTTAAAAATCAACCGTAAGAGATGGAGCCGTGGTTTATTAAGCAAAAGTGCGTCAAATACGCTCCCACAACCGAACATAACATTTAAAAGATACGACGTCGGTGAAAATATTTTTAATTCGGACTTAGTCTCTGTCCGAAGAGGCTACCGAGAAGCGCTACCGACGAAGACTTTCTGATTAATTGAAAAATCTACCGTAAGAGATAGAGCCGTGGTTTATTAAGCAAAAGTGCTTAAAATACGCTCCTATAACTCAATCTAACATATAAAAGGTACCTCGTCGGTGAAAATAATTACAGTTCGGGCTTAGATTTTTTCCTATCGAGTGGCTACCGTGAAGAGTCGCCGACGACGACTTTAGAAATTATTTAAAAATCAACCGTAAGAGATGGAGCCGTGGTTTATTAAGCAAAAGTGCGTCAAATACGCTCCCATAACCGAACATACCATTTAAAAGATACGACGTCGGTGAAAATATTTTCAATTCGGACTTAGCCTCTGTCCGAAGAGGCTACCGAGAAGCGCTACCGACGAAGACTTTCTGATTAATTTAAAAATCACCCGTAAGAGATGGAGCCGTGGTTTATTAAGCAAAAGTGCGTCAAATACGCTCCCATAACCGAACATAACATTTAAAAGATACGACGTCGGTGAAAATATTTTCAATTCGGACTTAGTCTCTGTCCGAAGAGGCTACCGAGAAGCGCTACCGACGAAGACTTTCTGATTAATTTAAAAATCCACCGTAAGAGATAGAGCCGTGATTTATTAAGCAAAAGTGCTTAAAATACGCTCCTATAACTCAATCTAACATATAAAAGGTACCTCGTCGGTGAAAATAATTACAGTTCGGGCTTAGATTTTTTCCTATCGAGTGGCTACCGTGAAGAGTCGCCGACGACGACTTTCTGATTATTTAAAAATCAACCGTAAGAGATGGAGCCGTGGTTTATTAAGCAAAAGTGCGTCAAATACGCTCCCATAACCGAACATAACATTTAAAAGATACGTCGTCGGTGAAAATATTTTCAATTCGGACTTGGTCTCTGTCCGAAGAGGCTACCGAGAAGCGCTACCGACGAAGACTTTCTGATTAATTTAAAAATCTACCGTAAGAGATAGAGCCGTGGTTTATTAAGCAAAAGTGCGTCAAATACGCTCCCATAACGGAACATACCATTTAAAAGATACGTCGTCGGTGAAAATATTTTCAATTCGGACTTAGTCTCTGTACGGAGAGGCTACCGAAAAGCGCTACCGATGAGGACTTTCTGATTAATTTAAAAACCAACCGTGAGAGATAGAGCCGTGGTTTATTAAGCAAAAGTGCTTCAAATGCGCTCCTATAACTCAGTCTGACATATAAAAGTACCTCGTCGGTGAAAATAATTACAGTTCGGACTTAGATTTTTTCCTACCGAGTGGCTACCGTGAAGAGTCGCCGACGACGACTTTAGAAATTATTTAAAAATCAACCGTAAGAGATGGAGCCGTGGTTTATTAAGCAAAAGTGCGTCAAATACGCTCCCATAACCGAACATAACATTTAAAAGATACGACGTCGGTGAAAATATTTTCAATTCGGACTTAGTCTCTGTCCGAAGAGGCTACCGAGAAGCGCTACCGACGAAGAATTTCTGATTAATTTAAAAATCTACCGTAAGAGATAGAGCCGTGGTTTATTAAGCAAAAGTGCTTAAAATACGCTCCTATAACTCAATCTAACATATAAAAGGTACCTCGTCGGTGAAAATAATTACAGTTCGGGCTTAGATTTTTTCCTATCGAGTGGCTACCGTGAAGAGTCGCCGACGACGACTTTAGAAATTATTTAAAAATCAACCGTAAGAGATGGAGCCGTGGTTTATTAAGCAAAAGTGCGTCAAATACGCTCCCATAACCAAACATAACATTTAAAAGATACGACGTCGGTGAAAATATTTTCAATTCGGACTTAGCCTCTGTCCGAAGAGGCTACCGAGAAGCGCTACCGACGAAGACTTTCTGATTAATTTAAAAATCTACCGTAAGAGATAGAGCCGTGGTTTATTAAGCAAAAGTGCGTCAAATACGCTCCCATAACGGAACATACCATTTAAAAGATACGTCGTCGGTGAAAATATTTTCAATTCGGACTTAGTCTCTGTACGGAGAGGCTACCGAAAAGCGCTACCGATGAGGACTTTCTGATTAATTTAAAAATCAACCGTAAGAGATAGAGCCGTGGTTTATTAAGCAAAAGTGCTTCAAATGCGCTTCTATAACTCAGTCTGACATATAAAAGGTACCTCGTCGGTGAAAATAATTACAGTTCGGACTTAGATTTTTTCCTACCGAGTGGCTACCGTGAAGAGTCGCCGACGACGACTTTAGAAATTATTTAAAAATCAACCGTAAGAGATGGAGCCGTGGTTTATTAAGCAAAAGTGCGTCAAATACGCTCCCATAACTGAACATAACATTTAAAAGATACGTCGTCGGTGAAAATATTTTCAATTCGGACTTAGTCTCTGTACGGAGAGGCTACCGAAAAGCGCTACCGATGAGGACTTTCTGATTAATTTAAAAATCAACCGTAAGAGATGGAGCCGTGGTTTATTAAGCAAAAGTGCTTCAAATGCGCTCCTATAACTCAATCTAACATATAAAAGGTACCTCGTCGGTGAAAATAATTACAGTTCGGACTTAGATTTTTTCCTACCGAGTGGCTACCGCGAAGAGTCGCCGACGACGACTTTAGAAATTATTTAAAAATCAACCATAAGAGATGGAGCCGTGGTTTATTAAGCAAAAGTGCGTCAAATACGCTCCCATAACCGAACATAACATTTAAAAGATACGACGTCGGTGAAAATATTTTCAATTCGGACTTAGTCTCTGTCCGAAGAGGCTACCGAGAAGCGCTACCGACGACGACTTTAGAAATTATTTAAAAATCAACCGTAAGAGATGGAGCCGTGGTTTATTCAGCAAAAGTGCGTCAAATACGCTCCCATAACCGAACATAACATTTAAAAGATACGACGTCGGTGAAAATATTTTCAATTCGGACTTGGTCTCTGTCCGAAGAGGCTACCGAGAAGCGCTACCGACGAAGACTTTCTGATTAATTTAAAAATCTACCGTAAGAGATAGAGCCGTGGTTTATTAAGCAAAAGTGCTTAAAATACGCTCCTATAACTCAATCTAACATATAAAAGGTACCTCGTCGGTGAAAATAATTACAGTTCGGGCTTAGATTTTTTCCTATCGAGTGGCTACCGTGAAGAGTCGCCGACGACGACTTTAGAAATTATTTAAAAATCAACCGTAAGAGATGGAGCCGTGGTTTATTAAGCAAAAGTGCGTCAAATACGCTCCCATAACCGAACATAACATTTAAAAGATACGTCGTCGGTGAAAATATTTTCAATTCGGACTTAGTCTCTGTACGGAGAGGCTACCGAAAAGCGCTACCGATGAGGACTTTCTGATTAATTTAAAAATCAACAGTAAGAGATGGAGCCGTGGTTTATTAAGCAAAAGTGCTTCAAATGCGCTCCTATAACTCAATCTAACATATAAAAGGTACCTCGTCGGTGAAAATAATTACAGTTCGGACTTAGATTTTTTCCTACCGAGTGGCTACCGTGAAGAGTCGCCGACGACGACTTTAGAAATTATTTAAAAATCAACCGTAAGAGATGGAGCCGTGGTTTATTAAGCAAAAGTGCGTCAAATACGCTCCCATAACCAAACATAACATTTAAAAGATACGACGTCGGTGAAAATATTTTCAATTCGGACTTAGTCTCTGTCCGAAGGGGCTACCGAGAAGCGCTACCGACGAAGACTTTCTGATTAATTGAAAAATCTACCGTAAGAGATAGAGTCGTGGTTTATTAAGCAAAAGTGCTTAAAATACGCTCCTATAACTCAGTCTAACATATAAAAGGTACCTCGTCGGTGAAAATAATTACAGTTCGGACTTAGATTTTTTCCTACCGAGTGGCTACCGTGAAGAGTCGCCGACGACGACTTTAGAAATTATTTAAAAATCAACCGTAAGAGATGGAGCCGTGGTTTATTAAGCAAAAGTGCGTCAAATACGCTCCCACAACCGAACATAACATTTAAAAGATACGACGTCGGTGAAAATATTTTTAATTCGGACTTAGTCTCTGTCCGAAGAGGCTACCGAGAAGCGCTACCGACGAAGACTTTCTGATTAATTGAAAAATCTACCGTAAGAGATAGAGCCGTGGTTTATTAAGCAAAAGTGCTTAAAATACGCTCCTATAACTCAATCTAACATATAAAAGGTACCTCGTCGGTGAAAATAATTACAGTTCGGGCTTAGATTTTTTCCTATCGAGTGGCTACCGTGAAGAGTCGCCGACGACGACTTTAGAAATTATTTAAAAATCAACCGTAAGAGATGGAGCCGTGGTTTATTAAGCAAAAGTGCGTCAAATACGCTCCCATAACCGAACATACCATTTAAAAGATACGACGTCGGTGAAAATATTTTCAATTCGGACTTAGCCTCTGTCCGAAGAGGCTACCGAGAAGCGCTACCGACGAAGACTTTCTGATTAATTTAAAAATCACCCGTAAGAGATGGAGCCGTGGTTTATTAAGCAAAAGTGCGTCAAATACGCTCCCATAACCGAACATAACATTTAAAAGATACGACGTCGGTGAAAATATTTTCAATTCGGACTTAGTCTCTGTCCGAAGAGGCTACCGAGAAGCGCTACCGACGAAGACTTTCTGATTAATTTAAAAATCCACCGTAAGAGATAGAGCCGTGATTTATTAAGCAAAAGTGCTTAAAATACGCTCCTATAACTCAATCTAACATATAAAAGGTACCTCGTCGGTGAAAATAATTACAGTTCGGGCTTAGATTTTTTCCTATCGAGTGGCTACCGTGAAGAGTCGCCGACGACGACTTTCTGATTATTTAAAAATCAACCGTAAGAGATGGAGCCGTGGTTTATTAAGCAAAAGTGCGTCAAATACGCTCCCATAACCGAACATAACATTTAAAAGATACGTCGTCGGTGAAAATATTTTCAATTCGGACTTGGCCTCTGTCCGAAGAGGCTACCGAGAAGCGCTACCGACGAAGACTTTCTGATTAATTTAAAAATCTACCGTAAGAGATAGAGCCGTGGTTTATTAAGCAAAAGTGCGTCAAATACGCTCCCATAACGGAACATACCATTTAAAAGATACGTCGTCGGTGAAAATATTTTCAATTCGGACTTAGTCTCTGTACGGAGAGGCTACCGAAAAGCGCTACCGATGAGGACTTTCTGATTAATTTAAAAACCAACCGTGAGAGATAGAGCCGTGGTTTATTAAGCAAAAGTGCTTCAAATGCGCTCCTATAACTCAGTCTGACATATAAAAGTACCTCGTCGGTGAAAATAATTACAGTTCGGACTTAGATTTTTTCCTACCGAGTGGCTACCGTGAAGAGTCGCCGACGACGACTTTAGAAATTATTTAAAAATCAACCGTAAGAGATGGAGCCGTGGTTTATTAAGCAAAAGTGCGTCAAATACGCTCCCATAACCGAACATAACATTTAAAAGATACGACGTCGGTGAAAATATTTTCAATTCGGACTTAGTCTCTGTCCGAAGAGGCTACCGAGAAGCGCTACCGACGAAGAATTTCTGATTAATTTAAAAATCTACCGTAAGAGATAGAGCCGTGGTTTATTAAGCAAAAGTGCTTAAAATACGCTCCTATAACTCAATCTAACATATAAAAGGTACCTCGTCGGTGAAAATAATTACAGTTCGGGCTTAGATTTTTTCCTATCGAGTGGCTACCGTGAAGAGTCGCCGACGACGACTTTAGAAATTATTTAAAAATCAACCGTAAGAGATGGAGCCGTGGTTTATTAAGCAAAAGTGCGTCAAATACGCTCCCATAACCAAACATAACATTTAAAAGATACGACGTCGGTGAAAATATTTTCAATTCGGACTTAGCCTCTGTCCGAAGAGGCTACCGAGAAGCGCTACCGACGAAGACTTTCTGATTAATTTAAAAATCTACCGTAAGAGATAGAGCCGTGGTTTATTAAGCAAAAGTGCGTCAAATACGCTCCCATAACGGAACATACCATTTAAAAGATACGTCGTCGGTGAAAATATTTTCAATTCGGACTTAGTCTCTGTACGGAGAGGCTACCGAAAAGCGCTACCGATGAGGACTTTCTGATTAATTTAAAAATCAACCGTAAGAGATAGAGCCGTGGTTTATTAAGCAAAAGTGCTTCAAATGCGCTCCTATAACTCAGTCTGACATATAAAAGGTACCTCGTCGGTGAAAATAATTACAGTTCGGGCTTAGATTTTTTCCTATCGAGTGGCTACCGTGAAGAGTCGCCGACGACGACTTTAGAAATTATTTAAAAATCAACCGTAAGAGATGGAGCCGTGGTTTATTAAGCAAAAGTGCGTCAAATACGCTCCCATAACTGAACATAACATTTAAAAGATACGTCGTCGGTGAAAATATTTTCAATTCGGACTTAGTCTCTGTACGGAGAGGCTACCGAAAAGCGCTACCGATGAGGACTTTCTGATTAATTTAAAAATCAACCGTAAGAGATGGAGCCGTGGTTTATTAAGCAAAAGTGCTTCAAATGCGCTCCTATAACTCAATCTAACATATAAAAGGTACCTCGTCGGTGAAAATAATTACAGTTCGGACTTAGATTTTTTCCTACCGAGTGGCTACCGCGAAGAGTCGCCGACGACGACTTTAGAAATTATTTAAAAATCAACCATAAGAGATGGAGCCGTGGTTTATTAAGCAAAAGTGCGTCAAATACGCTCCCATAACCGAACATAACATTTAAAAGATACGACGTCGGTGAAAATATTTTCAATTCGGACTTAGTCTCTGTCCGAAGAGGCTACCGAGAAGCGCTACCGACGACGACTTTAGAAATTATTTAAAAATCAACCGTAAGAGATGGAGCCGTGGTTTATTCAGCAAAAGTGCGTCAAATACGCTCCCATAACCGAACATAACATTTAAAAGATACGACGTCGGTGAAAATATTTTCAATTCGGACTTGGTCTCTGTCCGAAGAGGCTACCGAGAAGCGCTACCGACGAAGACTTTCTGATTAATTTAAAAATCTACCGTAAGAGATAGAGCCGTGGTTTATTAAGCAAAAGTGCTTAAAATACGCTCCTATAACTCAATCTAACATATAAAAGGTACCTCGTCGGTGAAAATAATTACAGTTCGGACTTAGATTTTTTCCTACCGAGTGGCTACCGTGAAGAGTCGCCGACGACGACTAGAAATTATTTAAAAATCACCCGTAAGAGATGGAGCCGTGGTTTATTAAGCAAAAGTGCTTCAAATGCGCTCCTATAACTCAATCTAACATATAAAAGGTACCTCGTCGGTGAAAATAATTACAGTTCGGACTTAGATTTTTTCCTACCGAGTGGCTACTGCGAAGAGTCGCCGACGACGACTTTAGAAATTATTTAAAAATCAACCGTAAGAGATGGAGCCGTGGTTTATTAAGCAAAAGTGCGTCAAATACGCTCCCATAACCGAACATAACATTTAAAAGATACGACGTCGGTGAAAATATTTTCAATTCGGACTTAGTCTCTGTCCGAAGAGGCTACCGAGAAGCGCTACCGACGAAGAATTTCTGATTAATTTAAAAATCTACCGTAAGAGATAGAGCCGTGGTTTATTAAGCAAAAGTGCTTAAAATACGCTCCTATAACTCAATCTAACATATAAAAGGTACCTCGTCGGTGAAAATAATTACAGTTCGGGCTTAGATTTTTTCCTATCGAGTGGCTACCGTGAAGAGTCGCCGACGACGACTTTAGAAATTATTTAAAAATCAACCGTAAGAGATGGAGCCGTGGTTTATTAAGCAAAAGTGCGTCAAATACGCTCCCATAACCGAACATAACATTTAAAAGATACGACGTCGGTGAAAATATTTTCAATTCGGACTTAGCCTCTGTCCGAAGAGGCTACCGAGAAGCGCTACCGACGAAGACTTTCTGATTAATTTAAAAATCTACCGTAAGAGATAGAGCCGTGGTTTATTAAGCAAAAGTGCGTCAAATACGCTCCCATAACGGAACATACCATTTAAAAGATACGTCGTCGGTGAAAATATTTTCAATTCGGACTTAGTCTCTGTACGGAGAGGCTACCGAAAAGCGCTACCGATGAGGACTTTCTGATTAATTTAAAAATCAACCGTAAGAGATAGAGCCGTGGTTTATTAAGCAAAAGTGCTTCAAATGCGCTCCTATAACTCAGTCTAACATATAAAAGGTACCTCGTCGGTGAAAATAATTACAGTTCGGACTTAGATTTTTTCCTACCGAGTGGCTACATTGAAGAGTCGCCGACGACGACTTTAGAAATTATTTAAAAATCAACCGTAAGAGATGGAGCCGTGGTTTATTAAGCAAAAGTGCGTCAAATACGCTCCCATAACCGAACATAACATTTAAAAGATACGTCGTCGGTGAAAATATTTTCAATTCGGACTTAGTCTCTGTCCGAAGAGGCTACCGAGAAGCGCTACCGACGAGGACTTTCTGATTAATTTAAAAATCTACCGTAAGAGATAGAGCCGTGGTTTATTAAGCAAAAGTGCTTAAAATACGCTCCTATAACTCAATCTAACATATAAAAGGTACCTCGTCGGTGAAAATAATTACAGTTCGGGCTTAGATTTTTTCCTATCGAGTGGCTACCGTGAAGAGTCGCCGACGACGACTTTAGAAATTATTTAAAAATCAACCGTAAGAGATGGAGCCGTGGTTTATTAAGCAAAAGTGCGTCAAATACGCTCCCATAACCGAACATAACATTTAAAAGATACGACGTCGGTGAAAATATTTTCAATTCGGACTTAGCCTCTGTCCGAAGAGGCTACCGAGAAGCGCTACCGACGAAGACTTTCTGATTAATTTAAAAATCTACCGTAAGAGATAGAGCCGTGGTTTATTAAGCAAAAGTGCGTCAAATACGCTCCCATAACGGAACATACCATTTAAAAGATACGTCGTCGGTGAAAATATTTTCAATTCGGACTTAGTCTCTGTACGGAGAGGCTACCGAAAAGCGCTACCGATGAGGACTTTCTGATTAATTTAAAAATCAACCGTAAGAGATAGAGCCGTGGTTTATTAAGCAAAAGTGCTTCAAATGCGCTCCTATAACTCAGTCTGACATATAAAAGGTACCTCGTCGGTGAAAATAATTACAGTTCGGACTTAGATTTTTTCCTACCGAGTGGCTACATTGAAGAGTCGCCGACGACGACTTTAGAAATTATTTAAAAATCAACCGTAAGAGATGGAGCCGTGGTTTATTAAGCAAAAGTGCGTCAAATACGCTCCCATAACCGAACATAACATTTAAAAGATACGTCGTCGGTGAAAATATTTTCAATTCGGACTTAGTCTCTGTCCGAAGAGGCTACCGAGAAGCGCTACCGACGAGGACTTTCTGATTAATTTAAAAATCTACCGTAAGAGATAGAGCCGTGGTTTATTAAGCAAAAGTGCTTAAAATACGCTCCTATAACTCAATCTAACATATAAAAGGTACCTCGTCGGTGAAAATAATTACAGTTCGGGCTTAGATTTTTTCCTATCGAGTGGCTACCGTGAAGAGTCGCCGACGAAGACTTTAGAAATTATTTAAAAATCAACCGTAAGAGATGGAGCCGTGGTTTATTAAGCAAAAGTGCGTCAAATACGCTCCCATAACCGAACATACCATTTAAAAGATACGTCGTCGGTGAAAATATTTTCAATTCGGACTTAGTCTCTGTACGGAGAGGCTACCGAAAAGCGCTACCGATGAGGACTTTCTGATTAATTTAAAAATCAACCGTAAGAGATAGAGCCGTGGTTTATTAAGCAAAAGTGCTTCAAATGCGCTCCTATAACTCAATCTGACATATAAAAGGTACCTCGTCGGTGAAAATAATTACAGTTCGGACTTAGATTTTTTCCTACCGAGTGGCTACCTTGAAGAGTCGCCGACGACGACTTTAGAAATTATTTAAAAATCAACCGTAAGAGATGGAGCCGTGGTTTATTAAGCAAAAGTGCGTCAAATACGCTCCCATAACTGAACATAACATTTAAAAGATACCTCGTCGGTGAAAATAATTACAGTTCGGACTTAGATTTTTTCCTACCGAGTGGCTACCGTGAAGAGTCGCCGACGACGACTTTAGAAATTATTTAAAAATCAACCGTAAGAGATGGAGCCGTGGTTTATTAAGCAAAAGTGCGTCAAATACGCTCCCATAACCGAACATAACATTTAAAAGATACGACGTCGGTGAAAATATTTTCAATTCGGACTTAGTCTCTGTCCGAAGAGGCTACCGAGAAGCGCTACCGACGAGGACTTTCTGATTAATTTAAAAATCTACCGTAAGAGATAGAGCCGTGGTTTATTAAGCAAAAGTGCTTAAAATACGCTCCTATAACTCAATCTAACATATAAAAGGTACCTCGTCGGTGAAAATAATTACAGTTCGGGCTTAGATTTTTTCCTATCGAGTGGCTACCGTGAAGAGTCGCCGACGAAGACTTTAGAAATTATTTAAAAATCAACCGTAAGAGATGGAGCCGTGGTTTATTAAGCAAAAGTGCGTCAAATACGCTCCCATAACGGAACATACCATTTAAAAGATACGTCGTCGGTGAAAATATTTTCAATTCGGACTTAGTCTCTGTACGGAGAGGCTACCGAAAAGCGCTACCGATGAGGACTTTCTGATTAATTTAAAAATCAACCGTAAGAGATAGAGCCGTGGTTTATTAAGCAAAAGTGCTTCAAATGCGCTCCTATAACTCAGTCTGACATATAAAAGGTACCTCGTCGGTGAAAATAATTACAGTTCGGACTTAGATTTTTTCCTACCGAGTGGCTACCTTGAAGAGTCGCCGACGACGACTTTAGAAATTATTTAAAAATCAACCGTAAGAGATGGAGCCGTGGTTTATTAAGCAAAAGTGCGTCAAATACGCTCCCATAACCGAACATAACATTTAAAAGATACGTCGTCGGTGAAAATATTTTCAATTCGGACTTAGTCTCTGTCCGAAGAGGCTACCGAGAAGCGCTACCGACGAGGACTTTCTGATTAATTTAAAAATCTACCGTAAGAGATAGAGCCGTGGTTTATTAAGCAAAAGTGCTTAAAATACGCTCCTATAACTCAATCTAACATATAAAAGGTACCTCGTCGGTGAAAATAATTACAGTTCGGGCTTAGATTTTTTCCTATCGAGTGGCTACCGTGAAGAGTCGCCGACGACGACTTTAGAAATTATTTAAAAATCAACAGTAAGAGATGGAGCCGTGGTTTATTAAGCAAAAGTGCGTCAAATACGCTCCCATAACCGAACATAACATTTAAAAGATACGACGTCGGTGAAAATATTTTCAATTCGGACTTAGCCTCTGTCCGAAGAGGCTACCGAGAAGCGCTACCGACGAAGACTTTCTGATTAATTTAAAAATCTACCGTAAGAGATAGAGCCGTGGTTTATTAAGCAAAAGTGCGTCAAATACGCTCCCATAACGGAACATACCATTTAAAAGATACGTCGTCGGTGAAAATATTTTCAATTCGGACTTAGTCTCTGTACGGAGAGGCTACCGAAAAGCGCTACCGATGAGGACTTTCTGATTAATTTAAAAATCAACCGTAAGAGATAGAGCCGTGGTTTATTAAGCAAAAGTGCTTCAAATGCGCTCCTATAACTCAGTCTGACATATAAAAGGTACCTCGTCGGTGAAAATAATTACAGTTCGGACTTAGATTTTTTCCTACCGAGTGGCTACCGTGAAGAGTCGCCGACGACGACTTTAGAAATTATTTAAAAATCAACCGTAAGAGATGGAGCCGTGGTTTATTAAGCAAAAGTGCGTCAAATACGCTCCCATAACCGAACATAACATTTAAAAGATACGTCGTCGGTGAAAATATTTTCAATTCGGACTTAGTCTCTGTCCGAAGAGGCTACCGAGAAGCGCTACCGACGAGGACTTTCTGATTAATTTAAAAATCTACCGTAAGAGATAGAGCCGTGGTTTATTAAGCAAAAGTGCTTAAAATACGCTCCTATAACTCAATCTAACATATAAAAGGTACCTCGTCGGTGAAAATAATTACAGTTCGGGCTTAGATTTTTTCCTATCGAGTGGCTACCGTGAAGAGTCGCCGACGAAGACTTTAGAAATTATTTAAAAATCAACCGTAAGAGATGGAGCCGTGGTTTATTAAGCAAAAGTGCGTCAAATACGCTCCCATAACCGAACATACCATTTAAAAGATACGTCGTCGGTGAAAATATTTTCAATTCGGACTTAGTCTCTGTACGGAGAGGCTACCGAAAAGCGCTACCGATGAGGACTTTCTGATTAATTTAAAAATCAACCGTAAGAGATAGAGCCGTGGTTTATTAAGCAAAAGTGCTTCAAATGCGCTCCTATAACTCAGTCTGACATATAAAAGGTACCTCGTCGGTGAAAATAATTACAGTTCGGACTTAGATTTTTTCCTACCGAGTGGCTACCTTGAAGAGTCGCCGACGACGACTTTAGAAATTATTTAAAAATCAACCGTAAGAGATGGAGCCGTGGTTTATTAAGCAAAAGTGCGTCAAATACGCTCCCATAACTGAACATAACATTTAAAAGATACCTCGTCGGTGAAAATAATTACAGTTCGGACTTAGATTTTTTCCTACCGAGTGGCTACCGTGAAGAGTCGCCGACGACGACTTTAGAAATTATTTAAAAATCAACCGTAAGAGATGGAGCCGTGGTTTATTAAGCAAAAGTGCGTCAAATACACTCCCATAACCGAACATAACATTTAAAAGATACGTCGTCGGTGAAAATATTTTCAATTCGGACTTAGTCTCTGTCCGAAGAGGCTACCGAGAAGCGCTACCGACGAGGACTTTCTGATTAATTTAAAAATCTACCGTAAGAGATAGAGCCGTGGTTTATTAAGCAAAAGTGCTTAAAATACGCTCCTATAACTCAATCTAACATATAAAAGGTACCTCGTCGGTGAAAATAATTACAGTTCGGGCTTAGATTTTTTCCTATCGAGTGGCTACCGTGAAGAGTCGCCGACGAAGACTTTAGAAATTATTTAAAAATCAACCGTAAGAGATGGAGCCGTGGTTTATTAAGCAAAAGTGCGTCAAATACGCTCCCATAACCGAACATAACATTTAAAAGATACGTCGTCGGTGAAAATATTTTCAATTCGGACTTAGTCTCTGTACGGAGAGGCTACCGAAAAGCGCTACCGATGAGGACTTTCTGATTAATTTAAAAATCAACCGTAAGAGATAGAGCCGTGGTTTATTAAGCAAAAGTGCTTCAAATGCGCTCCTATAACTCAGTCTGACATATAAAAGGTACCTCGTCGGTGAAAATAATTACAGTTCGGACTTAGATTTTTTCCTACCGAGTGGCTACCGTGAAGAGTCGCCGACGACGACTTTAGAAATTATTTAAAAATCAACCGTAAGAGATGGAGCCGTGGTTTATTAAGCAAAAGTGCGTCAAATACGCTCCCATAACTGAACATAACATTTAAAAGATACCTCGTCGGTGAAAATAATTACAGTTCGGACTTAGATTTTTTCCTACCGAGTGGCTACCGCGAAGAGTCGCCGACGACGACTTTAGAAATTATTTAAAAATCAACCGTAAGAGATGGAGCCGTGGTTTATTAAGCAAAAGTGCGTCAAATACGCTCCCATAACCGAACATAACATTTAAAAGATACGACGTCGGTGAAAATATTTTCAATTCGGACTTAGCCTCTGTCCGAAGAGGCTACCGAGAAGCGCTACCGACGAAGACTTTCTGATTAATTTAAAAATCTACCGTAAGAGATAGAGCCGTGGTTTATTAAGCAAAAGTGCTTCAAATGCGCTCCTATAACTCAGTCTAACATATAAAAGGTACCTCGTCGGTGAAAATAATTACAGTTCGGACTTAGATTTTTTCCTACCGAGTGGCTACCGTGAAGAGTCGCCGACGACGACTTTAGAAATTATTTAAAAATCAACCGTAAGAGATGGAGCCGTGGTTTATTCAGCAAAAGTGCGTCAAATACGCTCCCATAACCGAACATAACATTTAAAAGATACGACGTCGGTGAAAATATTTTCAATTCGGACTTGGTCTCTGTCCGAAGAGGCTACCGAGAAGCGCTACCGACGAAGACTTTCTGATTAATTTAAAAATCTACCGTAAGAGATAGAGCCGTGGTTTATTAAGCAAAAGTGCTTAAAATACGCTCCTATAACTCAATCTAACATATAAAAGGTACCTCGTCGGTGAAAATAATTACAGTTCGGACTTAGATTTTTTCCTACCGAGTGGCTACCGTGAAGAGTCGCCGACGACGACTAGAAATTATTTAAAAATCACCCGTAAGAGATGGAGCCGTGGTTTATTAAGCAAAAGTGCTTCAAATGCGCTCCTATAACTCAATCTAACATATAAAAGGTACCTCGTCGGTGAAAATAATTACAGTTCGGACTTAGATTTTTTCCTACCGAGTGGCTACTGCGAAGAGTCGCCGACGACGACTTTAGAAATTATTTAAAAATCAACCGTAAGAGATGGAGCCGTGGTTTATTAAGCAAAAGTGCGTCAAATACGCTCCCATAACCGAACATAACATTTAAAAGATACGACGTCGGTGAAAATATTTTCAATTCGGACTTAGTCTCTGTCCGAAGAGGCTACCGAGAAGCGCTACCGACGAAGAATTTCTGATTAATTTAAAAATCTACCGTAAGAGATAGAGCCGTGGTTTATTAAGCAAAAGTGCTTAAAATACGCTCCTATAACTCAATCTAACATATAAAAGGTACCTCGTCGGTGAAAATAATTACAGTTCGGGCTTAGATTTTTTCCTATCGAGTGGCTACCGTGAAGAGTCGCCGACGACGACTTTAGAAATTATTTAAAAATCAACCGTAAGAGATGGAGCCGTGGTTTATTAAGCAAAAGTGCGTCAAATACGCTCCCATAACCGAACATACCATTTAAAAGATACGTCGTCGGTGAAAATATTTTCAATTCGGACTTAGTCTCTGTACGGAGAGGCTACCGAAAAGCGCTACCGATGAGGACTTTCTGATTAATTTAAAAATCAACCGTAAGAGATAGAGCCGTGGTTTATTAAGCAAAAGTGCTTCAAATGCGCTCCTATAACTCAGTCTGACATATAAAAGGTACCTCGTCGGTGAAAATAATTACAGTTCGGACTTAGATTTTTTCCTACCGAGTGGCTACCTTGAAGAGTCGCCGACGACGACTTTAGAAATTATTTAAAAATCAACCGTAAGAGATGGAGCCGTGGTTTATTAAGCAAAAGTGCGTCAAATACGCTCCCATAACTGAACATAACATTTAAAAGATACCTCGTCGGTGAAAATAATTACAGTTCGGACTTAGATTTTTTCCTACCGAGTGGCTACCGTGAAGAGTCGCCGACGACGACTTTAGAAATTATTTAAAAATCAACCGTAAGAGATGGAGCCGTGGTTTATTAAGCAAAAGTGCGTCAAATACGCTCCCATAACCGAACATAACATTTAAAAGATACGTCGTCGGTGAAAATATTTTCAATTCGGACTTAGTCTCTGTCCGAAGAGGCTACCGAGAAGCGCTACCGACGAGGACTTTCTGATTAATTTAAAAATCTACCGTAAGAGATAGAGCCGTGGTTTATTAAGCAAAAGTGCTTAAAATACGCTCCTATAACTCAATCTAACATATAAAAGGTACCTCGTCGGTGAAAATAATTACAGTTCGGGCTTAGATTTTTTCCTATCGAGTGGCTACCGTGAAGAGTCGCCGACGAAGACTTTAGAAATTATTTAAAAATCAACCGTAAGAGATGGAGCCGTGGTTTATTAAGCAAAAGTGCGTCAAATACGCTCCCATAACCGAACATAACATTTAAAAGATACGTCGTCGGTGAAAATATTTTCAATTCGGACTTAGTCTCTGTACGGAGAGGCTACCGAAAAGCGCTACCGATGAGGACTTTCTGATTAATTTAAAAATCAACCGTAAGAGATAGAGCCGTGGTTTATTAAGCAAAAGTGCTTCAAATGCGCTCCTATAACTCAGTCTGACATATAAAAGGTACCTCGTCGGTGAAAATAATTACAGTTCGGACTTAGATTTTTTCCTACCGAGTGGCTACCGTGAAGAGTCGCCGACGACGACTTTAGAAATTATTTAAAAATCAACCGTAAGAGATGGAGCCGTGGTTTATTAAGCAAAAGTGCGTCAAATACGCTCCCATAACTGAACATAACATTTAAAAGATACCTCGTCGGTGAAAATAATTACAGTTCGGACTTAGATTTTTTCCTACCGAGTGGCTACCGCGAAGAGTCGCCGACGACGACTTTAGAAATTATTTAAAAATCAACCGTAAGAGATGGAGCCGTGGTTTATTAAGCAAAAGTGCGTCAAATACGCTCCCATAACCGAACATAACATTTAAAAGATACGACGTCGGTGAAAATATTTTCAATTCGGACTTAGCCTCTGTCCGAAGAGGCTACCGAGAAGCGCTACCGACGAAGACTTTCTGATTAATTTAAAAATCTACCGTAAGAGATAGAGCCGTGGTTTATTAAGCAAAAGTGCTTCAAATGCGCTCCTATAACTCAGTCTAACATATAAAAGGTACCACGTCGGTGAAAATAATTACAGTTCGGACTTAGATTTTTTCCTACCGAGTGGCTACCGTGAAGAGTCGCCGACGACGACTTTAGAAATTATTTAAAAATCAACCGTAAGAGATGGAGCCGTGGTTTATTCAGCAAAAGTGCGTCAAATACGCTCCCATAACCGAACATAACATTTAAAAGATACGACGTCGGTGAAAATATTTTCAATTCGGACTTGGTCTCTGTCCGAAGAGGCTACCGAGAAGCGCTACCGACGAAGACTTTCTGATTAATTTAAAAATCTACCGTAAGAGATAGAGCCGTGGTTTATTAAGCAAAAGTGCTTAAAATACGCTCCTATAACTCAATCTAACATATAAAAGGTACCTCGTCGGTGAAAATAATTACAGTTCGGACTTAGATTTTTTCCTACCGAGTGGCTACCGTGAAGAGTCGCCGACGACGACTAGAAATTATTTAAAAATCACCCGTAAGAGATGGAGCCGTGGTTTATTAAGCAAAAGTGCTTCAAATGCGCTCCTATAACTCAATCTAACATATAAAAGGTACCTCGTCGGTGAAAATAATTACAGTTCGGACTTAGATTTTTTCCTACCGAGTGGCTACCGTGAAGAGTCGCCGACGACGACTTTAGAAATTATTTAAAAATCAACCGTAAGAGATGGAGCCGTGGTTTATTAAGCAAAAGTGCGTCAAATACGCTCCCATAACCGAACATAACATTTAAAAGATACGCCGTCGGTGAAAATATTTTCAATTCGGACTTAGTCTCTGTCCGAAGAGGCTACCGAGAAGCGCTACCGACGAGGACTTTCTGATTAATTTAAAAATCAACCGTAAGAGATAGAGCCGTGGTTTATTAAGCAAAAGTGCGTCAAATACGCTCCCATAACCGAACATAACATTTAAAAGTTACGACGTCGGTGAAAATATTTTCAATTCGGACTTAGTCTCTGTCCGAAGAGGCTACCGAGAAGCGCTACCGACGAGGACTTTCTGATTAATTTAAAAATCAACCGTAAGAGATGGAGCCGTGGTTTATTAAGCAAAAGTGCGTCAAATACGCTCCCATAACCGAACATAACATTTAAAAGATACGTCGCTGGTGAAAATATTTTCAATTCGGACTTTGTCTCTGTACGGAGAGGCTACCGAGAAGCGCTACCGACGAGGACTTTCTGATTAATTTAAAAATCAACCGTAAGAGATAGAGCCGTGGTTTATTAAGCAAAAGTGCTTCAAATGCGCTCCTATAACTCAATCTAACATATAAAAGGTACCTCGTCGGTGAAAATAATTACAGTTCGGACTTAGATTTTTTCCTACCGAGTGGCTACCGTGAAGAGTCGCCGACGACGACTTTAGAAATTATTTAAAAATCAACCGTAAGAGATGGAGCCGTGGTTTATTAAGCAAAAGTGCGTCAAATACGCTCCCATAACCGAACATAACATTTAAAAGATACGCCGTCGGTGAAAATATTTTCAATTCGGACTTAGTCTCTGTCCGAAGAGGCTACCGAGAAGCGCTACCGACGAGGACTTTCTGATTAATTTAAAAATCAACCGTAAGAGATAGAGCCGTGGTTTATTAAGCAAAAGTGCGTCAAATACGCTCCCATAACCGAACATAACATTTAAAAGATACGACGTCGGTGAAAATATTTTCAATTCGGACTTAGTCTCTGTCCGGACAGGCTACCGAGAAGCGCTACCGACGAAGACTTTCTGATTAATTTAAAAATCAATCGTGAGAGATGGAGCCGTGGTTTATTAAGCAAAAGTGCTTCAAATACGCTCCTATAACTCAATCTAACATATAAAAGGTACCTCGTCGGTGAAAATAATTACAGTTCGGACTTAGATTTTTTCCTACCGAGTGGCTACCGTGAAGAGTCGCCGACGACGACTTTAGAAATTATTTAAAAATCAACCGTAAGAGATGGAGCCGTGGTATATTAAGCAAAAGTGCGTCAAATACGCTCCCATAACCGAACATAACATTTAAAAGATACGTCGTCGGTGAAAATATTTTCAATTCGGACTTAGTCTCTGTCCGAAGAGGCTACCGAGAAGCGCTACCGACGAGGACTTTCTGATTAATTTAAAAATCTACCGTAAGAGATAGAGTCGTAGTTTATTAAGCAAAAGTGCTTAAAATACGCTCCTATAACTCAATCTAACATATAAAAGGTACCTCGTCGGTGAAAATAATTACAGTTCGGGCTTAGATTTTTTCCTATCGAGTGGCTACCGTGAAGAGTCGCCGACGACGACTTTAGAAATTATTTAAAAATCAAGCGTAAGAGATGGAGCCGTGGTTTATTAAGCAAAAGTGCGTCAAATAGGCTCCCATAACCGAACATAACATTTAAAAGATACGACGTCGGTGAAAATATTTTCAATTCGGACTTAGTCTCTGTCCGAAGAGGCTACCGAGAAGCGCTACCGACGAAGACTTTCTGATTAATTTAAAAATCTACCGTAAGAGATAGAGTCGTGGTTCATTAAGCAAAAGTGCTTCAAATGCGCTCCTATAACTCAATCTAACATATAAAAGGTACCTCGTCGGTGAAAATAATTACAGTTCGGACTTAGATTTTTTCCTACCGAGTGGCTACCGTGAAGAGTCGCCGACGACGACTAGAAATTATTTAAAAATCACCCGTAAGAGATGGAGCCGTGGTTTATTAAGCAAAAGTGCGTCAAATACGCTCCCATAACCGAACATAACATTTAAAAGATACGACGTCGGTGAAAATATTTTCAATTCGGACTTAGTCTCTGTCCGAAGAGGCTACCGAGAAGCGCTACCGACGAAGACTTTCTGATTAATTTAAAAATCTACCGTAAGAGATAGAACCGTGGTTTATTAAGCAAAAGTGCTTAAAATACGCTCCTATAACTCAATCTAACATATAAAAGGTACCTCGTCGGTGAAAATAATTACAGTTCGGACTTAGATTTTTTCCTACCGAGTGGCTACCGTGAAGAGTCGCCGACGACGACTTTAGAAATTATTTAAAAATCAACCGTAAGAGATGGAGCCGTGGTTTATTAAGCAAAAGTGCGTCAAATACGCTCCCATAACCGAACATAACATTTAAAAGATACGACGTCGGTGAAAATATTTTCAATTCGGACTTAGTCTCTGTCCGAAGAGGCTACCGAGAAGCGCTACCGACGAAGACTTTCTGATTAATTTAAAAATCTACCGTAAGAGATAGAGTCGTAGTTTATTAAGCAAAAGTGCTTAAAATACGCTCCTATAACTCAATCTAACATATAAAAGGTACCTCGTCGGTGAAAATAATTACAGTTCGGGCTTAGATTTTTTCCTATCGAGTGGCTACCGTGAAGAGTCGCCGACGACGACTTTAGAAATTATTTAAAAATCAAGCGTAAGAGATGGAGCCGTGGTTTATTAAGCAAAAGTGCGTCAAATAGGCTCCCATAACCGAACATAACATTTGAAAGATACGTCGTCGGTGAAAATATTTTCAATTCGGACTTAGTCTCTGTACGGAGAGGCTACCGAGAAGCGCTACCGACGAGGACTTTCTGATTAATTTAAAAATCAACCGTAAGAGATAGAGCCGTGGTTTATTAAGCAAAAGTGCTTCAAATGCGCTCCTATAACTCAATCTAATATATAAAAGATACCTCGTCGGTGAAAATAATTACAGTTCGGACTTAGATCTTTTCCTACCGTGGGCTACCGCGAAGAGTCGCCGACGACGACTTTAGAAATTATTTAAAAATCAACCGTAAGAGATGGAGCCGTGGTTTATTAAGCAAAAGTGCGTCAAATACGCTCCCATAACCGAACATAACATTTAAAAGATACGACGTCGGTGAAAATATTTTCAATTCGGACTTAGTCTCTGTCCGAAGAGGCTACCGAGAAGCGCTACCGACGAAGACTTTCTGATTAATTTAAAAATCTACCGTAAGAGATAGAGCCGTGGTTTATTAAGCAAAAGTGCTTAAAATACGCTCCTATAACTCAATCTAACATATAAAAGGTACCTCGTCGGTGAAAATAATTACAGTTCGGACTTAGATTTTTTCCTACCGAGTGGCTACCGTGAAGAGTCGCCGACGACGACTTTAGAAATTATTTAAAAATCAACCGTAAGAGATGGAGCCGTGGTTTATTAAGCAAAAGTGCGTCAAATACGCTCCCATAACCGAACATAACATTTAAAAGATACGTCGTCGGTGAAAATATTTTCAATTCGGACTTAGTCTCTGTACGGAGAGGCTACCGAGAAGCGCTACCGACGAAGACTTTCTGATTAATTTAAAAATCAACCGTAAGAGATAGAGCCGTGGTTTATTAAGCAAAAGTGCTTCAAATACGCTCCTATAACTCAATCTAACATATAAAAGGTACCTCGTCGGTGAAAATAATTACAGTTCGGACTTAGATTTTTTCCTACCGTGGGCTACCGCGAAGAGTCGCCGACGACGACTTTAGAAATTATTTAAAAATCAACCGTAAGAGATGGAGCCGTGGTTTATTAAGCAAAAGTGCGTCAAATACGCTCCCATAACCGAACATAACATTTAAAAGATACGACGTCGGTGAAAATATTTTCAATTCGGACTTAGTCTCTGTCCGAAGAGGCTACCGAGAAGCGCTACCGACGAGGACTTTCTGATTAATTTAAAAATCAACCGTAAGAGATAGAGCCGTGGTTTATTAAGCAAAAGTGCTTCAAATGCGCTCCTATAACTCAATCTAATATATAAAAGGTACCTCGTCGGTGAAAATAATTACAGTTCGGACTTAGATTTTTTCCTACCGTGGGCTACCGCGAAGAGTCGCCGACGACGACTTTAGAAATTATTTAAAAATCAACCGTAAGAGATGGAGCCGTGGTTTATTAAGCAAAAGTGCGTCAAATACGCTCCCATAACCGAACATAACATTTAAAAGATACGACGTCGGTGAAAATATTTTCAATTCGGACTTAGTCTCTGTCCGAAGAGGCTACCGAGAAGCGCTACCGACGAAGACTTTCTGATTAATTTAAAAATCTACCGTAAGAGATAGAGCCGTGGTTTATTAAGCAAAAGTGCTTAAAATACGCTCCTATAACTCAATCTAACATATAAAAGGTACCTCGTCGGTGAAAATAATTACAGTTCGGACTTAGATTTTTTCCTACCGAGTGGCTACCGTGAAGAGTCGCCGACGACGACTTTAGAAATTATTTAAAAATCAACCGTAAGAGATGGAGCCGTGGTTTATTAAGCAAAAGTGCGTCAAATACGCTCCCATAACCGAACATAACATTTAAAAGATACGTCGTCGGTGAAAATATTTTCAATTCGGACTTAGTCTCTGTACGGAGAGGCTACCGAGAAGCGCTACCGACGAAGACTTTCTGATTAATTTAAAAATCAACCGTAAGAGATAGAGCCGTGGTTTATTAAGCAAAAGTGCTTCAAATACGCTCCTATAACTCAATCTAACATATAAAAGGTACCTCGTCGGTGAAAATAATTACAGTTCGGACTTAGATTTTTTCCTACCGAGTGGCTACCGTGAAGAGTCGCCGACGACGACTTTAGAAATTATTTAAAAATCAACCGTAAGAGATGGAGCCGTGGTTTATTAAGCAAAAGTGCGTCAAATACGCTCCCATAACCGAACATAACATTTAAAAGATACGACGTCGGTGAAAATATTTTCAATTCGGACTTAGTCTCTGTCCGAAGAGGCTACCGAGAAGCGCTACCGACGAAGACTTTCTGATTAATTTAAAAATCAACCGTAAGAGATAGAGCCGTGGTTTATTAAGCAAAAGTGCTTCAAATACGCTCCTATAACTCAATCTAACATATAAAAGGTACCTCGTCGGTGAAAATAATTACAGTTCGGGCTTAGATTTTTTCCTATCGAGTGGCTACCGTGAAGAGTCGCCGACGACGACTTTAGAAATTATTTAAAAATCAACCGTAAGAGATGGAGCCGTGGTTTATTAAGCAAAAGTGCGTCAAATAGGCTCCCATAACCGAACATAACATTTGAAAGATACGTCGTCGGTGAAAATATTTTCAATTCGGACTTAGTCTCTGTACGGAGAGGCTACCGAGAAGCGCTACCGACGAGGACTTTCTGATTAATTTAAAAATCAACCGTAAGAGATAGAGCCGTGGTTTATTAAGCAAAAGTGCTTCAAATGCGCTCCTATAACTCAATCTAATATATAAAAGGTACCTCGTCGGTGAAAATAATTACAGTTCGGGCTTAGATTTTTTCCTACCGTGGGCTACCGCGAAGAGTCGCCGACGACGACTTTAGAAATTATTTAAAAATCAACCGTAAGAGATGGAGCCGTGGTTTATTAAGCAAAAGTGCGTCAAATACGCTCCCATAACCGAACATAACATTTAAAAGATACGACGTCGGTGAAAATATTTTCAATTCGGACTTAGTCTCTGTCCGAAGAGGCTACCGAGAAGCGCTACCGACGAAGACTTTCTGATTAATTTAAAAATCTACCGTAAGAGATAGAGCCGTGGTTTATTAAGCAAAAGTGCTTAAAATACGCTCCTATAACTCAATCTAACATATAAAAGGTACCTCGTCGGTGAAAATAATTACAGTTCGGACTTAGAATTTTTCCTACCGAGTGGCTACCGTGAAGAGTCGCCGACGACGACTTTAGAAATTATTTAAAAATCAACCGTAAGAGATGGAGCCGTGGTTTATTAAGCAAAAGTGCGTCAAATACGCTCCCATAACCGAACATAACATTTAAAAGATACGTCGTCGGTGAAAATATTTTCAATTCGGACTTAGTCTCTGTACGGAGAGGCTACCGAGAAGCGCTACCGACGAAGACTTTCTGATTAATTTAAAAATCAACCGTAAGAGATAGAGCCGTGGTTTATTAAGCAAAAGTGCTTCAAATACGCTCCTATAACTCAATCTAACATATAAAAGGTACCTCGTCGGTGAAAATAATTACAGTTCGGACTTAGATTTTTTCCTACCGAGTGGCTACCGTGAAGAGTCGCCGACGACGACTTTAGAAATTATTTAAAAATCAACCGTAAGAGATGGAGCCGTCGTTTATTAAGCAAAAGTGCGTCAAATACGCTCCCATAACCGAACATAACATTTAAAAGATACGACGTCGGTGAAAATATTTTCAATTCGGACTTAGTCTCTGTCCGAAGAGGCTACCGAGAAGCGCTACCGACGAAGACTTTCTGATTAATTTAAAAATCAACCGTAAGAGATAGAGCCGTGGTTTATTAAGCAAAAGTGCTTCAAATACGCTCCTATAACTCAATCTAACATATAAAAGGTACCTCGTCGGTGAAAATAATTACAGTTCGGGCTTAGATTTTTTCCTATCGAGTGGCTACCGTGAAGAGTCGCCGACGACGACTTTAGAAATTATTTAAAAATCAACCGTAAGAGATGGAGCCGTGGTTTATTAAGCAAAAGTGCGTCAAATAGGCTCCCATAACCGAACATAACATTTGAAAGATACGTCGTCGGTGAAAATATTTTCAATTCGGACTTAGTCTCTGTACGGAGAGGCTACCGAGAAGCGCTACCGACGAGGACTTTCTGATTAATTTAAAAATCAACCGTAAGAGATAGAGCCGTGGTTTATTAAGCAAAAGTGCTTCAAATGCGCTCCTATAACTCAATCTAATATATAAAAGGTACCTCGTCGGTGAAAATAATTACAGTTCGGGCTTAGATTTTTTCCTACCGTGGGCTACCGCGAAGAGTCGCCGACGACGACTTTAGAAATTATTTAAAAATCAACCGTAAGAGATGGAGCCGTGGTTTATTAAGCAAAAGTGCGTCAAATACGCTCCCATAACCGAACATAACATTTAAAAGATACGACGTCGGTGAAAATATTTTCAATTCGGACTTAGTCTCTGTCCGAAGAGGCTACCGAGAAGCGCTACCGACGAAGACTTTCTGATTAATTTAAAAATCTACCGTAAGAGATAGAGCCGTGGTTTATTAAGCAAAAGTGCTTAAAATACGCTCCTATAACTCAATCTAACATATAAAAGGTACCTCGTCGGTGAAAATAATTACAGTTCGGAGTTAGAATTTTTCCTACCGAGTGGCTACCGTGAAGAGTCGCCGACGACGACTTTAGAAATTATTTAAAAATCAACCGTAAGAGATGGAGCCGTGGTTTATTAAGCAAAAGTGCGTCAAATACGCTCCCATAACGGAACATACCATTTAAAAGATATGTCGTCGGTGAAAATATTTTCAATTCGGACTTAGTCTCTTTACGGAGAGGCTACCGAGAACCGCTACCGACCAAGACTTTCTGATTAATTTAAAAATCAACCGTAAGAGATAGAGCCGTGGTTTATTAAGCAAAAGTGCTTCAAATACGCTCCTATAACTCAATCTAACATTTAAAAGGTATCTCGTCGGTGAAAATAATTTCAGTTCGGACTTAGATTTTTTCCTACCGAGTGGCTACCGTGAAGAGTCGCCGACGACGACTTTAGAAATTATTTAAAAATCAACCGTAAGAGATGGAGCCGTGGTTTATTAAGCAAAAGTGCGTCAAATACGCTCCCATAACCGAACATAACATTTAAAAGATACGTCGTCGGTGAAAATATTTTCAATTCGGACTTAGTCTCTGTACGGAGAGGCTACCGAGAAGCGCTACAGACGAAGACTTTCTGATTAATTTAAAAATCAACCGTAAGAGATAGAGCCGTGGTTTATTAAGCAAAAGTGCGTCAAATACGCTCCCATAACTGAACATAACATTTAAAAGATAGGTCGTCGGTGAAAATATTTTCAATTCGGACTTAGTCTCTGTACGGAGAGGCTACCGTGAAGAGTCGCCGACGACGACTTTAGAAATTATTTCAAAATCAACCGTAAGTGATAGAGCCGTGGTTTATTAAGCAAAAGTGCGTCAAATACGCTCCCATAACTGAACATTACATTTAAAAGATACGTCGTCGGTGAAAATATTTTCAATTCGGACTTAGTCTCTGAACGGAGAGGCTACCGAGAAGCGCTACCGACGAAGACTTTCTGATTAATTTAAAAATCAACCGTAAGAGATAGAGCCGTGGTTTATTAAGCAAAAGTGCTTCAAATACGCTCCTATAACTCAATCTAACATATAAAAGGTACCTCGTCGGTGAAAATAATTTCAGTTCGGACTTAGATTTTTTCCTACCGAGTGGCTACCGTGAAGAGTCGCCGACGACGACTTTAGAAATTATTTAAAAATCAACCGTAAGTGATAGAGCCGTGGTTTATTAAGCAAAAGTGCGTCAAATACGCTCCCATAACTGAACATAACATTTAAAAGATACGTCGTCGGTGAAAATATTTTCAATTCGGACTTAGTCCCTGTACGGAGGGGCTACCGAGAAGCGCTACCGACAAAGACTTTCTGATTAATTTAAAAATCAACCGTAAGAGATAGAGCCGTGGTTTATTAAGCAAAAGTGCTTCAAATACGCTCCTATAACTCAATCTAACATATAAAAGATACGTCGTCGGTGAAAATATTTTCAATTCGGACTTAGTCTCTGAACGGAGAGGCTACCGAGAAGCGCTACCGACGAAGACTTTCTGATTAATTTAAAAATCAACCGTAAGAGATAGAGCCGTGGTTTATTAAGCAAAAGTGCTTCAAATACGCTCCTATAACTCAATCTAACATATAAAAGGTACCTCGTCCGTGAAAATAATTACAGTTCGGACTTAGATTTTTTCCTACCGAGTGGCTACCGTGAAGAGTCGCCGACGACGACTAGAAATTATTTAAAAATCACCCGTAAGAGATGGAGCCGTGGTTTATTAAGCAAAAGTGCGTCAAATACGCTCCCATAACGGAACATACCATTTAAAAGATACGTCGTCGGTGAAAATATTTTCAATTCGGACTTAGTCTCTGTACGGAGAGGCTACCGTGAAGAGTCGCCGACGACGACTTTAGAAATTATTTCAAAATCAACCGTAAGTGATAGAGCCGTGGTTTATTAAGCAAAAGTGCGTCAAATACGCTCCCATAACTGAACATAACATTTAAAAGATACGTCGTCGGTGAAAATATTTTCAATTCGGACTTAGTCTCTGTACGGAGACGCTACCGAAAAGCGCTACCGATGAGGACTTTCTGATTAATTTAAAAATCAACCGTAAGAGATAGAGCCGTGGTTTATTAAGCAAAAGTGCTTCAAATACGCTCCTATAACTCAATCTAACATATAAAAGATACGTCGTCGGTGAAAATATTTTCAATTCGGACTTAGTCTCTGTCCGAAGAGGCTACCGAGAAGCGCTACCGACGAAGACTTTCTGATTAATTTAAAAATCAACCGTAAGAGATAGAGCCGTGGTTTATTAAGCAATAGATTTTAGATTTTTTCCTACCGAGTGGCTACCGTGAAGAGTCGCCGACGACGATTTTAGAAATTATTTAAAAATCAACCGTAAGAGATAGAGCCGTGGTTTATTAAGCAAAAGTGCTTCAAATGCGCTCCTATAACTCAATCTAACATATAAAAGATACGTCGTCGGTGAAAATATTTTCAATTCGGACTTAGTCTCTGTACGGAGAGGCTACCGAGAAGCGCTACCGACGAAGACTTTCTGATTAATTTAAAAATCAACCGTAAGAGATAGAGCCGTGGTTTCTTAAGCAAAAGTGCTTCAAATGCGCTCCTATAACTCAATCTAACATATAAAAGGTACCTCGTCGGTGAAAATAATTACAGTTCGGACTTAGATTTTTTCCTACCGAGTGGCTACCGCGAAGAGTCGCCCACGACGACTTTAGAAATTACTTAAAAATCAACCGTAAGAGATGGAGCCGTGGTTTATTAAGCAAAAGTGCGTCAAATACGCTCCCATAACGGAACATACCATTTAAAAGATACGTCGTCGGTGAAAATATTTTCAATTCGGACTTAGTCTCTTTACGGAGAGGCTACCGAGAACCGCTACCGACCAAGACTTTCTGATTAATTTAAAAATCAACCGTAAGAGATAGAGCCGTGGTTTATTAAGCAAAAGTGCTTCAAATACGCTCCTATAACTCAATCTAACATTTAAAAGGTATCTCGTCGGTGAAAATAATTTCAGTTCGGACTTAGATTTTTTCCTACCGAGTGGCTACCGTGAAGAGTCGCCGACGACGACTTTAGAAATTATTTAAAAATCAACCGTAAGAGATGGAGCCGTGGTTTATTAAGCAAAAGTGCGTCAAATACGCTCCCATAACCGAACATAACATTTAAAAGATACGTCGTCGGTGAAAATATTTTCAATTCGGACTTAGTCTCTGTACGGAGAGGCTACCGAGAAGCGCTACAGACGAAGACTTTCTGATTAATTTAAAAATCAACCGTAAGAGATAGAGCCGTGGTTTATTAAGCAAAAGTGCGTCAAATACGCTCCCATAACTGAACATAACATTTAAAAGATACGTCGTCGGTGAAAATATTTTCAATTCGGACTTAGTCTCTGTACGGAGAGGCTACCGTGAAGAGTCGCCGACGACGACTTTAGAAATTATTTCAAAATCAACCGTAAGTGATAGAGCCGTGGTTTATTAAGCAAAAGTGCGTCAAATACGCTCCAATAACTGAACATTACATTTAAAAGATACGTCGTCGGTGAAAATATTTTCAATTCGGACTTAGTCTCTGAACGGAGAGGCTACCGAGAAGCGCTACCGACGAAGACTTTCTGATTAATTTAAAAATCAACCGTAAGAGATAGAGCCGTGGTTTATTAAGCAAAAGTGCTTCAAATACGCTCCTATAACTCAATCTAGCATATAAAAGGTACCTCGTCGGTGAAAATAATTTCAGTTCGGACTTAGATTTTTTCCTACCGAGTGGCTACCGTGAAGAGTCGCCGACGACGACTTTAGAAATTATTTAAAAATCAACCGTAAGTGATAGAGCCGTGGTTTATTAAGCAAAAGTGCGTCAAATACGCTCCCATAACTGAACATAACATTTAAAAGATACGTCGTCGGTGAAAATATTTTCAATTCGGACTTAGTCCCTGTACGGAGGGGCTACCGAGAAGCGCTACCGACGAAGACTTTCTGATTAATTTAAAAATCAACCGTAAGAGATAGAGCCGTGGTTTATTAAGCAAAAGTGCTTCAAATACGCTCCTATAACTCAATCTAACATATAAAAGATACGTCGTCGGTGAAAATATTTTCAATTCGGACTTAGTCTCTGTACGGAGAGGCTACCGAGAAGCGCTACCGACGAAGACTTTCTGATTAATTTAAAAATCAACCGTAAGAGATAGAGCCGTGGTTTATTAAGCAAAAGTGCTTCAAATACGCTCCTATAACTCAATCTAACATATAAAAGGTACCTCGTCCGTGAAAATAATTACAGTTCGGACTTAGATTTTTTCCTACCGAGTGGCTACCGTGAAGAGTCGCCGACGACGACTAGAAATTATTTAAAAATCACCCGTAAGAGATGGAGCCGTGGTTTATTAAGCAAAAGTGCGTCAAATACGCTCCCATAACGGAACATACCATTTAAAAGATACGTCGTCGGTGAAAATATTTTCAATTCGGACTTAGTCTCTGTACGGAGAGGCTACCGTGAAGAGTCGCCGACGACGACTTTAGAAATTATTTCAAAATCAACCGTAAGTGATAGAGCCGTGGTTTATTAAGCAAAAGTGCGTCAAATACGCTCCCATAACTGAACATAACATTTAAAAGATACGTCGTCGGTGAAAATATTTTCAATTCGGACTTAGTCTCTGTACGGAGACGCTACCGAAAAGCGCTACCGATGAGGACTTTCTGATTAATTTAAAAATCAACCGTAAGAGATAGAGCCGTGGTTTATTAAGCAAAAGTGCTTCAAATACGCTCCTATAACTCAATCTAACATATAAAAGATACGTCGTCGGTGAAAATATTTTCAATTCGGACTTAGTCTCTGTACGGAGAGGCTACCGAGAAGCGCTACCGACGAAGACTTTCTGATTAATTTAAAAATCAACCGTAAGAGATAGAGCCGTGGTTTATTAAGCAATAGATTTTAGATTTTTTCCTACCGAGTGACTACCGTGAAGAGTCGCCGACGACGATTTTAGAAATTATTTAAAAATCAACCGTAAGAGATAGAGCCGTGGTTTATTAAGCAAAAGTGCTTCAAATGCGCTCCTATAACTCAATCTAACATATAAAAGATACGTCGTCGGTGAAAATATTTTCAATTCGGACTTCGTCTCTGTACGGAGAGGCTACCGAGAAGCGCTACCGACGAAGACTTTCTGATTAATTTATAAATCAATCGTAAGAGATAGAGCCGTGGTTTCTTAAGCAAAAGTGCTTCAAATGCGCTCCTATAACTCAATCTAACATATAAAAGGTACCTCGTCGGTGAAAATAATTACAGTTCGGACTTAGATTTTTTCCTACCGAGTGGCTACCGCGAAGAGTCGCCCACGACGACTTTAGAAATTACTTAAAAATCAACCGTAAGAGATGGAGCCGTGGTTTATTAAGCAAAAGTGCGTCAAATACGCTCCCATAACGGAACATACCATTTAAAAGATACGTCGTCGGTGAAAATATTTTCAATTCGGACTTAGTCTCTTTACGGAGAGGCTACCGAGAACCGCTACCGACCAAGACTTTCTGATTAATTTAAAAATCAACCGTAAGAGATAGAGCCGTGGTTTATTAAGCAAAAGTGCTTCAAATACGCTCCTATAACTCAATCTAACATTTAAAAGGTATCTCGTCGGTGAAAATAATTTCAGTTCGGACTTAGATTTTTTCCTACCGAGTGGCTACCGTGAAGAGTCGCCGACGACGACTTTAGAAATTATTTAAAAATCAACCGTAAGAGATGGAGCCGTGGTTTATTAAGCAAAAGTGCGTCAAATACGCTCCCATAACCGAACATAACATTTAAAAGATACGTCGTCGGTGAAAATATTTTCAATTCGGACTTAGTCTCTGTACGGAGAGGCTACCGAGAAGCGCTACAGACGAAGACTTTCTGATTAATTTAAAAATCAACCGTAAGAGATAGAGCCGTGGTTTATTAAGCAAAAGTGCGTCAAATACGCTCCCATAACTGAACATAACATTTAAAAGATACGTCGTCGGTGAAAATATTTTCAATTCGGACTTAGTCTCTGTACGGAGAGGCTACCGTGAAGAGTCGCCGACGACGACTTTAGAAATTATTTCAAAATCAACCGTAAGTGATAGAGCCGTGGTTTATTAAGCAAAAGTGCGTCAAATACGCTCCAATAACTGAACATTACATTTAAAAGATACGTCGTCGGTGAAAATATTTTCAATTCGGACTTAGTCTCTGAACGGAGAGGCTACCGAGAAGCGCTACCGACGAAGACTTTCTGATTAATTTAAAAATCAACCGTAAGAGATAGAGCCGTGGTTTATTAAGCAAAAGTGCTTCAAATACGCTCCTATAACTCAATCTAACATATAAAAGGTACCTCGTCGGTGAAAATAATTTCAGTTCGGACTTAGATTTTTTCCTACCGAGTGGCTACCGTGAAGAGTCGCCGACGACGACTTTAGAAATTATTTAAAAATCAACCGTAAGTGATAGAGCCGTGGTTTATTAAGCAAAAGTGCGTCAAATACGCTCCCATAACTGAACATAACATTTAAAAGATACGTCGTCGGTGAAAATATTTTCAATTCGGACTTAGTCCCTGTACGGAGGGGCTACCGAGAAGCGCTACCGACGAAGACTTTCTGATTAATTTAAAAATCAACCGTAAGAGATAGAGCCGTGGTTTATTAAGCAAAAGTGCTTCAAATACGCTCCTATAACTCAATCTAACATATAAAAGATACGTCGTCGGTGAAAATATTTTCAATTCGGACTTAGTCTCTGTACGGAGAGGCTACCGAGAAGCGCTACCGACGAAGACTTTCTGATTAATTTAAAAATCAACCGTAAGAGATAGAGCCGTGGTTTATTAAGCAAAAGTGCTTCAAATACGCTCCTATAACTCAATCTAACATATAAAAGGTACCTCGTCCGTGAAAATAATTACAGTTCGGACTTAGATTTTTTCCTACCGAGTGGCTACCGTGAAGAGTCGCCGACGACGACTAGAAATTATTTAAAAATCACCCGTAAGAGATGGAGCCGTGGTTTATTAAGCAAAAGTGCGTCAAATACGCTCCCATAACGGAACATACCATTTAAAAGATACGTCGTCGGTGAAAATATTTTCAATTCGGACTTAGTCTCTGTACGGAGAGGCTACCGTGAAGAGTCGCCGACGACGACTTTAGAAATTATTTCAAAATCAACCGTAAGTGATAGAGCCGTGGTTTATTAAGCAAAAGTGCGTCAAATACGCTCCCATAACTGAACATAACATTTAAAAGATACGTCGTCGGTGAAAATATTTTCAATTCGGACTTAGTCTCTGTACGGAGACGCTACCGAAAAGCGCTACCGATGAGGACTTTCTGATTAATTTAAAAATCAACCGTAAGAGATAGAGCCGTGGTTTATTAAGCAAAAGTGCTTCAAATACGCTCCTATAACTCAATCTAACATATAAAAGATACGTCGTCGGTGAAAATATTTTCAATTCGGACTTAGTCTCTGTACGGAGAGGCTACCGAGAAGCGCTACCGACGAAGACTTTCTGATTAATTTAAAAATCAACCGTAAGAGATAGAGCCGTGGTTTATTAAGCAATAGATTTTAGATTTTTTCCTACCGAGTGACTACCGTGAAGAGTCGCCGACGACGACTTTAGAAATTATTTAAAAATCAACCGTAAGAGATAGAGCCGTGGTTTATTAAGCAAAAGTGCTTCAAATGCGCTCCTATAACTCAATCTAACATATAAAAGATACGTCGTCGGTGAAAATATTTTCAATTCGGACTTAGTCTCTGTACGGAGAGGCTACCGAGAAGCGCTACCGACGAAGACTTTCTGATTAATTTATAAATCAATCGTAAGAGATAGAGCCGTGGTTTCTTAAGCAAAAGTGCTTCAAATGCGCTCCTATAACTCAATCTAACATATAAAAGGTACCTCGTCGGTGAAAATAATTACAGTTCGGACTTAGATTTTTTCCTACCGAGTGGCTACCGCGAAGAGTCGCCCACGACGACTTTAGAAATTACTTAAAAATCAACCGTAAGAGATGGAGCCGTGGTTTATTAAGCAAAAGTGCGTCAAATACGCTCCCATAACGGAACATACCATTTAAAAGATACGTCGTCGGTGAAAATATTTTCAATTCGGACTTAGTCTCTGTCCGAAGAGGCTACCGAGAAGCGCTACAGACGACGACTTTCGGATTAATTTAAAAATCTACCGTAAGAGATAGAGCCGTGGTTTATTAAGCAAAAGTGCTTCAAATACGCTCCTATAACTCAATCTAACATATAAAAGGCACCTCGTCGGTGAAAATAATTACAGTTCGGACTTAGATTTTTTCCTACCGAGTGGCTACCGTGAAGAGTCGCCGACGACGACTAGAAATTATTTAAAAATCACCCGTAAGAGATGGAGCCGTGGTTTATTAAGCAAAAGTGCTTCAAATGCGCTCCTATAACTCAATCTAACATATAAAAGGTACCTCGTCGGTGAAAATAATTACAGTTCGGACTTAGTCTCTGTCCGAAGAGGCTACCGAGAAGCGCTACCGACGAGGACTTTCTGATTAATTTAAAAATCAACCGTAAGAGATAGAGCCGTGGTTTATTAAGCAAAAGTGCTTCAAATGCGCTCCTATAACTCAATCTAACATATAAAAGGTACCTCGTCCGTGAAAATAATTACAGTTCGGACTTAGATTTTTTCCTACCGAGTGGCTACCGTGAAGAGTCGCCGACGACGACTAGAAATTATTTAAAAATCACCCGTAAGAGATGGAGCCGTGGTTTATTAAGCAAAAGTGCGTCAAATACGCTCCCATAACGGAACATACCATTTAAAAGATACGTCGTCGGTGAAAATATTTTCAATTCGGACTTAGTCTCTGTACGGAGAGGCTACCGTGAAGAGTCGCCGACGACGACTTTAGAAATTATTTCAAAATCAACCGTAAGTGATAGAGCCGTGGTTTATTAAGCAAAAGTGCGTCAAATACGCTCCCATAACTGAACATAACATTTAAAAGATACGTCGTCGGTGAAAATATTTTCAATTCGGACTTAGTCTCTGTACGGAGACGCTACCGAAAAGCGCTACCGATGAGGACTTTCTGATTAATTTAAAAATCAACCGTAAGAGATAGAGCCGTGGTTTATTAAGCAAAAGTGCTTCAAATACGCTCCTATAACTCAATCTAACATATAAAAGATACGTCGTCGGTGAAAATATTTTCAATTCGGACTTAGTCTCTGTACGGAGAGGCTACCGAGAAGCGCTACCGACGAAGACTTTCTGATTAATTTAAAAATCAACCGTAAGAGATAGAGCCGTGGTTTATTAAGCAATAGATTTTAGATTTTTTCCTACCGAGTGACTACCGTGAAGAGTCGCCGACGACGACTTTAGAAATTATTTAAAAATCAACCGTAAGAGATAGAGCCGTGGTTTATTAAGCAAAAGTGCTTCAAATGCGCTCCTATAACTCAATCTAACATATAAAAGATACGTCGTCGGTGAAAATATTTTCAATTCGGACTTAGTCTCTGTACGGAGAGGCTACCGAGAAGCGCTACCGACGAAGACTTTCTGATTAATTTAAAAATCAACCGTAAGAGATAGAGCCGTGGTTTCTTAAGCAAAAGTGCTTCAAATGCGCTCCTATAACTCAATCTAACATATAAAAGGTACCTCGTCGGTGAAAATAATTACAGTTCGGACTTAGATTTTTTCCTACCGAGTGGCTACCGCGAAGAGTCGCCCACGACGACTTTAGAAATTACTTAAAAATCAACCGTAAGAGATGGAGCCGTGGTTTATTAAGCAAAAGTGCGTCAAATACGCTCCCATAACGGAACATACCATTTAAAAGATACGTCGTCGGTGAAAATATTTTCAATTCGGACTTAGTCTCTTTACGGAGAGGCTACCGAGAACCGCTACCGACCAAGACTTTCTGATTAATTTAAAAATCAACCGTAAGAGATAGAGCCGTGGTTTATTAAGCAAAAGTGCTTCAAATACGCTCCTATAACTCAATCTAACATTTAAAAGGTATCTCGTCGGTGAAAATAATTTCAGTTCGGACTTAGATTTTTTCCTACCGAGTGGCTACCGTGAAGAGTCGCCGACGACGACTTTAGAAATTATTTAAAAATCAACCGTAAGAGATGGAGCCGTGGTTTATTAAGCAAAAGTGCGTCAAATACGCTCCCATAACCGAACATAACATTTAAAAGATACGTCGTCGGTGAAAATATTTTCAATTCGGACTTAGTCTCTGTACGGAGAGGCTACCGAGAAGCGCTACAGACGAAGACTTTCTGATTAATTTAAAAATCAACCGTAAGAGATAGAGCCGTGGTTTATTAAGCAAAAGTGCGTCAAATACGCTCCCATAACTGAACATAACATTTAAAAGATACGTCGTCGGTGAAAATATTTTCAATTCGGACTTAGTCTCTGTACGGAGAGGCTACCGTGAAGAGTCGCCGACGACGACTTTAGAAATTATTTCAAAATCAACCGTAAGTGATAGAGCCGTGGTTTATTAAGCAAAAGTGCGTCAAATACGCTCCAATAACTGAACATTACATTTAAAAGATACGTCGTCGGTGAAAATATTTTCAATTCGGACTTAGTCTCTGAACGGAGAGGCTACCGAGAAGCGCTACCGACGAAGACTTTCTGATTAATTTAAAAATCAACCGTAAGAGATAGAGCCGTGGTTTATTAAGCAAAAGTGCTTCAAATACGCTCCTATAACTCAATCTAACATATAAAAGGTACCTCGTCGGTGAAAATAATTTCAGTTCGGACTTAGATTTTTTCCTACCGAGTGGCTACCGTGAAGAGTCGCCGACGACGACTTTAGAAATTATTTAAAAATCAACCGTAAGTGATAGAGCCGTGGTTTATTAAGCAAAAGTGCGTCAAATACGCTCCCATAACTGAACATGACATTTAAAAGATACGTCGTCGGTGAAAATATTTTCAATTCGGACTTAGTCCCTGTACGGAGGGGCTACCGAGAAGCGCTACCGACGAAGACTTTCTGATTAATTTAAAAATCAACCGTAAGAGATAGAGCCGTGGTTTATTAAGCAAAAGTGCTTCAAATACGCTCCTATAACTCAATCTAACATATAAAAGATACGTCGTCGGTGAAAATATTTTCAATTCGGACTTAGTCTCTGAACGGAGAGGCTACCGAGAAGCGCTACCGACGAAGACTTTCTGATTAATTTAAAAATCAACCGTAAGAGATAGAGCCGTGGTTTATTAAGCAAAAGTGCTTCAAATACGCTCCTATAACTCAATCTAACATATAAAAGGTACCTCGTCCGTGAAAATAATTACAGTTCGGACTTAGATTTTTTCCTACCGAGTGGCTACCGTGAAGAGTCGCCGACGACGACTAGAAATTATTTAAAAATCACCCGTAAGAGATGGAGCCGTGGTTTATTAAGCAAAAGTGCGTCAAATACGCTCCCATAACGGAACATACCATTTAAAAGATACGTCGTCGGTGAAAATATTTTCAATTCGGACTTAGTCTCTGTACGGAGAGGCTACCGTGAAGAGTCGCCGACGACGACTTTAGAAATTATTTCAAAATCAACCGTAAGTGATAGAGCCGTGGTTTATTAAGCAAAAGTGCGTCAAATACGCTCCCATAACTGAACATAACATTTAAAAGATACGTCGTCGGTGAAAATATTTTCAATTCGGACTTAGTCTCTGTACGGAGACGCTACCGAAAAGCGCTACCGATGAGGACTTTCTGATTAATTTAAAAATCAACCGTAAGAGATAGAGCCGTGGTTTATTAAGCAAAAGTGCTTCAAATACGCTCCTATAACTCAATCTAACATATAAAAGATACGTCGTCGGTGAAAATATTTTCAATTCGGACTTAGTCTCTGTACGGAGAGGCTACCGAGAAGCGCTACCGACGAAGACTTTCTGATTAATTTAAAAATCAACCGTAAGAGATAGAGCCGTGGTTTATTAAGCAATAGATTTTAGATTTTTTCCTACCGAGTGGCTACCGTGAAGAGTCGCCGACGACGATTTTAGAAATTATTTAAAAATCAACCGTAAGAGATAGAGCCGTGGTTTATTAAGCAAAAGTGCTTCAAATGCGCTCCTATAACTCAATCTAACATATAAAAGATACGTCGTCGGTGAAAATATTTTCAATTCGGACTTAGTCTCTGTACGGAGAGGCTACCGAGAAGCGCTACCGACGAAGACTTTCTGATTAATTTAAAAATCAATCGTAAGAGATAGAGCCGTGGTTTCTTAAGCAAAAGTGCTTCAAATGCGCTCCTATAACTCAATCTAACATATAAAAGGTACCTCGTCGGTGAAAATAATTACAGTTCGGACTTAGATTTTTTCCTACCGAGTGGCTACCGCGAAGAGTCGCCCACGACGACTTTAGAAATTACTTAAAAATCAACCGTAAGAGATGGAGCCGTGGTTTATTAAGCAAAAGTGCGTCAAATACGCTCCCATAACGGAACATACCATTTAAAAGATACGTCGTCGGTGAAAATATTTTCAATTCGGACTTAGTCTCTGTCCGAAGAGGCTACCGAGAAGCGCTACAGACGACGACTTTCGGATTAATTTAAAAATCTACCGTAAGAGATAGAGCCGTGGTTTATTAAGCAAAAGTGCTTCAAATACGCTCCTATAACTCAATCTAACATATAAAAGGCACCTCGTCGGTGAAAATAATTACAGTTCGGACTTAGATTTTTTCCTACCGAGTGGCTACCGTGAAGAGTCGCCGACGACGACTAGAAATTATTTAAAAATCACCCGTAAGAGATGGAGCCGTGGTTTATTAAGCAAAAGTGCTTCAAATGCGCTCCTATAACTCAATCTAACATATAAAAGGTACCTCGTCGGTGAAAATAATTACAGTTCGGACTTAGTCTCTGTCCGATGAGGCTACCGAGAAGCGCTACCGACGAGGACTTTCTGATTAATTTAAAAATCTACCGTAAGAGATAGAGCCGTGGTTTATTAAGCAAAAGTGCTTCAAATACGCTCCTATAACTCAATGTAACATATAAAAGGCACCTCGTCGGTGAAAATAATTACAGTTCGGGCTTTGATTTTTTCCTACCGAGTGGCTACCGTGAAGAGTCGCCGACGACGACTAGAAATTATTTAAAAATCACCCGTAAGAGATGGAGCCGTGGTTTATTAAGCAAAAGTGCTTCAAATGCGCTCCTATAACTCAATCTAACATATAAAAGGTACCTCGTCGGTGAAAATAATTACAGCTCGGACTTAGTCTCTGTCCGAAGAGGCTACCGAGAAGCGCTACCGACGAGGACTTTCTGATTAATTTAAAAATCAACCGTAAGAGACAGAGCCGTGGTTTATTAAGCAAAAGTGCTTCAAATGCGCTCCTATAACTCAATCTAACATATAAAAGGTACCTCGTCGGTGAAAATAATTACAGTTCGGACTTAGATTTTTTCCTACCGAGTGGCTACCGCGAAGAGTCGCCGACGACGACTTTAGAAATTATTTAAAAATCAACCGTAAGAGATGGAGCCGTGGTTTATTAAGCAAAAGTGCGTCAAATACGCTCCCATAACGGAACATACCATTTAAAAGATACGTCGTCGGTGAAAATATTTTCAATTCGGACTTAGTCTCTGTCCGAAGAGGCTACCGAGAAGCGCTACCGACGAGGACTTTCTGATTAATTTAAAAATCAACCGTAAGAGATAGAGCCGTGGTTTATTAAGCAAAAGTGCTTCAAATGCGCTCCTATAACTCAATCTAACATATAAAAGGTACCTCGTCGGTGAAAATAATTACAGTTCGGACTTAGATTTTTTCCTACCGTGTGGCTACCGCGAAGAGTCGCCGACGACGACTTTAGAAATTATTTAAAAATCAACCGTAAGAGATGGAGCCGTGGTTTATTAAGCAAAAGTGCGTCAAATACGCTCCCATAACCGAACATAACATTTAAAAGATACGACGTCGGTGAAAATATTTTCAATTCGGACTTAGTCTCTGTCCGAAGAGGCTACCGAGAAGCGCTACCGACGAGGATTTTCTGATTAATTTAAAAATCAACCGTAAGAGATAGAGCCGTGGTTTATTAAGCAAAAGTGCTTCAAATACGCTCCTATAACTCAATCTAACATATAAAAGGTACCTCGTCGGTGAAAATAATTACAGTTCGGACTTAGATTTTTTCCTACCGTGTGGCTACCTCGAAGAGTCGCCGACGACGACTTTAGAAATTATTTAAAAATCAACCGTAAGAGATGGAGCCGTGGTTTATTAAGCAAAAGTGCGTCAAATACGCTCCCACAACCGAACATAACATTTAAAAGATACGACGTCGGTGAAAATATTTTCAATTCGGATTTAGTCTCTGTCCGAAGAGGCTACCGAGAAGCGCTACCGACGAAGACTTTCTGATTGATTTAAAAATCTACCGTAAGAGATAGAGCCGTGGTTTATTAAGCAAAAGTGCGTCAAATACGCTCCCATAACGGAACATACCATTTAAAAGATACGTCGTCGGTGAAAATATTATCAATTCGGACTTAGTCTCTGTCCGAAGAGGCTACCGAGAAGCACTACCGATGAGGACTTTCTGATTAATTTAAAAATCAACCGTATGAGATAGAGCCGTGGTTTATTAAGCAAAAGTGCTTCAAATGCGCTCCTCTAACTCAATCTAACATATAAAAGGTACCTCGTCGGTGAAAATAATTACAGTTCGGACTTAGATTTTTTCCTACCGAGTGGCTACCGTGAAGAGTCGCCGACGACTTTAGAAATTATTTAAAAATCAACCGTAAGAGATGGAGCCGTGGTTTATTAAGCAAAAGTGCGTCAAATACGCTCCCATAACCGAACATAACATTTAAAAGATACGTCGTCGGTGAAAATATTTTCAATTCGGACTTAGTCTCTGTCCGAAGAGGCTACCGAGAAGCGCTACCGACGAGGACTTTCTGATTAATTTAAAAATCAACCGTAAGAGATAGAGCCGTGGTTTATTAAGCAAAAGTGCTTCAAATGCGCTCCTATAACTCAATCTAACATATAAAAGGCACCTCGTCGTTGAAAATAATTACAGTTCGGACTTAGATTTTTTCCTACCGAGTGGCTACCGTGAAGGGTCGCCGACGACGACTAGAAATTATTTAAAAATCACCCGTAAGAGATGGAGCCGTGGTTTATTAAGCAAAAGTGCTTCAAATGCGCTCCTATAACTCAATCTAACATATAAAAGGTACCTCGTCGGTGAAAATAATTACAGTTCGGACTTGGTCTCTGTCCGAAGAGGCTACCGAGAAGCGCAACCGACGAGGACTTTCTGATTAATTTAAAAATCAACCGTAAGAGATAGAGCCGTGGTTTATTAAGCAAAAGTGCTTCAAATGCGCTCCTATAACTCAATCTAACATATAAAAGGTACCTCGTCGGTGAAAATAATTACAGTTCGGACTTAGATTTTTTCCTACCGTGTGGCTACCGCGAAGAGTCGCCGACGACGACTTTAGAAATTATTTAAAAATCAACCGTAAGAGATGGAGCCGTGGTTTATTAAGCAAAAGTGCGTTAAATACGCTCCCACAACCGAACATAACATTTAAAAGATACGACGTCGGTGAAAATATTTTCAATTCGGACTTAGTCTCTGTCCGAAGAGGCTACCGAGAAGCGCTACCGACGAAGACTTTCTGATTAATTTAAAAATCTACCGTAAGAGATAGAGCCGTGGTTTATTAAGCAAAAGTGCGTCAAATACGCTCCCATAACCGAACATACCATTTAAAAGATACGACGTCGGTGAAAATATTTTCAATTCGGACTTAGTCTCTGTCCGAAGAGGCTACCGAGAAGCGCTACCGTCGAGGACTTTCTGATTAATTTAAAAATCAACCGTAAGAGATAGAGCCGTGGTTTATTAAGCAAAAGTGCTTCAAATGCGCTCCTATAACTCAATCTAACATATAAAAGGTACCTCGTCGGTGAAAATAATTACAGTTCGGACTTAGATTTTTTCCTACCTAGAGGCTACCGAGAAGCGCTACCGACGAGGACTTTCTGATTAATTTAAAAATCAACCGTAAGAGATAGAGCCGTGGTTTATTAAGCAAAAGTGCTTCAAATACGCTCCTATAACTCAATCTAACATATAAAAGGCACCTCGTCGGTGAAAATAATTACAGTTCGGACTTAGATTCTTTCCTACCGTGTGGCTACCGCGAAGAGTCGCCGACGACGACTTTAGAAATTATTTAAAAATCAACCGTAAGAGATGGAGCCGTGGTTTATTAAGCAAAAGTGCGTCAAATACGCTCCCACAACCGAACATAACATTTAAAAGATACGACGTCGGTGAAAATATTTTCAATTCGGATTTAGTCTCTGTCCGAAGAGGCTACCGAGAAGCGCTACCGACGAAGACTTTCTGATTGATTTAAAAATCTACCGTAAGAGATAGAGCCGTGGTTTATTAAGCAAAAGTGCGTCAAATACGCTCCCATAACGGAACATACCATTTAAAAGATACGTCGTCGGTGAAAATATTATCAATTCGGACTTAGTCTCTGTCCGAAGAGGCTACCGAGAAGCACTACCGATGAGGACTTTCTGATTAATTTAAAAATCAACCGTATGAGATAGAGCCGTGGTTTATTACGCAAAAGTGCTTCAAATGCGCTCCTCTAACTCAATCTAACACATAAAAGGTACCTCGTCGGTGAAAATAATTACAGTTCGGAATTAGATTTTTTCCTACCGAGTGGCTACCGTGAAGAGTCGCCGACGACTTTAGAAATTATTTAAAAATCAACCGTAAGAGATGGAGCCGTGGTTTATTAAGCAAAAGTGCGTCAAATACGCTCCCACAACCGAACATAACATTTAAAAGATACGACGTCGGTGAAAATATTTTCAATTCGGACTTAGTCTCTGTCCGAAGAGGCTACCGAGAAGCGCTACCGACGAAGACTTTCTGATTGATTTAAAAATCTACCGTAAGAGATAGAGCCGTGGTTTTTTGAGCAAAAGTGCGTCAAATACGCTCCTATAACTCAATCTAACATATAAAAGGCACCTCGTCGGTGAAAATAATTACAGTTCGGACTTAGATTTTTTCCTACCGAGTGGCTACCGTGAAGAGTCGCCGACGACGACTAGAAATTATTTAAAAATCACCCGTAAGAGATGGAGCCGTGGTTTATTAAGCAAAAGTGCTTCAAATGCGCTCCTATAACTCAATCTAACATATAAAAGGTACCTCGTCGGTGAAAATAATTACAGTTCGGACTTGGTCTCTGTCCGAAGAGGCTACCGAGAAGCGCAACCGACGAGGACTTTCTGATTAATTTAAAAATCAACCGTAAGAGATAGAGCCGTGGTTTATTAAGCAAAAGTGCTTCAAATGCGCTCCTATAACTCAATCTAACATATAAAAGGTACCTCGTCGGTGAAAATAATTACAGTTCGGACTTAGATTTTTTCCTACCGTGTGGCTACCGCGAAGAGTCGCCGACGACGACTTTAGAAATTATTTAAAAATCAACCGTAAGAGATGGAGCCGTGGTTTATTAAGCAAAAGTGCGTTAAATACGCTCCCACAACCGAACATAACATTTAAAAGATACGACGTCGGTGAAAATATTTTCAATTCGGACTTAGTCTCTGTCCGAAGAGGCTACCGAGAAGCGCTACCGACGAAGACTTTCTGATTAATTTAAAAATCTACCGTAAGAGATAGAGCCGTGGTTTATTAAGCAAAAGTGCGTCAAATACGCTCCCATAACGGAACATACCATTTAAAAGATACGACGTCGGTGAAAATATTTTCAATTCGGACTTAGTCTCTGTCCGAAGAGGCTACCGAGAAGCGCTACCGTCGAGGACTTTCTGATTAATTTAAAAATCAACCGTAAGAGATAGAGCCGTGGTTTATTAAGCAAAAGTGCTTCAAATGCGCTCCTATAACTCAATCTAACATATAAAAGGTACCTCGTCGGTGAAAATAATTACAGTTCGGACTTAGTCTCTGTCCGAAGAGGCTACCGAGAAGCGCTACCGACGAGGACTTTCTGATTAATTTAAAAATCAACCGTAAGAGATAGAGCCGTGGTTTATTAAGCAAAAGTGCTTCAAATACGCTCCTATAACTCAATCTAACATATAAAAGGCACCTCGTCGGTGAAAATAATTACAGTTCGGACTTAGATTCTTTCCTACCGTGTGGCTACCGCGAAGAGTCGCCGACGACGACTTTAGAAATTATTTAAAAATCAACCGTAAGAGATGGAGCCGTGGTTTATTAAGCAAAAGTGCGTCAAATACGCTCCCACAACCGAACATAACATTTAAAAGATACGACGTCGGTGAAAATATTTTCAATTCGGATTTAGTCTCTGTCCGAAGAGGCTACCGAGAAGCGCTACCGACGAAGACTTTCTGATTAATTTAAAAATCTACCGTAAGAGATAGAGCCGTGGTTTATTAAGCAAAAGTGCGTCAAATACGCTCCCATAACGGAACATACCATTTAAAAGATACGTCGTCGGTGAAAATATTATCAATTCGGACTTAGTCTCTGTCCGAAGAGGCTACCGAGAAGCACTACCGATGAGGACTTTCTGATTAATTTAAAAATCAACCGTATGAGATAGAGCCGTGGTTTATTACGCAAAAGTGCTTCAAATGCGCTCCTCTAACTCAATCTAACACATAAAAGGTACCTCGTCGGTGAAAATAATTACAGTTCGGAATTAGATTTTTTCCTACCGAGTGGCTACCGTGAAGAGTCGCCGACGACTTTAGAAATTATTTAAAAATCAACCGTAAGAGATGGAGCCGTGGTTTATTAAGCAAAAGTGCGTCAAATACGCTCCCACAACCGAACATAACATTTAAAAGATACGACGTCGGTGAAAATATTTTCAATTCGGACTTAGTCTCTGTCCGAAGAGGCTACCGAGAAGCGCTACCGACGAAGACTTTCTGATTGATTTAAAAATCTACCGTAAGAGATAGAGCCGTGGTTTTTTAAGCAAAAGTGCGTCAAATACGCTCCTATAACTCAATCTAACATATAAAAGGCACCTCGTCGGTGAAAATAATTACAGTTCGGACTTAGATTTTTTCCTACCGAGTGGCTACCGTGAAGAGTCGCCGACGACGACTAGAAATTATTTAAAAATCACCCGTAAGAGATGGAGCCGTGGTTTATTAAGCAAAAGTGCTTCAAATGCGCTCCTATAACTCAATCTAACATAGAAAAGGTACCTCGTCGGTGAAAATAATTACAGTTCGGACTTAGTCTCTGTCCGAAGAGGCTACCGAGAAGCGCTACCGACGAGGACTTTCTGATTAATTTAAAAATCAACCGTAAGAGATAGAGCCGTGGTTTATTAAGCAAAAGTGCTTCAAATGCGCTCCTATAACTCAATCTAACATATAAAAGGTACCTCGTCGGTGAAAATAATTACAGTTCGGACTTAGATTTTTTCCTACCGTGTGGCTACCGCGAAGAGTCGCCGACGACGACTTTAGAAATTATTTAAAAATCAACCGTAAGAGATGGAGCCGTGGTTTATTAAGCAAAAGTGCGTCAAATACGCTCCCACAACCGAACATAACATTTAAAAGATACGACGTCGGTGAAAATATTTTCAATTCGGACTTAGTCTCTGTCCGAAGAGGCTACCGAGAAGCGCTACCGACGAAGACTTTCTGATTAATTTAAAAATCTGCCGTAAGAGATAGAGCCGTGGTTTATTAAGCAAAAGTGCGTCAAATACGCTCCCATAACGGAACATACCATTTAAAAGATACGTCGTCGGTGAAAATATTTTCAATTCGGACTTAGTCTCTGTCCGAAGAGGCTACCGAGAAGCGCTACCGACGAAGACTTTCTGATTAATTTAAAAATCAACCGTAAGAGATAGAGCCGTGGGTTATTAAGCAAAAGTGCTTCAAATGCGCTCCTATAACTCAATCTAACATATAAAAGGTACCTCGTCGGTGAAAATAATTACAGTTCGGACTTAGATTTTTTCCTACCGTGTGGCTACCGCGAAGAGTCGCCGACGACGACTTTAGAAATTATTTAAAAATCAACCGTAAGAGATGGAGCCGTGGTTTATTAAGCAAAAGTGCGTCAAATACGCTCCCATAACCGAACATAACATTTAAAAGATACGACGTCGGTGAAAATATTTTCAATTCGGACTTAGTCTCTGTCCGAAGAGGCTACCGAGAAGCGCTACCGACGAGGACTTTCTGATTAATTTAAAAATCAACCGTAAGAGATAGAGCCGTGGTTTATTAAGCAAAAGTGCTTCAAATGCGCTCCTATAACTCAATCTAACATATAAAAGGTACCTCGTCGGTGAAAATAATTACAGTTCGGACTTAGATTTTTTCCTACCGAGTGGCTACCGCGAAGAGTCGCCCACGACGACTTTAGAAATTACTTAAAAATCAACCGTAAGAGATGGAGCCGTGGTTTATTAAGCAAAAGTGCGTCAAATACGCTCCCATAACGGAACATACCATTTAAAAGATACGTCGTCGGTGAAAATATTTTCAATTCGGACTTACTCTCTGTACGGAGAGGCTACCGAAAAGCGCTACCGATGAGGACTTTCTGATTAATTTAAAAATCAACCGTAAAAGATAGAGCCGTGGTTTATTAAGCAAAAGTGCTTCAAATGCGCTCCTCTAACTCAATCTAACATATAAAAGGTACCTCGTCGGTGAAAATAATTACAGTTCGGAATTAGATTTTTTCCTACCGAGTGGCTACCGTGAAGAGTCGCCGACGACGAATTTAGAAATTATTTAAAAATCAACCGTAAGAGATGGAGCCGTGGTTTATTAAGCAAAAGTGCGTCAAATACGCTCCCATAACCGAACATAACATTTAAAAGATACGACGTCGGTGAAAATATTTTCAATTCGGACTTAGTCTCTGTCCGAAGAGGCTACCGAGAAGCGCTACAGACGACGACTTTCTGATTAATTTAAAAATCTACCGTAAGAGATAGAGCCGTGGTTTATTAAGCAAAAGTGCTTCAAATACGCTCCTATAACTCAATCTAACATATAAAAGGCACCTCGTCGGTGAAAATAATTACAGTTCGGACTTAGATTTTTTCCTACCGAGTGGCTACCGTGAAGAGTCGCCGACGACGACTAGAAATTATTTAAAAATCACCCGTAAGAGATGGAGCCGTGGTTTATTAAGCAAAAGTGCTTCAAATGCGCTCCTATAACCGAACATAACATTTAAAAGATACGACGTCGGTGAAAATATTTTCAATTCGGACTTAGTCTCTGTCCGAAGAGGCTACCGAGAAGCGCTACCGACGAAGACTTTCTGATTAATTTAAAAATCTGCCGTAAGAGATAGAGCCGTGGTTTATTAAGCAAAAGTGCGTCAAATACGCTCCCATAACGGAACATACCATTTAAAAGATACGTCGTCGGTGAAAATATTTTCAATTCGGACTTAGTCTCTGTCCGAAGAGGCTACCGAGAAGCGCTACCGACGAGGACTTTCTGATTAATTTAAAAATCAACCGTAAGAGATAGAGCCGTGGGTTATTAAGCAAAAGTGCTTCAAATGCGCTCCTATAACTCAATCTAACATATAAAAGGTACCTCGTCGGTGAAAATAATTACAGTTCGGACTTAGATTTTTTCCTACCGTGTGGCTACCGCGAAGAGTCGCCGACGACGACTTTAGAAATTATTTAAAAATCAACCGTAAGAGATGGAGCCGTGGTTCATTAAGCAAAAGTGCGTCAAATACGCTCCCATAACCGAACATAACATTTAAAAGATACGACGTCGGTGAAAATATTTTCAATTCGGACTTAGTCTCTGTCCGAAGAGGCTACCGAGAAGCGCTACCGACGAGGACTTTCTGATTAATTTAAAAATCAACCGTAAGAGATAGAGCCGTGGTTTATTAAGCAAAAGTGCTTCAAATGCGCTCCTATAACTCAATCTAACATATAAAAGGCACCTCGTCGGTGAAAATAATTACAGTTCGGACTTAGATTTTTTCCTACCGAGTGGCTACCGTGAAGAGTCGCCGACGACGACTTTAGAAATTATTTAAAAATCACCCGTAAGAGATGGAGCCGTGGTTTATTAAGCAAAAGTGCTTCAAATGCGCTCCTATAACCGAACATAACCTTTAAAAGATACGACGTCGGTGAAAATATTTTCAATTCGGACTTAGTCTCTGTCCGAAGAGGCTACCGAGAAGCGCTACCGACGAAGACTTTCTGATTAATTTAAAAATCTGCCGTAAGAGATAGAGCCGTGGTTTATTAAGCAAAAGTGCGTCAAATACGCTCCCATAACGGAACATACCATTTAAAAGATACGTCGTCGGTGAAAATATTTTCAATTCGGACTTAGTCTCTGTCCGAAGAGGCTACCGAGAAGCGCTACCGACGAGGACTTTCTGATTAATTTAAAAATCAACCGTAAGAGATAGAGCCGTGGGTTATTAAGCAAAAGTGCTTCAAATGCGCTCCTATAACTCAATCTAACATATAAAAGGTACCTCGTCGGTGAAAATAATTACAGTTCGGACTTAGATTTTTTCCTACCGAGTGGCTACCGCGAAGAGTCGCCCACGACGACTTTAGAAATTACTTAAAAATCAACCGTAAGAGATGGAGCCGTGGTTTATTAAGCAAAAGTGCGTCAAATACGCTCCCATAACGGAACATACCATTTAAAAGATACGTCGTCGGTGAAAATATTTTCAATTCGGACTTAGTCTCTGTCCGAAGAGGCTACCGAGAAGCGCTACCGACGAGGACTTTCTGATTAATTTAAAAATCAACCGTAAGAGATAGAGCCGTGGTTTATTAAGCAAAAGTGCTTCAAATGCGCTCCTATAACTCAATCTAACATATAAAAGGTACCTCGTCGGTGAAAATAATTACAGTTCGGACTTAGATTTTTTCCTACCGTGTGGCTACCGCGAAGAGTCGCCGACGACGACTTTAGAAATTATTTAAAAATCAACCGTAAGAGATGGAGCCGTGGTTTATTAAGCAAAAGTGCGTCAAATACGCTCCCATAACCGAACATACCATTTAAAAGATACGTCGTCGGTGAAAATATTTTCAATTCGGACTTAGTCTCTGTCCGAAGAGGCTACCGAGAAGCGCTACCGACGAGGACTTTCTGATTAATTTAAAAATCAACCGTAAGAGATAGAGCCGTGGTTTATTAAGCAAAAGTGCTTCAAATGCGCTCCTATAACTCAATCTAACATATAAAAGGTACCTCGTCGGTGAAAATAATTACAGTTCGGACTTAGATTTTTTCCTACCGTGTGGCTACCGCGAAGAGTCGCCGACGACGACTTTAGAAATTATTTAAAAATCAACCGTAAGAGATGGAGCCGTGGTTTATTAAGCAAAAGTGCGTCAAATACGCTCCCGTAACCGAACATAACATTTAAAAGATACGACGTCGGTGAAAATATTTTCAATTCGGACTTAGTCTCTGTCCGAAGAGGCTACCGAGAAGCGCTACAGACGAAGACTTTCTGATTAATTTAAAAATCTACCGTAAGAGATAGAGCCGTGGTTTATTAAGCAAAAGTGCTTCAAATACGCTCCTATAACTCAATCTAACATATAAAAGGCACCTCGTCGGTGAAAATAATTAGAGTTCGGGCTTAGATTTTTTCCTACCGAGTGGCTACCGTGAAGAGTCGCCGACGACGACTAGAAATTATTTAAAAATCACCCGTAAGAGATGGAGCCGTGGTTTATTAAGCAAAAGTGCTTCAAATGCGCTCCTATAACTCAATCTAACATATAAAAGGTACCTCGTCGGTGAAAATAATTACAGTTCGGACTTAGATTTTTTCCTACCGAGTGGCTACCGCGAAGAGTCGCCCACGACGACTTTAGAAATTACTTAAAAATCAACCGTAAGAGATGGAGCCGTGGTTTATTAAGCAAAAGTGCGTCAAATACGCTCCCATAACGGAACATACCATTTAAAAGATACGTCGTCGGTGAAAATATTTTCAATTCGGACTTAGTCTCTGTCCGAAGAGGCTACCGAGAAGCGCTACCGACGACGACTTTCTGATTAATTTAAAAATCTACCGTAAGAGATAGAGCCGTGGTTTATTAAGCAAAAGTGCTTCAAATACGCTCCTATAACTCAATCTAACATATAAAAGGCACCTCGTCGGTGAAAATAATTACAGTTCGGACTTAGATTTTTTCCTACCGAGTGGCTACCGTGAAGAGTCGCCGACGACGACTAGAAATTATTTAAAAATCACCCGTAAGAGATGGAGCCGTGGTTTATTAAGCAAAAGTGCTTCAAATGCGCTCCTATAACTCAATCTAACATATAAAAGGTACCTCGTCGGTGAAAATAATTACAGTTCGGACTTAGTCTCTGTCCGAAGAGGCTACCGAGAAGCGCTACCGACGAGGACTTTCTGATTAATTTAAAAATCTACCGTAAGAGATAGAGCCGTGGTTTATTAAGCAAAAGTGCTTCAAATACGCTCCTATAACTCAATGTAACATATAAAAGGCACCTCGTCGGTGAAAATAATTACAGTTCGGGCTTTGATTTTTTCCTACCGAGTGGCTACCGTGAAGAGTCGCCGACGACGACTAGAAATTATTTAAAAATCACCCGTAAGAGATGGAGCCGTGGTTTATTAAGCAAAAGTGCTTCAAATGCGCTCCTATAACTCAATCTAACATATAAAAGGTACCTCGTCGGTGAAAATAATTACAGCTCGGACTTAGTCTCTGTCCGAAGAGGCTACCGAGAAGCGCTACCGACGAGGACTTTCTGATTAATTTAAAAATCAACCGTAAGAGATAGAGCCGTGGTTTATTAAGCAAAAGTGCTTCAAATGCGCTCCTATAACTCAATCTAACATATAAAAGGTACCTCGTCGGTGAAAATAATTACAGTTCGGACTTAGATTTTTTCCTACCGTGTGGCTACCGCGAAGAGTCGCCGACGACGACTTTAGAAATTATTTAAAAATCAACCGTAAGAGATGGAGCCGTGGTTTATTAAGCAAAAGTGCGTCAAATACGCTCCCACAACCGAACATAACATTTAAAAGATACGACGTCGGTGAAAATATTTTCAATTCGGACTTAGTCTCTGTCCGAAGAGGCTACCGAGAAGCGCTACCGACGAAGACTTTCTGATTAATTTAAAAATCTACCGTAAGAGATAGAGCCGTGGTTTATTAAGCAAAAGTGCGTCAAATACGCTCCCATAACGGAACATACCATTTAAAAGATACGTCGTCGGTGAAAATATTTTCAATTCGGACTTAGTCTCTGTCCGAAGAGGCTACCGAGAAGCGCTACCGACGAGGACTTTCTGATTAATTTAAAAATCAACCGTAAGAGATAGAGCCGTGGGTTATTAAGCAAAAGTGCTTCAAATGCGCTCCTATAACTCAATCTAACATATAAAAGGTACCTCGTCGGTGAAAATAATTACAGTTCGGACTTAGATTTTTTCCTACCGAGTGGCTACCGCGAAGAGTCGCCGACGACGACTTTAGAAATTATTTAAAAATCAACCGTAAGAGATGGAACGGTGGTTTATTAAGCAAAAGTGCGTCAAATACGCTCCCATAACCGAACATAACATTTAAAAGATACGACGTCGGTGAAAATATTTTCAATTCGGACTTAGTCTCTGTACGGAGAGGCTACCGAAAAGCGCTACCGATGAGGACTTTCTGATTAATTTAAAAATCAACCGTAAGACATAGAGCCGTGGTTTATTAAGCAAAAGTGCGTCAAATGCGCTCCCATAACCGAACATAACATTTAAAAGATACGTCGTCGGTGAAAATATTTTCAATTCGGACTTAGTCTCTGTCCGAAGAGGCTACCGAGAAGCGCTACCGACGAGGACTTTCTGATTAATTTAAAAATCAACCGTAAGAGATAGAGCCGTGGTTTATTAAGCAAAAGTGCTTCAAATGCGCTCCTATAACTCAATCTAACATATAAAAGGTACCTCGTCGGTGAAAATAATTACAGTTCGGACTTAGATTTTTTCCTACCGTGTGGCTACCGCGAAGAGTCGCCGACGACGACTTTAGAAATTATTTAAAAATCTACCGTGAGAGATAGAGCCGTGGTTTATTAAGCAAAAGTGCGTCAAATACGCTCCCATAACGGAACATACCATTTAAAAGATATGTCGTCGGTGAAAATATTTTCAATTCGGACTTAGTCTCTGTCCGAAGAGGCTACCGAGAAGCGCTACCGACGAGGACTTTCTGATTAATTTAAAAATCAACCGTAAGAGATAGAGCCGTGGGTTATTAAGCAAAAGTGCTTCAAATGCGCTCCTATAACTCAATCTAACATATAAAAGGTACCTCGTCGGTGAAAATAATTACAGTTCGGACTTAGATTTTTTCCTACCGTGTGGCTACCGCGAAGAGTCGCCGACGACGACTTTAGAAATTATTTAAAAATCAACCGTAAGAGATGGAGCCGTGGTTTATTAAGCAAAAGTGCGTCAAATACGCTCCCATAACCGAACATACCATTTAAAAGATACGTCGTCGGTGAAAATATTTTCAATTCGGACTTAGTCTCTGTCCGAAGAGGCTACCGAGAAGCGCTACAGACGAAGACTTTCTGATTAATTTAAAAATCTACCGTAAGAGATAGAGCCGTGGTTTATTAAGCAAAAGTGCTTCAAATACGCTCGTATAACTCAATCTAACATATAAAACGCACCTCGTCGGTGAAAATAATTAGAGTTCGGACTTAGATTTTTTCCTACCGAGTGGCTACCGTGAAGAGTCGCCGACGACGACTAGAAATTATTTAAAAATCACCCGTAAGAGATGGAGCCGTGGTTTATTAAGCAAAAGTGCTTCAAATGCGCTCCTATAACTCAATCTAACATATAAAAGGTACCTCGTCGGTGAAAATAATTACAGTTCGGACTTAGATTTTTTCCTACCGAGTGGCTACCGCGAAGAGTCGCCCACGACGACTTTAGAAATTACTTAAAAATCAACCGTAAGAGATGGAGCCGTGGTTTATTAAGCAAAAGTGCGTCAAATACGCTCCCATAACGGAACATACCATTTAAAAGATACGTCGTCGGTGAAAATATTTTCAATTCGGACTTAGTCTCTGTCCGAAGAGGCTACCGAGAAGCGCTACCGACGAGGACTTTCTGATTAATTTAAAAATCAACCGTAAGAGATAGAGCCGTGGTTTATTAAGCAAAAGTGCTTCAAATGCGCTCCTATAACTCAATCTAACATATAAAAGGTACCTCGTCGGTGAAAATAATTACAGTTCGGACTTAGATTTTTTCCTACCGTGTGGCTACCGCGAAGAGTCGCCGACGACGACTTTAGAAATTATTTAAAAATCAACCGTAAGAGATGGAGCCGTGGTTTATTAAGCAAAAGTGCGTCAAATACGCTCCCATAACCGAACATACCATTTAAAAGATACGTCGTCGGTGAAAATATTTTCAATTCGGACTTAGTCTCTGTCCGAAGAGGCTACCGAGAAGCGCTACAGACGAAGACTTTCTGATTAATTTAAAAATCTACCGTAAGAGATAGAGCCGTGGTTTATTAAGCAAAAGTGCTTCAAATACGCTCCTATAACTCAATCTAACATATAAAACGCACCTCGTCGGTGAAAATAATTAGAGTTCGGGCTTAGATTTTTTCCTACCGAGTGGCTACCGTGAAGAGTCGCCGACGACGACTAGAAATTATTTAAAAATCACCCGTAAGAGATGGAGCCGTGGTTTATTAAGCAAAAGTGCTTCAAATGCGCTCCTATAACTCAATCTAACATATAAAAGGTACCTCGTCGGTGAAAATAATTACAGTTCGGACTTAGATTTTTTCCTACCGAGTGGCTACCGCGAAGAGTCGCCGACGACGACTTTAGAAATTACTTAAAAATCAACCGTAAGAGATGGAGCCGTGGTTTATTAAGCAAAAGTGCGTCAAATACGCTCCCATAACGGAACATACCATTTAAAAGATACGTCGTCGGTGAAAATATTTTCAATTCGGACTTAGTCTCTTTCCGAAGAGGCTACCGAGAAGCGCTACAGACGAGGACTTTCTGATTAATTTAAAAATCTACCGTAAGAGATAGAGCCGTGGTTTATTAAGCAAAAGTGCTTCAAATACGCTCCTATAACTCAATCTAACATATAAAAGGCACCTCGTCGGTGAAAATAATTACAGTTCGGACTTAGATTTTTTCCTACCGAGTGGCTACCGTGAAGAGTCGCCGACGACGACTAGAAATTATTTAAAAATCACCCGTAAGAGATGGAGCCGTGGTTTATTAAGCAAAAGTGCTTCAAATGCGCTCCTATAACTCAATCTAACATATAAAAGGTACCTCGTCGGTGAAAATAATTACAGTTCGGACTTAGTCTCTGTCCGAAGAGGCTACCGAGAAGCGCTACCGACGAGGACTTTCTGATTAATTTAAAAATCTACCGTAAGAGATAGAGCCGTGGTTTATTAAGCAAAAGTGCTTCAAATACGCTCCTATAACTCAATGTAACATATAAAAGGCACCTCGTCGGTGAAAATAATTACAGTTCGGGCTTTGATTTTTTCCTACCGAGTGGCTACCGTGAAGAGTCGCCGACGACGACTAGAAATTATTTAAAAATCACCCGTAAGAGATAGAGCCGTGGTTTATTAAGCAAAAGTGCTTCAAATGCGCTCCTATAACTCAATCTAACATATAAAAGGTACCTCGTCGGTGAAAATAATTACAGCTCGGACTTAGTCTCTGTCCGAAGAGGCTACCGAGAAGCGCTACCGACGAGGACTTTCTGATTAATTTAAAAATCAACCGTAAGAGATAGAGCCGTGGTTTATTAAGCAAAAGTGCTTCAAATGCGCTCCTATAACTCAATCTAACATATAAAAGGTACCTCGTCGGTGAAAATAATTACAGTTCGGACTTAGATTTTTTCCTACCGTGTGGCTACCGCGAAGAGTCGCCGACGACGACTTTAGAAATTATTTAAAAATCAACCGTAAGAGATGGAGCCGTGGTTTATTAAGCAAAAGTGCGTCAAATACGCTCCCACAACCGAACATAACATTTAAAAGATACGACGTCGGTGAAAATATTTTCAATTCGGACTTAGTCTCTGTCCGAAGAGGCTACCGAGAAGCGCTACCGACGAAGACTTTCTGATTAATTTAAAAATCTACCGTAAGAGATAGAGCCGTGGTTTATTAAGCAAAAGTGCGTCAAATACGCTCCCATAACCGAACATACCATTTAAAAGATACGTCGTCGGTGAAAATATTTTCAATTCGGACTTAGTCTCTGTCCGAAGAGGCTACCGAGAAGCGCTACAGACGAAGACTTTCTGATTAATTTAAAAATCTACCGTAAGAGATAGAGCCGTGGTTTATTAAGCAAAAGTGCTTCAAATACGCTCCTATAACTCAATCTAACATATAAAACGCACCTCGTCGGTGAAAATAATTAGAGTTCGGACTTAGATTTTTTCCTACCGAGTGGCTACCGTGAAGAGTCGCCGACGACGACTAGAAATTATTTAAAAATCACCCGTAAGAGATGGAGCCGTGGTTTATTAAGCAAAAGTGCTTCAAATGCGCTCCTATAACTCAATCTAACATATAAAAGGTACCTCGTCGGTGAAAATAATTACAGTTCGGACTTAGATTTTTTCCTACCGAGTGGCTACCGCGAAGAGTCGCCCACGACGACTTTAGAAATTACTTAAAAATCAACCGTAAGAGATGGAGCCGTGGTTTATTAAGCAAAAGTGCGTCAAATACGCTCCCATAACCGAACATACCATTTAAAAGATACGTCGTCGGTGAAAATATTTTCAATTCGGACTTAGTCTCTGTCCGAAGAGGCTACCGAGAAGCGCTACAGACGAAGACTTTCTGATTAATTTAAAAATCTACCGTAAGAGATAGAGCCGTGGTTTATTAAGCAAAAGTGCTTCAAATACGCTCCTATAACTCAATCTAACATATAAAACGCACCTCGTCGGTGAAAATAATTACAGTTCGGACTTAGATTTTTTCCTACCGAGTGGCTACCGCGAAGAGTCGCCCACGACGACTTTAGAAATTACTTAAAAATCAACCGTAAGAGATGGAGCCGTGGTTTATTAAGCAAAAGTGCGTCAAATACGCTCCCATAACGGAACATACCATTTAAAAGATACGTCGTCGGTGAAAATATTTTCAATTCGGACTTAGTCTCTGTCCGAAGAGGCTACCGAGAAGCGCTACCGACGAGGACTTTCTGATTAATTTAAAAATCAACCGTAAGAGATAGAGCCGTGGTTTATTAAGCAAAAGTGCTTCAAATGCGCTCCTATAACTCAATCTAACATATAAAAGGTACCTCGTCGGTGAAAATAATTACAGTTCGGACTTAGATTTTTTCCTACCGTGTGGCTACCGCGAAGAGTCGCCCACGACGACTTTAGAAATTATTTAAAAATCAACCGTAAGAGATGGAGCCGTGGTTTATTAAGCAAAAGTGCGTCAAATACGCTCCCATAACCGAACATACCATTTAAAAGATACGTCGTCGGTGAAAATATTTTCAATTCGGACTTAGTCTCTGTCCGAAGAGGCTACCGAGAAGCGCTACAGACGAAGACTTTCTGATTAATTTAAAAATCTACCGTAAGAGATAGAGCCGTGGTTTATTAAGCAAAAGTGCTTCAAATACGCTCCTATAACTCAATCTAACATATAAAACGCACCTCGTCGGTGAAAATAATTAGAGTTCGGGCTTAGATTTTTTCCTACCGAGTGGCTACCGTGAAGAGTCGCCGACGACGACTAGAAATTATTTAAAAATCACCCGTAAGAGATGGAGCCGTGGTTTATTAAGCAAAAGTGCTTCAAATGCGCTCCTATAACTCAATCTAACATATAAAAGGTACCTCGTCGGTGAAAATAATTACAGTTCGGACTTAGATTTTTTCCTACCGAGTGGCTACCGCGAAGAGTCGCCCACGACGACTTTAGAAATTACTTAAAAATCAACCGTAAGAGATGGAGCCGTGGTTTATTAAGCAAAAGTGCGTCAAATACGCTCCCATAACGGAACATACCATTTAAAAGATACGTCGTCGGTGAAAATATTTTCAATTCGGACTTAGTCTCTGTCCGAAGAGGCTACCGAGAAGCGCTACCGACGAGGACTTTCTGATTAATTTAAAAATCAACCGTAAGAGATAGAGCCGTTGTTTATTAAGCAAAAGTGCTTCAAATACGCTCCTATAACTCAATCTAACATATAAAAGGTACCTCGTCGGTGAAAATAATTACAGTTCGGACTTAGATTTTTTCCTACCGTGTGGCTACCGCGAAGAGTCGCCGACGACGACTTTAGAAATTATTTAAAAATCAACCGTAAGAGATGGAGCCGTGGTTTATTAAGCAAAAGTGCGTCAAATACGCTCCCATAACCGAACATACCATTTAAAAGATACGTCGTCGGTGAAAATATTTTCAATTCGGACTTAGTCTCTGTCCGAAGAGGCTACCGAGAAGCGCTACAGACGAAGACTTTCTGATTAATTTAAAAATCTACCGTAAGAGATAGAGCCGTGGTTTATTAAGCAAAAGTGCTTCAAATACGCTCGTATAACTCAATCTAACATATAAAACGCACCTCGTCGGTGAAAATAATTAGAGTTCGGACTTAGATTTTTTCCTACCGAGTGGCTACCGTGAAGAGTCGCCGACGACGACTAGAAATTATTTAAAAATCACCCGTAAGAGATGGAGCCGTGGTTTATTAAGCAAAAGTGCTTCAAATGCGCTCCTATAACTCAATCTAACATATAAAAGGTACCTCGTCGGTGAAAATAATTACAGTTCGGACTTAGATTTTTTCCTACCGAGTGGCTACCGCGAAGAGTCGCCCACGACGACTTTAGAAATTACTTAAAAATCAACCGTAAGAGATGGAGCCGTGGTTTATTAAGCAAAAGTGCGTCAAATACGCTCCCATAACGGAACATACCATTTAAAAGATACGTCGTCGGTGAAAATATTTTCAATTCGGACTTAGTCTCTGTCCGAAGAGGCTACCGAGAAGCGCTACCGACGAGGACTTTCTGATTAATTTAAAAATCAACCGTAAGAGATAGAGCCGTGGTTTATTAAGCAAAAGTGCTTCAAATGCGCTCCTATAACTCAATCTAACATATAAAAGGTACCTCGTCGGTGAAAATAATTACAGTTCGGACTTAGATTTTTTCCTACCGTGTGGCTACCGCTAAGAGTCGCCGACGACGACTTTAGAAATTATTTAAAAATCAACCGTAAGAGATGGAGCCGTGGTTTATTAAGCAAAAGTGCGTCAAATACGCTCCCATAACGGAACATACCATTTAAAAGATACGTCGTCGGTGAAAATATTTTCAATTCGGACTTAGTCTCTGTCCGAAGAGGCTACCGAGAAGCGCTACCGACGAGGACTTTCTGATTAATTTAAAAATCAACCGTAAGAGATAGAGCCGTGGTTTATTAAGCAAAAGTGCTTCAAATGCGCTCCTATAACTCAATCTAACATATAAAAGGTACCTCGTCGGTGAAAATAATTACAGTTCGGACTTAGATTTTTTCCTACCGTGTGGCTACCGCGAAGAGTCGCCCACGACGACTTTAGAAATTATTTAAAAATCAACCGTAAGAGATGGAGCCGTGGTTTATTAAGCAAAAGTGCGTCAAATACGCTCCCATAACCGAACATAACATTTAAAAGATACGTCGTCGGTGAAAATATTTTCAATTCGGACTTAGTCTCTGTCCGAAGAGGCTACCGAGAAGCGCTACAGACGAAGACTTTCTGATTAATTTAAAAATCTACCGTAAGAGATAGAGCCGTGGTTTATTAAGCAAAAGTGCTTCAAATACGCTCCTATAACTCAATCTAACATATAAAACGCACCTCGTCGGTGAAAATAATTAGAGTTCGGGCTTAGATTTTTTCCTACCGAGTGGCTACCGTGAAGAGTCGCCGACGACGACTAGAAATTATTTAAAAATCACCCGTAAGAGATGGAGCCGTGGTTTATTAAGCAAAAGTGCTTCAAATGCGCTCCTATAACTCAATCTAACATATAAAAGGTACCTCGTCGGTGAAAATAATTACAGTTCGGACTTAGATTTTTTCCTACCGAGTGGCTACCGCGAAGAGTCGCCCACGACGACTTTAGAAATTACTTAAAAATCAACCGTAAGAGATGGAGCCGTGGTTTATTAAGCAAAAGTGCGTCAAATACGCTCCCATAACGGAACATAACATTTAAAAGATACGTCGTCGGTGAAAATATTTTCAATTCGGACTTAGTCTCTGTCCGAAGAGGCTACCGAGAAGCGCTACCGACGAGGACTTTCTGATTAATTTAAAAATCAACCGTAAGAGATAGAGCCGTTGTTTATTAAGCAAAAGTGCTTCAAATGCGCTCCTATAACTCAATCTAACATATAAAAGGTACCTCGTCGGTGAAAATAATTACAGTTCGGACTTAGATTTTTTCCTACCGTGTGGCTACCGCGAAGAGTCGCCGACGACGACTTTAGAAATTATTTAAAAATCAACCGTAAGAGATGGAGCCGTGGTTTATTAAGCAAAAGTGCGTCAAATACGCTCCCATAACCGAACATACCATTTAAAAGATACGTCGTCGGTGAAAATATTTTCAATTCGGACTTAGTCTCTGTCCGAAGAGGCTACCGAGAAGCGCTACAGACGAAGACTTTCTGATTAATTTAAAAATCTACCGTAAGAGATAGAGCCGTGGTTTATTAAGCAAAAGTGCTTCAAATACGCTCGTATAACTCAATCTAACATATAAAACGCACCTCGTCGGTGAAAATAATTAGAGTTCGGACTTAGATTTTTTCCTACCGAGTGGCTACCGTGAAGAGTCGCCGACGACGACTAGAAATTATTTAAAAATCACCCGTAAGAGATGGAGCCGTGGTTTATTAAGCAAAAGTGCTTCAAATGCGCTCCTATAACTCAATCTAACATATAAAAGGTACCTCGTCGGTGAAAATAATTACAGTTCGGACTTAGATTTTTTCCTACCGAGTGGCTACCGCGAAGAGTCGCCCACGACGACTTTAGAAATTACTTAAAAATCAACCGTAAGAGATGGAGCCGTGGTTTATTAAGCAAAAGTGCGTCAAATACGCTCCCATAACGGAACATACCATTTAAAAGATACGTCGTCGGTGAAAATATTTTCAATTCGGACTTAGTCTCTGTCCGAAGAGGCTACCGAGAAGCGCTACCGACGAGGACTTTCTGATTAATTTAAAAATCAACCGTAAGAGATAGAGCCGTGGTTTATTAAGCAAAAGTGCTTCAAATGCGCTCCTATAACTCAATCTAACATATAAAAGGTACCTCGTCGGTGAAAATAATTACAGTTCGGACTTAGATTTTTTCCTACCGTGTGGCTACCGCGAAGAGTCGCCGACGACGACTTTAGAAATTATTTAAAAATCAACCGTAAGAGATGGAGCCGTGGTTTATTAAGCAAAAGTGCGTCAAATACGCTCCCATAACCGAACATACCATTTAAAAGATACGTCGTCGGTGAAAATATTTTCAATTCGGACTTAGTCTCTGTCCGAAGAGGCTACCGAGAAGCGCTACAGACGAAGACTTTCTGATTAATTTAAAAATCTACCGTAAGAGATAGAGCCGTGGTTTATTAAGCAAAAGTGCGTCAAATACGCTCCCATAACCGAACATACCATTTAAAAGATACGTCGTCGGTGAAAATATTTTCAATTCGGACTTAGTCTCTGTCCGAAGAGGCTACCGAGAAGCGCTACAGACGAAGACTTTCTGATTAATTTAAAAATCTACCGTAAGAGATAGAGCCGTGGTTTATTAAGCAAAAGTGCTTCAAATACGCTCCTATAACTCAATCTAACATATAAAAGGCACCTCGTCGGTGAAAATAATTAGAGTTCGGACTTAGATTTTTTCCTACCGAGTGGCTACCGTGAAGAGTCGCCGACGACGACTAGAAATTATTTAAAAATCACCCGTAAGAGATGGAGCCGTGGTTTATTAAGCAAAAGTGCTTCAAATGCGCTCCTATAACTCAATCTAACATATAAAAGGTACCTCGTCGGTGAAAATAATTACAGTTCGGACTTAGATTTTTTCCTACCGAGTGGCTACCGCGAAGAGTCGCCCACGACGACTTTAGAAATTACTTAAAAATCAACCGTAAGAGATGGAGCCGTGGTTTATTAAGCAAAAGTGCGTCAAATACGCTCCCATAACGGAACATACCATTTAAAAGATACGTCGTCGGTGAAAATATTTTCAATTCGGACTTAGTCTCTGTCCGAAGAGGCTACCGAGAAGCGCTACCGACGAGGACTTTCTGATTAATTTAAAAATCAACCGTAAGAGATAGAGCCGTGGTTTATTAAGCAAAAGTGCTTCAAATGCGCTCCCATAACCGAACATAACATTTAAAAGATACGTCGTCGGTGAAAATATTTTCAATTCGGACTTAGTCTCTGTCCGAAGAGGCTACCGAGAAGCGCTACCGACGAGGACTTTCTGATTAATTTAAAAATCAACCGTAAGAGATAGAGCCGTGGTTTATTAAGCAAAAGTGCTTCAAATGCGCTCCTATAACTCAATCTAACATATAAAAGGTACCTCGTCGGTGAAAATAATTACAGTTCGGACTTAGATTTTTTCCTACCGTGTGGCTACCGCGAAGAGTCGCCGACGACGACTTTAGAAATTATTTAAAAATCTACCGTGAGAGATAGAGCCGTGGTTTATTAAGCAAAAGTGCGTCAAATACGCTCCCATAACGGAACATACCATTTAAAAGATATGTCGTCGGTGAAAATATTTTCAATTCGGACTTAGTCTCTGTCCGAAGAGGCTACCGAGAAGCGCTACCGACGAGGACTTTCTGATTAATTTAAAAATCAACCGTAAGAGATAGAGCCGTGGGTTATTAAGCAAAAGTGCTTCAAATGCGCTCCTATAACTCAATCTAACATATAAAAGGTACCTCGTCGGTGAAAATAATTACAGTTCGGACTTAGATATTTTCCTACCGTGTGGCTACCGCGAAGAGTCGCCGACGACGACTTTAGAAATTATTTAAAAATCAACCGTAAGAGATGGAGCCGTGGTTTATTAAGCAAAAGTGCGTCAAATACGCTCCCATAACCGAACATAACATTTAAAAGATACGTCGTCGGTGAAAATATTTTCGATTCGGACTTAGTCTCTGTCCGAAGAGGCTACCGAGAAGCGCTACCGACGAGGACTTTCTGATTAATTTAAAAATCAACCGTAAGAGATAGAGCCGTGGTTTATTAAGCAAAAGTGCTTCAAATGCGCTCCTATAACTCAATCTAACATATAAAAGGTACCTCGTCGGTGAAAATAATTACAGTTCGGACTTAGATTTTTTCCTACCGAGTGGCTACCGCGAAGAGTCGCCGACGACGACTTTAGAAATTATTTAAAAATCAACCGTAAGAGATAGAGCCGTGGTTTATTAAGCAAAAGTGCTTCAAATGCGCTCCTATAACTCAATCTAACATATAAAAGGTACCCCGTCGGTGAAAATAATTACAGTTCGGACTTAGTCTCTGTACGGAGAGGCTACCGAGAAGCGCTACCGACGAAGACTTTCTGATTAATTTAAAAATCAACCGAAAGAGATAGAGCCGTGGTTTATTAAGCAAAAGTGCTTCAAATACGCTCCTATAACTCAATCTAACATTTAAAAGGTATCTCGACGGTGAAAATAATTTCAGTTCGGATTTAGATTTTTTCCTACCGAGTGGCTACCGTGAAGAGTCGCCGACGACGACTTTAGAAATTATTTAAAAATCAACCGTAAGAGACGGAGCCGTGGTTTATTAAGCAAAAGTGCGTCAAATACGCTCCCATAACCGAACATAACATTTAAAAGTTACGTCGTCCGTGAAAATAATTACAGTTCGGAATTAGATTTTTTCCTACCGAGTGGCTACCGTGAAGAGTCGCCGACGACGACTTTAGAAATTATTTAAAAATCAACCGTAAGAGATAGAGCCGTGGTTTATTAAGCAAAAGTGCTTCAAATACGCTCGTATAACTCAATCTAACATATAAAACGCACCTCGTCGGTGAAAATAATTAGAGTTCGGACTTAGATTTTTTCCTACCGAGTGGCTACCGTGAAGAGTCGCCGACGACGACTAGAAATTATTTAAAAATCACCCGTAAGAGATGGAGCCGTGGTTTATTAAGCAAAAGTGCTTCAAATGCGCTCCTATAACTCAATCTAACATATAAAAGGTACCTCGTCGGTGAAAATAATTACAGTTCGGACTTAGATTTTTTCCTACCGTGTGGCTACCGCGAAGAGTCGCCGACGACGACTTTAGAAATTATTTAAAAATCAACCGTAAGAGATGGAGCCGTGGTTTATTAAGCAAAAGTGCGTCAAATACGCTCCCATAACCGAACATACCATTTAAAAGATACGTCGTCGGTGAAAATATTTTCAATTCGGACTTAGTCTCTGTCCGAAGAGGCTACCGAGAAGCGCTACAGACGAAGACTTTCTGATTAATTTAAAAATCTACCGTAAGAGATAGAGCCGTGGTTTATTAAGCAAAAGTGCGTCAAATACGCTCCCATAACCGAACATACCATTTAAAAGATACGTCGTCGGTGAAAATATTTTCAATTCGGACTTAGTCTCTGTCCGAAGAGGCTACCGAGAAGCGCTACAGACGAAGACTTTCTGATTAATTTAAAAATCTACCGTAAGAGATAGAGCCGTGGTTTATTAAGCAAAAGTGCTTCAAATACGCTCCTATAACTCAATCTAACATATAAAACGCACCTCGTCGGTGAAAATAATTAGAGTTCGGACTTAGATTTTTTCCTACCGAGTGGCTACCGTGAAGAGTCGCCGACGACGACTAGAAATTATTTAAAAATCACCCGTAAGAGATGGAGCCGTGGTTTATTAAGCAAAAGTGCTTCAAATGCGCTCCTATAACTCAATCTAACATATAAAAGGTACCTCGTCGGTGAAAATAATTACAGTTCGGACTTAGATTTTTTCCTACCGAGTGGCTACCGCGAAGAGTCGCTCACGACGACTTTAGAAATTACTTAAAAATCAACCGTAAGAGATGGAGCCGTGGTTTATTAAGCAAAAGTGCGTCAAATACGCTCCCATAACGGAACATACCATTTAAAAGATACGTCGTCGGTGAAAATATTTTCAATTCGGACTTAGTCTCTGTCCGAAGAGGCTACCGAGAAGCGCTACCGACGAGGACTTTCTGATTAATTTAAAAATCAACCGTAAGAGATAGAGCCGTTGTTTATTAAGCAAAAGTGCTTCAAATGCGCTCCCATAACCGAACATAACATTTAAAAGATACGTCGTCGGTGAAAATATTTTCAATTCGGACTTAGTCTCTGTCCGAAGAGGCTACCGAGAAGCGCTACCGACGAGGACTTTCTGATTAATTTAAAAATCAACCGTAAGAGATAGAGCCGTGGTTTATTAAGCAAAAGTGCTTCAAATGCGCTCCTATAACTCAATCTAACATATAAAAGGTACCTCGTCGGTGAAAATAATTACAGTTCGGACTTAGATTTTTTCCTACCGTGTGGCTACCGCGAAGAGTCGCCGACGACGACTTTAGAAATTATTTAAAAATCTACCGTAAGAGATAGAGCCGTGGTTTATTAAGCAAAAGTGCGTCAAATACGCTCCCATAACGGAACATACCATTTAAAAGATACGTCGTCGGTGAAAATATTTTCAATTCGGACTTAGTCTCTGTCCGAAGAGGCTACCGAGAAGCGCTACCGACGAGGACTTTCTGATTAATTTAAAAATCAACCGTAAGAGATAGAGCCGTGGGTTATTAAGCAAAAGTGCTTCAAATGCGCTCCTATAACTCAATCTAACATATAAAAGGTACCTCGTCGGTGAAAATAATTACAGTTCGGACTTAGATATTTTCCTACCGTGTGGCTACCGCGAAGAGTCGCCGACGACGACTTTAGAAATTATTTAAAAATCAACCGTAAGAGATGGAGCCGTGGTTTATTAAGCAAAAGTGCGTCAAATACGCTCCCATAACCGAACATAACATTTAAAAGATACGTCGTCGGTGAAAATATTTTCGATTCGGACTTAGTCTCTGTCCGAAGAGGCTACCGAGAAGCGCTACCGACGAGGACTTTCTGATTAATTTAAAAATCAACCGTAAGAGATAGAGCCGTGGTTTATTAAGCAAAAGTGCTTCAAATGCGCTCCTATAACTCAATCTAACATATAAAAGGTACCTCGTCGGTGAAAATAATTACAGTTCGGACTTAGATTTTTTCCTACCGAGTGGCTACCGCGAAGAGTCGCCGACGACGACTTTAGAAATTATTTAAAAATCAACCGTAAGAGATAGAGCCGTGGTTTATTAAGCAAAAGTGCTTCAAATGCGCTCCTATAACTCAATCTAACATATAAAAGGTACCTCGTCGGTGAAAATAATTACAGTTCGGACTTAGTCTCTGTACGGAGAGGCTACCGAGAAGCGCTACCGACGAAGACTTTCTGATTAATTTAAAAATCAACCGAAAGAGATAGAGCCGTGGTTTATTAAGCAAAAGTGCTTCAAATACGCTCCTATAACTCAATCTAACATTTAAAAGGTATCTCGACGGTGAAAATAATTTCAGTTCGGATTTAGATTTTTTCCTACCGAGTGGCTACCGTGAAGAGTCGCCGACGACGACTTTAGAAATTATTTAAAAATCAACCGTAAGAGACGGAGCCGTGGTTTATTAAGCAAAAGTGCGTCAAATACGCTCCCATAACCGAACATAACATTTAAAAGATACGTCGTCGGTGAAAATAATTACAGTTCGGAATTAGATTTTTTCCTACCGAGTGGCTACCGTGAAGAGTCGCCGACGACGACTTTAGAAATTATTTAAAAATCAACCGTAAGAGATAGAGCCGTGGTTTATTAAGCAAAAGTGCGTCAAATACGCTCCCATAACTGATCATAACATTTAAAAGATACGTCGTCGGTGAAAATATTTTCAATTCGGACTTAGTCTCTGTACGGAGAGGCTACCGTGAAGAGTCGCCGACGACGACTTTAGAAATTCTTTAAAAATCAACCGTAAGAGATGGAGCCGTGGTTTATTAAGCAAAAGTGCGTCAAATACGCTCCCATAACCGAACATAACATTTAAAAGATACGTCGTCGGTGAAAATATTTTCAATTCAGACTTAGTCTCTGTACGGAGAGGCTACCGAGAAGCGCTACCGACGAAGACTTTCTGATTAATTTAAAAATCAACCGTAAGAGATAGAGCCATGGTTTATTAAGCAAAAGTGCGTCAAATACGCTCCCATAACCGAACATAACATTTAAAAGATACGTCGTCGGTGAAAATATTTTCAATTCGGATTTAGTCTCTGTACGGAGAGGCTACCGAGAAGCGCTACCGACGAAGACTTTCTGATTAATTTAAAAATCAACCGAAAGAGATAGAGCCGTGGTTTATTAAGCAAAAGTGCTTCAAATACGCTCCTATAACTCAATCTAACATTTAAAAGGTATCTCGTCGGTGAAAATAATTTCAGTTCGGATTTAGATTTTTTCCTACCCAGTGGCTACCGTGAAGAGTCGCCGACGACGACTTTAGAAATTATTTAAAAATCAACCGTAAGAGACGGAGCCGTGGTTTATTAAGCAAAAGTGCGTCAAATACGCTCCCATAACCGAACATAACATTTAAAAGTTACGTCGTCCGTGAAAATAATTACAGTTCGGAATTAGATTTTTTCCTACCGAGTGGCTACCGTGAAGAGTCGCCGACGACGACTTTAGAAATTATTTAAAAATCAACCGTAAGAGATGGAGCCGTGGTTTATTAAGCAAAAGTGCGTCAAATACGCTCCCATAACCGAACATAACATTTAAAAGATACGTCGTCGGTGAAAATATTTTCAATTCGGACTTAGTCTCTGTACGGAGAGGCTACCGAGAAGCGCTACCGACGAAGACTTTCTGATTAATTTAAAAATCAACCGTAAGAGATAGAGCCGTGGTTTATTAAGCAAAAGTGCTTCAAATGCGCTCCTATAACTCAATCTAACATATAAAAGGTACCTCGTCGGTGAAAATAATTACAGTTCGGACTTAGATTTTTTCCTACCGAGTGGCTACCGCGAAGAGTCGCCGACGACGACTTTAGAAATTATTTAAAAATCAACCGTAAGAGATGGAGCCGTGGTTTATTAAGCAAAAGTGCGTCAAATACGCTCCCATAACCGAACATAACATTTAAAAGATACGTCGTCGGTGAAAATATTTTCGATTCGGACTTAGTCTCTGTCCGAAGAGGCTACCGAGAAGCGCTACCGACGAGGACTTTCTGATTAATTTAAAAATCAACCGTAAGAGATAGAGCCGTGGTTTATTAAGCAAAAGTGCTTCAAATGCGCTCCTATAACTCAATCTAACATATAAAAGGTACCTCGTCGGTGAAAATAATTACAGTTCGGACTTAGATTTTTTCCTACCGAGTGGCTACCGCGAAGAGTCGCCGACGACGACTTTAGAAATTATTTAAAAATCAACCGTAAGAGATAGAGCCGTGGTTTATTAAGCAAAAGTGCTTCAAATGCGCTCCTATAACTCAATCTAACATATAAAAGGTACCCCGTCGGTGAAAATAATTACAGTTCGGACTTAGTCTCTGTACGGAGAGGCTACCGAGAAGCGCTACCGACGAAGACTTTCTGATTAATTTAAAAATCAACCGAAAGAGATAGAGCCGTGGTTTATTAAGCAAAAGTGCTTCAAATACGCTCCTATAACTCAATCTAACATTTAAAAGGTATCTCGACGGTGAAAATAATTTCAGTTCGGATTTAGATTTTTTCCTACCGAGTGGCTACCGTGAAGAGTCGCCGACGACGACTTTAGAAATTATTTAAAAATCAACCGTAAGAGATGGAGCCGTGGTTTATTAAGCAAAAGTGCGTCAAATACGCTCCCATAACCGAACATAACATTTAAAAGTTACGTCGTCCGTGAAAATAATTACAGTTCGGAATTAGATTTTTTCCTACCGAGTGGCTACCGTGAAGAGTCGCCGACGACGACTTTAGAAATTATTTAAAAATCAACCGTAAGAGATAGAGCCGTGGTTTATTAAGCAAAAGTGCGTCAAATACGCTCCCATAACTGATCATAACATTTAAAAGATACGTCGTCGGTGAAAATATTTTCAATTCGGACTTAGTCTCTGTACGGAGAGGCTACCGTGAAGAGTCGCCGACGACGACTTTAGAAATTCTTTAAAAATCAACCGTAAGAGATGGAGCCGTGGTTTATTAAGCAAAAGTGCGTCAAATACGCTCCCATAACCGAACATAACATTTAAAAGATACGTCGTCGGTGAAAATATTTTCAATTCAGACTTAGTCTCTGTACGGAGAGGCTACCGAGAAGCGCTACCGACGAAGACTTTCTGATTAATTTAAAAATCAACCGTAAGAGATAGAGCCATGGTTTATTAAGCAAAAGTGCGTCAAATACGCTCCCATAACCGAACATAACATTTAAAAGATACGTCGTCGGTGAAAATATTTTCAATTCAGACTTAGTCTCTGTACGGAGAGGCTACCGAGAAGCGCTACCGACGAAGACTTTCTGATTAATTTAAAAATCAACCGTAAGAGATAGAGCCATGGTTTATTAAGCAAAAGTGCGTCAAATACGCTCCCATAACCGAACATAACATTTAAAAGGTATCTCGTCGGTGAAAATAATTTCAGTTCGGACTTAGATTTTTTCCTACCCAGTGGCTACCGTGAAGAGTCGCCGACGACGACTTTAGAAATTATTTAAAAATCAACCGTAAGAGACGGAGCCGTGGTTTATTAAGCAAAAGTGCGTCAAATACGCTCCCATAACCGAACATAACATTTAAAAGTTACGTCGTCCGTGAAAATAATTACAGTTCGGAATTAGATTTTTTCCTACCGAGTGGCTACCGTGAAGAGTCGCCGACGACGACTTTAGAAATTATTTAAAAATCAACCGTAAGAGATGGAGCCGTGGTTTATTAAGCAAAAGTGCGTCAAATACGCTCCCATAACCGAACATAACATTTAAAAGATACGTCGTCGGTGAAAATATTTTCAATTCGGACTTAGTCTCTGTACGGAGAGGCTACCGAGAAGCGCTACCGACGAAGACTTTCTGATTAATTTAAAAATCAACCGTAAGAGATAGAGCCGTGGTTTATTAAGCAAAAGTGCTTCAAATGCGCTCCTATAACTCAATCTAACATATAAAAGGTACCTCGTCGGTGAAAATAATTACAGTTCGGACTTAGATTTTTTCCTACCGAGTGGCTACCGCGAAGAGTCGCCGACGACGACTTTAGAAATTATTTAAAAATCAACCGTAAGAGATGGAGCCGTGGTTTATTAAGCAAAAGTGCGTCAAATACGCTCCCATAACCGAACATAACATTTAAAAGATACGTCGTCGGTGAAAATATTTTCAATTCGGACTTAGTCTCTGTACGGAGAGGCTACCGAAAAGCGCTACCGACGAGGACTTTTTGATTAATTTAAAAATCAACCGTAAGAGATAGACCCGTGGTTTATTAAGCAAAAGTGCTTCAAATGCGCTCCTATAACTCAATCTAACATATAAAAGGTACCCCGTCGGTGAAAATAATTACAGTTCGGACTTAGATTTTTTCCTACCGAGTGGCTACCGTGAAGAGTCGCCGACGACGACTTTAGAAATTATTTAAAAATCAACCGTAAGAGATGGAGCCGTGGTTTATTAAGCAAAAGTGCGTCAAATACGCTCCCATAACCGAACATAACATTTAAAAGATACGTCGTCGGTGAAAATATTTTCAATTCGGACTTAGTCTCTGTACGGAGAGGCTACCGAGAAGCGCTACCGACGAAGACTTTCTGATTAATTTAAAAATCAACCGCAAGAGATAGAGCCGTGGTTTATTAAGCAAAAGTGCTTCAAATACGCTCCTATAACTCAATCTAACATATAAAAGGTACCTCGTCGGTGAAAATAATTACAGTTCGGACTTAGATTTTTTCCTACCGAGAGGCTACCCTGAAGAGTCGCCGACGACGACTTTAGAAATTATTTAAAAATCAACCGTAAGAGATGGAGCCGTGGTTTATTAAGCAAAAGTGCGTCAAATACGCTCCCATAACCGAACATAACATTTAAAAGATACGTCGTCGGTGAAAATATTTTCAATTCGGACTTAGTCTCTGTACGGAGAGGCTACCGAGAAGCGCTACCGACGAAGACTTTCTGATTAATTTAAAAATCACCCGTAAGAGATAGAGCCGTGGTTTATTAAGCAAAAGTGCTTCAAATGCGCTCCTATAACTCAATCTAACATATAAAAGGTACCTCGTCGGTGAAAATAATTACAGTTCGGACTTTGATTTTTTCCTACCGAGTGGCTACCGTGAAGAGTCGCCGACGACGACTAGAAATTATTTAAAAATCACCCGTAAGAGATGGAGCCGTGGTTTATTAAGCAAAAGTGCTTCAAATGCGCTCCTATAACTCAATCTAACATATAAAAGGTACCTCGTCGGTGAAAATAATTACAGTTCGGACTTAGTCTCTGTCCGAAGAGGCTACCGAGAAGCGCTACCGACGAGGACTTTCTGATTAATTTAAAAATCAACCGTAAGAGATAGAGCCGTGGTTTATTAAGCAAAAGTGCTTCAAATGCGCTCCTATAACTCAATCTAACATATAAAAGGTACCTCGTCGGTGAAAATAATTACAGTTCGGACTTAGATTTTTTCCTACCGTGTGGCTACCGCGAAGAGTCGCCGACGACGACTTTAGAAATTATTTAAAAATCAACCGTAAGAGATGGAGCCGTGGTTTATTAAGCAAAAGTGCGTCAAATACGCTCCCACAACCGAACATAACATTTAAAAGATACGACGTCGGTGAAAATATTTTCAATTCGGACTTAGTCTCTGTCCGAAGAGGCTACCGAGAAGCGCTACCGACGAAGACTTTCTGATTAATTTAAAAATCTACCGTAAGAGATAGAGCCGTGGTTTATTAAGCAAAAGTGCGTCAAATACGCTCCCATAACGGAACATACCATTTAAAAGATACGTCGTCGGTGAAAATATTTTCAATTCGGACTTAGTCTCTGTCCGAAGAGGCTACCGAGAAGCGCTACCGACGAGGACTTTCTGATTAATTTAAAAATCAACCGTAAGAGATAGATCCGTGGGTTATTAAGCAAAAGTGCTTCAAATGCGCTCCTATAACTCAATCTAACATATAAAAGGCACCTCGTCGGTGAAAATAATTACAGTTCGGACTTAGATTTTTTCCTACCGAGTGGCTACCGTGAAGAGTCGCCGACGACGACTAGAAATTATTTAAAAATCACCCGTAAGAGATGGAGCCGTGGTTTATTAAGCAAAAGTGCTTCAAATGCGCTCCTGTAACTCAATCTAACATATAAAAGGTACCTCGTCGGTGAAAATAATTACAGTTCGGACTTAGATTTTTTCCTACCGAGTCGCTACCGCGAAGAGTCGCCGACGACGACTTTAGAAATTACTTAAAAATCAACCGTAAGAGATGGAGCCGTGGTTTATTAAGCAAAAGTGCGTCAAATACGCTCCCATAACCGAACATAACATTTAAAAGATACGTCGTCGGTGAAAATATTTTCAATTCGGACTTAGTCTCTGTCCGAAGAGGCTACCGAGAAGCGCTACCGACGAGGACTTTCTGATTAATTTAAAAATCAACCGTAAGAGATAGAGCCGTGGTTTATTAAGCAAAAGTGCTTCAAATGCGCTCCTATAACTCAATCTAACATATAAAAGGTACCTCGTCGGTGAAAATAATTACAGTTCGGACTTAGATTTTTTCCTACCGTGTGGCTACCGCGAAGAGTCGCCGACGACGACTTTAGAAATTATTTAAAAATCAACCGTAAGAGATGGAGCCGTGGTTTATTAAGCAAAAGTGCGTCAAATACGCTCCCATAACCGAACATAACATTTAAAAGATACGTCGTCGGTGAAAATATTTTCAATTCGGACTTAGTCTCTGTCCGAAGAGGCTACCGAGAAGCGCTACCGACGAGGACTTTCTGATTAATTTAAAAATCAACCGTAAGAGATAGAGCCGTGGTTTATTAAGCAAAAGTGCTTCAAATACGCTCCTATAACTCAATGTAACATATAAAAGGCACCTCGTCGGTGAAAATAATTACAGTTCGGACTTAGATTTTTTCCTACCGTGTGGCTACCGCGAAGAGTCGCCGACGACGACTTTAGAAATTATTTAAAAATCAACCGTAAGAGATGGAGCCGTGGTTTATTAAGCAAAAGTGCATATAAAAGGCACCTCGTCGGTGAAAATAATTACAGTTCGGACTTTGATTTTTTCCTACCGAGTGGCTACCGTGAAGAGTCGCCGACGACGACTAGAAATTATTTAAAAATCACCCGTAAGAGATGGAGCCGTGGTTTATTAAGCAAAAGTGCTTCAAATGCGCTCCTATAACTCAATCTAACATATAAAAGGTACCTCGTCGGTGAAAATAATTACAGTTCGGACTTAGTCTCTGTCCGAAGAGGCTACCGAGAAGCGCTACCGACGAGGACTTTCTGATTAATTTAAAAATCAACCGTAAGAGATAGAGCCGTGGTTTATTAAGCAAAAGTGCTTCAAATGCGCTCCTATAACTCAATCTAACATATAAAAGGTACCTCGTCGGTGAAAATAATTACAGTTCGGACTTAGATTTTTTCCTACCGTGTGGCTACCGCGAAGAGTCGCCGACGACGACTTTAGAAATTATTTAAAAATCAACCGTAAGAGATGGAGCCGTGGTTTATTAAGCAAAAGTGCGTCAAATACGCTCCCACAACCGAACATAACATTTAAAAGATACGACGTCGGTGAAAATATTTTCAATTCGGACTTGGCCTCTGTCCGAAGAGGCTACCGAGAAGCGCTACCGACGAAGACTTTCTGATTAATTTAAAAATCTACCGTAAGAGATAGAGCCGTGGTTTATTAAGCAAAAGTGCGTCAAATACGCTCCCATAACGGAACATACCATTTAAAAGATACGTCGTCGGTGAAAATATTTTCAATTCGGACTTAGTCTCTGTCCGAAGAGGCTACCGAGAAGCGCTACCGACGAGGACTTTCTGATTAATTTAAAAATCAACCGTAAGAGATAGATCCGTGTGTTATTAAGCAAAAGTGCTTCAAATGCGCTCCTATAACTCAATCTAACATATAAAAGGCACCTCGTCGGTGAAAATAATTACAGTTCGGACTTAGATTTTTTCCTACCGAGTGGCTACCGTGAAGAGTCGCCGACGACGACTAGAAATTATTTAAAAATCACCCGTAAGAGATGGAGCCGTGGTTTATTAAGCAAAAGTGCTTCAAATGCGCTCCTGTAACTCAATCTAACATATAAAAGGTACCTCGTCGGTGAAAATAATTACAGTTCGGACTTAGATTTTTTCCTACCGAGTCGCTACCGCGAAGAGTCGCCGACGACGACTTTAGAAATTACTTAAAAATCAACCGTAAGAGATGGAGCCGTGGTTTATTAAGCAAAAGTGCGTCAAATACGCTCCCATAACCGAACATAACATTTAAAAGATACGTCGTCGGTGAAAATATTTTCAATTCGGACTTAGTCTCTGTCCGAAGAGGCTACCGAGAAGCGCTACCGACGAGGACTTTCTGATTAATTTAAAAATCAACCGTAAGAGATAGAGCCGTGGTTTATTAAGCAAAAGTGCTTCAAATGCGCTCCTATAACTCAATCTAACATATAAAAGGTACCTCGTCGGTGAAAATAATTACAGTTCGGACTTAGATTTTTTCCTACCGAGTGGCTACCGTGAAGAGTCGCCGAAGACGACTTTAGAAATTATTTAAAAATCAACCGTAAGAGATGGAGCCGTGGTTTATTAAGCAAAAGTGCGTCAAATACGCTCCCATAACCGAACATAACATTTAAAAGATACGTCGTCGGTGAAAATATTTTCAATTCGGACTTAGTCTCTGTCCGAAGAGGCTACCGGGAAGCGCTACCGACGAAGACTTTCTGATTGATTTAAAAATCTACCGTAAGAGATAGAGCCGTGGTTTATTAAGCAAAAGTGCGTCAAATACGCTCCCATAACGGAACATACCATTTAAAAGATACGTCGTCGGTGAAAATATTTTCAATTCGGACTTAGTATCTGTCCGAAGAGGCTACCGAGAAGCGCTACCGACGAGGACTTTCTGATTAATTTAAAAATCAACCGTAAGAGATAGAGCCGTGGTTTATTAAGCAAAAGTGCTTCAAATGCGCTCCTATAACTCAATCTAACATATAAAAGGTACCTCGTCGGTGAAAATAATTACAGTTCGGACTTAGATTTTTTCCTACCGTGTGGCTACCGCGAAGAGTCGCCGACGACGACTTTAGAAATTATTTAAAAATCAACCGTAAGAGATGGAGCCGTGGTTTATTAAGCAAAAGTGCGTCAAATACGCTCCCATAACCGAACATAACATTTAAAAGATACATCGTCGGTGAAAATATTTTCAATTCGGACTTAGTCTCTGTCCGAAGAGGCTACCGGGAAGCGCTACCGACGAGGACTTTCTGATTAATTTAAAAATCAACCGTAAGAGATAGAGCCGTGGTTTATTAAGCAAAAGTGCTTCAAATGCGCTCCTATAACTCAATCTAACATATAAAAGGTACCTCGTCGGTGAAAATAATTACAGTTCGGACTTAGATTTTTTCCTACCGTGTGGCTACCGCTAAGAGTCGCCGACGACGACTTTAGAAATTATTTAAAAATCAACCGTAAGAGATGGAGCCGTGGTTTATTAAGCAAAAGTGCGTCAAATACGCTCCCATAACCGAACATAACATTTAAAAGATACGTCGTCGGTGAAAATATTTTCAATTCGGACTTAGTCTCTGTCCGAAGAGGCTACCGAGAAGCGCTACCGACGAGGACTTTCTGATTAATTTAAAAATCAACCGTAAGAGATAGAGCCGTGGTTAATTAAGCAAAAGTGCTTCAAATACGCTCCTATAACTCAATCTAACATATAAAAGGTACCTCGTCGGTGAAAATAATTACAGTTCGGACTTAGATTTTTTCCTACCGAGTGGCTACCGCGAAGAGTCGCCGACGACGACTTTAGAAATTATTTAAAAATCAACCGTAAGAGATGGAACCGTGGTTTATTAAGCAAAAGTGCGTCAAATACGCTCCCATAACCGAACATAACATTTAAAAGATACGACGTCGGTGAAAATATTTTCAATTCGGACTTAGTCTCTGTACGGAGAGGCTACCGAAAAGCGCTACCGATGAGGACTTTCTGATTAATTTAAAAATCAACCGTAAGACATAGAGCCGTGGTTTATTAAGCAAAAGTGCGTCAAATACGCTCCCATAACCGAACATAACATTTAAAAGATACGTCGTCGGTGAAAATATTTTCAATTCGGACTTAGTCTCTGTCCGAAGAGGCTACCGAGAAGCGCTACCGACGAGGACTTTCTGATTAATTTAAAAATCAACCGTAAGAGATAGAGCCGTGGTTTATTAAGCAAAAGTGCTTCAAATGCGCTCCTATAACTCAATCTAACATATAAAAGGTACCTCGTCGGTGAAAATAATTACAGTTCGGACTTAGATTTTTTCCTACCGTGTGGCTACCGCGAAGAGTCGCCGACGACGACTTTAGAAATTATTTAAAAATCAACCGTAAGAGATGGAGCCGTGGTTTATTAAGCAAAAGTGCGTCAAATACGCTCCCATAACCGAACATAACATTTAAAAGATACATCGTCGGTGAAAATATTTTCAATTCGGACTTAGTCTCTGTCCGAAGAGGCTACCGGGAAGCGCTACCGACGAGGACTTTCTGATTAATTTAAAAATCAACCGTAAGAGATAGAGCCGTGGTTTATTAAGCAAAAGTGCTTCAAATGCGCTCCTATAACTCAATCTAACATATAAAAGGTACCTCGTCGGTGAAAATAATTACAGTTCGGACTTAGATTTTTTCCTACCGTGTGGCTACCGCTAAGAGTCGCCGACGACGACTTTAGAAATTATTTAAAAATCAACCGTAAGAGATGGAGCCGTGGTTTATTAAGCAAAAGTGCGTCAAATACGCTCCCATAACCGAACATAACATTTAAAAGATACGTCGTCGGTGAAAATATTTTCAATTCGGACTTAGTCTCTGTCCGAAGAGGCTACCGAGAAGCGCTACCGACGAGGACTTTCTGATTAATTTAAAAATCAACCGTAAGAGATAGAGCCGTGGTTAATTAAGCAAAAGTGCTTCAAATACGCTCCTATAACTCAATGTAACATATAAAAGGCACCTCGTCGGTGAAAATAATTACAGTTCGGACTTTGATTTTTTCCTACCGAGTGGCTACCGTGAAGAGTCGCCGACGACGACTAGAAATTATTTAAAAATCACCCGTAAGAGATGGAGCCGTGGTTTTTTAAGCAAAAGTGCTTCAAATGCGCTCCTATAACTCAATCTAACATATAAAAGGTACCTCGTCGGTGAAAATAATTACAGTTCGGACTTAGTCTCTGTCCGAAGAGGCTACCGAGAAGCGCTACCGACGAGGACTTTCTGATTAATTTAAAAATCAACCGTAAGAGATAGAGCCGTGGTTTATTAAGCAAAAGTGCTTCAAATGCGCTCCTATAACTCAATCTAACATATAAAAGGTACCTCGTCGGTGAAAATAATTACAGTTCGGACTTAGATTTTTTCCTACCGTGTGGCTACCGCGAAGAGTCGCCGACGACGACTTTAGAAATTATTTAAAAATCAACCGTAAGAGATGGATCCGTGGTTTATTAAGCAAAAGTGCGTCAAATACGCTCCCACAACCGAACATAACATTTAAAAGATACGACGTCGGTGAAAATATTTTCAATTCGGACTTAGTCTCTGTCCGAAGAGGCTACCGAGAAGCGCTACCGACGAAGACTTTCTGATTGATTTAAAAATCTACCGTAAGAGATAGAGCCGTGGTTTATTAAGCAAAAGTGCGTCAAATACGCTCCCATAACGGAACATACCATTTAAAAGATACGTCGTCGGTGAAAATATTATCAATTCGGACTTAGTCTCTGTCCGAAGAGGCTACCGAGAAGCGCTACCGACGAGGACTTTCTGATTAATTTAAAAATCAACCGTAAGAGATAGAGCCGTGGTTTATTAAGCAAAAGTGCTTCAAATGCGCTCCTATAACTCAATCTAACATATAAAAGGTACCTCGTCGGTGAAAATAATTACAGTTCGGACTTAGATTTTTTCCTACCGAGTGGCTACCGTGAAGAGTCGCCGACGACGACTTTAGAAATTATTTAAAAATCAACCGTAAGAGATGGAACCGTGGTTTATTAAGCAAAAGTGCGTCAAATACGCTCCCATAACCGAACATAACATTTAAAAGCTACGACGTTGGTGAAAATATTTTCAATTCGGACTTAGTCTCTGTCCGAAGAGGCTACCGAGAAGCGCTACCGACGAAGACTTTCTGATTAATTGAAAAATCTACCGTAAGAGATAGAGCCGTGGTTTATTAAGCAAAATTGCTTAAAATACGCTCCTATAACTCAATCTAACATATAAAAGGTACCTCGTCGGTGAAAATAATTACAGTTCGGGCTTAGATTTTTTCCTATCGAGTGGCTACCGTGAAGAGTCGCCGACGACGACTTTAGAAATTATTTAAAAATCAACCGTAAGAGATGGAGCCGTGGTTTATTAAGCAAAAGTGCGTCAAATACGCTCCCATAACCGAACATAACATTTAAAAGATACGTCGTCGGTGAAAATATTTTCAATTCGGACTTAGTCTCTGTCCGAAGAGGCTACCGAGAAGCGCTACCGACGAGGACTTTCTGATTAATTTAAAAATCAACCGTAAGAGATAGAGCCGTGGTTTATTAAGCAAAAGTGCTTAAAATACGCTCCTATAACTCAATCTAACATATAAAAGGTACCTCGTCGGTGAAAATAATTACAGTTCGGACTTAGATTTTTTCCTACCGAGTGGCTACCGTGAAGAGTCGCCGACGACGACTAGAAATTATTTAAAAATCACCCGTAAGTGATGGAGCCGTGGTTTATTAAGCAAAAGTGCGTCAAATACGCTCCCGTCACCGAACATAACATTTAAAAGATACGTCGTCGGTGAAAATATTTTCAATTCGGACTTAGTCTCTGTCCGAAGAGGCTACCGAGAAGCGCTACCGACGAGGACTTTCTGATTAATTTAAAAATCAACCGTAAGAGATAGAGCCGTGGTTTATTAAGCAAAAGTGCTTCAAATACGCTCCTATAACTCAATGTAACATATAAAAGGCACCTCGTCGGTGAAAATAATTACAGTTCGGACTTTGATTTTTTCCTACCGAGTGGCTACCGTGAAGAGTCGCCGACGACGACTAGAAATTATTTAAAAATCACCCGTAAGAGATGGAGCCGTGGTTTATTAAGCAAAAGTGCTTCAAATACGCTCCTATAACTCAATCTAACATATAAAAGGTACCTCGTCGGTGAAAATAATTACAGTTCGGACTTAGTCTCTGTCCGAAGAGGCTACCGAGAAGCGCTACCGACGAGGACTTTCTGATTAATTTAAAAATCAACCGTAAGAGATAGAGCCGTGGTTTATTAAGCAAAAGTGCTTCAAATGCGCTCCTATAACTCAATCTAACATATAAAAGGTACCTCGTCGGTGAAAATAATTACAGTTCGGACTTAGATTTTTTCCTACCGTGTGGCTACCGCGAAGAGTCGCCGACGACGACTTTAGAAATTATTTAAAAATCAACCGTAAGAGATGGATCCGTGGTTTATTAAGCAAAAGTGCGTCAAATACGCTCCCACAACCGAACATAACATTTAAAAGATACGACGTCGGTGAAAATATTTTCAATTCGGACTTAGTCTCTGTCCGAAGAGGCTACCGAGAAGCGCTACCGACGAAGACTTTCTGATTGATTTAAAAATCTACCGTAAGAGATAGAGCCGTGGTTTATTAAGCAAAAGTGCGTCAAATACGCTCCCATAACGGAACATACCATTTAAAAGATACGTCGTCGTTGAAAATATTTTCAATTCGGACTTAGTCTCTGTACGGAGAGGCTACCGAAAAGCGCTACCGATGAGGACTTTCTGATTAATTTAAAAATCAACCGTAAGAGATAGAGCCGTGGTTTATTCAGCAAAAGTGCTTCAAATGCGCTCCTATAACTCAGTCTAACATATAAAAGGTACCTCGTCGGTGAAAATAATTACAGTTCGGACTTTGATTTTTTCCTACCGAGTGGCTACCGTGAAGAGTCGCCGACGACGACTAGAAATTATTTAAAAATCACCCGTAAGAGATGGAGCCGTGGTTTATTAAGCAAAAGTGCTTCAAATGCGCTCCTATAACTCAATCTAACATATAAAAGGTACCTCGTCGGTGAAAATAATTACAGTTCGGACTTAGTCTCTGTCCGAAGAGGCTACCGAGAAGCGCTACCGACGAGGACTTTCTGATTAATTTAAAAATCAACCGTAAGAGATAGAGCCGTGGTTTATTAAGCAAAAGTGCTTCAAATGCGCTCCTATAACTCAGTCTAACATATAAAAGGTACTTCGTCGGTGAAAATAATTACAGTTCGGACTTAGATTTTTTCCTACCGAGTGGCTACCGTGAAGAGTCGCCGACGAAGACTTTAGAAATTATTTAAAAATCAACCGTAAGAGATGGAGCCGTGGTTTATTAAGCAAAAGTGCGTCAAATACGCTCCCATAACCGAACATAACATTTAAAAGATACGACGTCGGTGAAAATATTTTCAATTCGGACTTAGCCTCTGTCCGAAGAGGCTACCGAGAAGCGCTACCGACGAAGACTTTCTGATTAATTTAAAAATCTACCGTAAGAGATAGAGCCGTGGTTTATTAAGCAAAAGTGCGTCAAAAACGCTCCCATAACCGAACATAACATTTAAAAGATACGACGTCGGTGAAAATATTTTCAATTCGGACTTAGTCTCTGTCCGAAGAGGCTACCGAGAAGCGCTACCGATGAGGACTTTCTGATTAATTTAAAAATCAACCATAAGAGATGGAGCCGTGGTTTATTAAGCAAAAGTGCGTCAAATACGCTCCCATAACCGAACATAACATTTAAAAGATACGTCGTCCGTGAAAAGATTTTCAATTCGGACTTAGTCTCTGTACGGAGAGGCTACCGAAAAGCGCTACCGACGAAGACTTTCTTATTAATTTAAAAATCAACCGTAAGAGATAGAGCCGTGGTTTATTAAGCAAAAGTACTTCAAATACGCTCCTATAACTCAATCTAACATATAAAAGGTACCTCGTGCGTGAAAATAATTACAGTTCGGACTTAGATTTTTTCCTACCGAGTGGCTACCGTGAAGAGTCGCCGACGACGACTTTAGAAATTATTTAAAAATCAACCGTAAGAGATGGAGCCGTGGTTTATTAAGCAAAAGTGCGTCAAATACGCTCCCATAACCGAACATAACATTTAAAAGATACGACGTCGGTGAAAATATTTTCAATTCGGACTTAGTCTCTGTCCGAAGAGGCTACCGAGAAGCGCTACCGATGAGGACTTTCTGATTAATTTAAAAATCAACCATAAGAGATGGAGCCGTGGTTTATTAAGCAAAAGTGCGTCAAATACGCCCCCATAACCGAACATAACATTTAAAAGATACGACGTCGGTGAAAATATTTTCAATTCGGACTTAGCCTCTGTCCGAAGAGGCTACCGAGAAGCGCTACCGACGAAGACTTTCTGATTAATTTAAAAATCTACCGTAAGAGATAGAGCCGTGGTTTATTAAGCAAAAGTGCGTCAAATACGCTCCCATAACGGAACATACCATTTAAAAGATACGTCGTCGTTGAAAATATTTTCAATTCGGACTTAGTCTCTGTACGGAGAGGCTACCGAAAAGCGCTACCGATGAGGACTTTCTGATTAATTTAAAAATCAACCGTAAGAGATAGAGCCGTGGTTTATTCAGCAAAAGTGCTTCAAATGCGCTCCTATAACTCAGTCTAACATATAAAAGGTACCTCGTCGGTGAAAATAATTACAGTTCGGACTTAGATTTTTTCCTACCGTGTGGCTACCGCGAAGAGTCGCCGACGACGACTTTAGAAATTATTTAAAAATCAACCGGAAGAGATGGAGCCGTGGTTTATTAAGCAAAAGTGCGTCAAATACGCTCCCACAACCGAACATAACATTTAAAAGATACGACGTCGGTGAAAATATTTTCAATTCGGACTTAGTCTCTGTCCGAAGGGGCTACCGAGAAGCGCTACCGACGAAGACTTTCTGATTAATTGAAAAATCTACCGTAAGAGATAGAGTCGTGGTTTATTAAGCAAAAGTGCTTAAAATACGCTCCTATAACTCAGTCTAACATATAAAAGGTACCTCGTCGGTGAAAATAATTACAGTTCGGACTTAGATTTTTTCCTACCGAGTGGCTACCGTGAAGAGTCGCCGACGACGACTTTAGAAATTATTTAAAAATCAACCGTAAGAGATGGAGCCGTGGTTTATTAAGCAAAAGTGCGTCAAATACGCTCCCATAACCGAACATAACATTTAAAAGATACGACGTCGGTGAAAATATTTTCAATTCGGACTTAGCCTCTGTCCGAAGAGGCTACCGAGAAGCGCTACCGACGAAGACTTTCTGATTAATTTAAAAATCTACCGTAAGAGATAGAGCCGTGGTTTATTAAGCAAAAGTGCGTCAAAAACGCTCCCATAACCGAACATAACATTTAAAAGATACGACGTCGGTGAAAATATTTTCAATTCGGACTTAGTCTCTGTCCGAAGAGGCTACCGAGAAGCGCTACCGATGAGGACTTTCTGATTAATTTAAAAATCAACCATAAGAGATGGAGCCGTGGTTTATTAAGCAAAAGTGCGTCAAATACGCTCCCATAACCGAACATAACATTTAAAAGATACGTCGTCCGTGAAAAGATTTTCAATTCGGACTTAGTCTCTGTACGGAGAGGCTACCGAAAAGCGCTACCGACGAAGACTTTCTTATTAATTTAAAAATCAACCGTAAGAGATAGAGCCGTGGTTTATTAAGCAAAAGTACTTCAAATACGCTCCTATAACTCAATCTAACATATAAAAGGTACCTCGTGCGTGAAAATAATTACAGTTCGGACTTAGATTTTTTCCTACCGAGTGGCTACCGTGAAGAGTCGCCGACGACGACTTTAGAAATTATTTAAAAATCAACCGTAAGAGATGGAGCCGTGGTTTATTAAGCAAAAGTGCGTCAAATACGCTCCCATAACCGAACATAACATTTAAAAGATACGACGTCGGTGAAAATATTTTCAATTCGGACTTAGTCTCTGTCCGAAGAGGCTACCGAGAAGCGCTACCGATGAGGACTTTCTGATTAATTTAAAAATCAACCGTAAGAGATGGAGCCGTGGTTTATTAAGCAAAAGTGCGTCAAATACGCTCCCATAACCGAACATAACATTTAAAAGATACGTCGTCCGTGAAAAGATTTTCAATTCGGACTTAGTCTCTGTACGGAGAGGCTACCGAAAAGCGCTACCGACGAAGACTTTCTTATTAATTTAAAAATCAACCGTAAGAGATAGAGCCGTGGTTTATTAAGCAAAAGTACTTCAAATACGCTCCTATAACTCAATCTAACATATAAAAGGTACCTCGTGCGTGAAAATAATTACAGTTCGGACTTAGATTTTTTCCTACCGTGTGGCTACCGCGAAGAGTCGCCGACGACGACTTTAGAAATTATTTAAAAATCAACCGTAAGAGATGGAGCCGTGGTTTATTAAGCAAAAGTGCGTCAAATACGCTCCCATAACCGAACATAACATTTAAAAGATACGTCGTCCGTGAAAATATTTTCAATTCGGACTTAGTCTCTGTCCGAAGAGGCTACCGAGAAGCGCTACCGATGAGGACTTTCTGATTAATTTAAAAATCAACCATAAGAGATGGAGCCGTGGTTTATTAAGCAAAAGTGCGTCAAATACGCTCCCATAACCGAACATAACATTTAAAAGATACGTCGTCCGTGAAAAGATTTTCAATTCGGACTTAGTCTCTGTACGGAGAGGCTACCGAAAAGCGCTACCGACGAAGACTTTCTTATTAATTTAAAAATCAACCGTAAGAGATAGAGCCGTGGTTTATTAAGCAAAAGTACTTCAAATACGCTCCTATAACTCAATCTAACATATAAAAGGTACCTCGTGCGTGAAAATAATTACAGTTCGGACTTAGATTTTTTCCTACCGTGTGGCTACCGCGAAGAGTCGCCGACGACGACTTTAGAAATTATTTAAAAATCAACCGTAAGAGATGGAGCCGTGGTTTATTAAGCAAAAGTGCGTCAAATACGCTCCCATAACCGAACATAACATTTAAAAGATACGTCGTCCGTGAAAATATTTTCAATTCGGACTTAGTCTCTGTCCGAAGAGGCTACCGAGAAGCGCTACCGACGGAGACTTTCTGATTAATTTAAAAATCAACCGTAAGAGATAGAGCCGTGGTTTATTAAGCAAAAGTGCTTAAAATACGCTCCTATAACTCAATCTAACATATAAAAGGTACCTCGTCGGTGAAAATAATTACAGTTCGGACTTAGATTTTTTCCTACCGAGTGGCTACCGTGAAGAGTCGCCGACGACGACTAGAAATTATTTAAAAATCACCCGTAAGAGATGGAGCCGTGGTTTATTAAGCAAAAGTGCTTCAAATGCGCTCCTATAACTCAATCTAACATATAAAAGGCACCTCGTCGGTGAAAATAATTACAGTTCGGACTTAGATTTTTTCCTACCGAGTGGCTACCGTGAAGAGTCGCCGGCGACGACTTTAGAAATTATTTAAAAATCAACCGTAAGAGATGGAGCCGTGGTTTATTAAGCAAAAGTGCGTCAAATACGCTCCCATAACCGAACATAACATTTAAAAGATACGACGTCGGTGAAAATATTTTCAATTCGGACTTAGCCTCTGTCCGAAGAGGCTACCGAGAAGCGCTACCGACGAAGACTTTCTGATTAATTTAAAAATCTACCGTAAGAGATAGAGCCGTGGTTTATTAAGCAAAAGTGCTTCAAATGCGCTCCTATAACTCAATCTAACATATAAAAGGTACCTCGTCGGTGAAAATAATTACAGTTCGGACTTAGATTTTTTCCTACCGAGTGGCTACCGTGAAGAGTCGCCAACGACGACTTTAGAAATTATTTAAAAATCAACCGTAAGAGATGGAGCCGTGGTTTATTAAGCAAAAGTGCGTCAAATACGCTCCCATAACCGAACATAACATTTAAAAGATACGTCGTCCGTGAAAATATTTTCAATTCGGACTTAGTCTCTGTCCGAAGAGGCTACCGAGAAGCGCTACCGACGAGGACTTTCTGATTAATTTAAAAATCAACCGTAAGAGATAGAGTCGTGGTTTATTAAGCAAAAGTGCTTCAAATGCGCTCCTATAACTCAAACTAACATATAAAAGGTACCTCGTCGGTGAAAATAATTACAGTTCGGACTTAGATTTTTTCCTACCGTGTGGCTACCGCGAAGAGTCGCCGACGACGACTTTAGAAATTATTTAAAAATCAACCGTAAGAGATGGAGCCGTGGTTTATTAAGCAAAAGTGCGTCAAATACGCTCCCACAACCGAACATAACATTTAAAAGATACGACGTCGGTGAAAATATTTTCAATTCGGACTTAGTCTCTGTCCGAAGAGGCTACCGAGAAGCGCTACCGACGAAGACTTTCTGATTAATTGAAAAATCTACCGTAAGAGATAGAGCCGTGGTTTATTAAGCAAAAGTGCTTAAAATACGCTCCTATAACTCAATCTAACATATAAAAGGTACCTCGTCGGTGAAAATAATTACAGTTCGGGCTTAGATTTTTTCCTATCGAGTGGCTACCGTGAAGAGTCGCCGACGACGACTTTAGAAATTATTTAAAAATCAACCGTAAGAGATGGAGCCGTGGTTTATTAAGCAAAAGTGCGTCAAATACGCTCCCATAACCGAACATACCATTTAAAAGATACGACGTCGGTGAAAATATTTTCAATTCGGACTTAGCCTCTGTCCGAAGAGGCTACCGAGAAGCGCTACCGACGAAGACTTTCTGATTAATTTAAAAATCACCCGTAAGAGATGGAGCCGTGGTTTATTAAGCAAAAGTGCGTCAAATACGCTCCCATAACCGAACATAACATTTAAAAGATACGACGTCGGTGAAAATATTTTCAATTCGGACTTAGTCTCTGTCCGAAGAGGCTACCGAGAAGCGCTACCGACGACGACTTTCTGATTAATTTAAAAATCCACCGTAAGAGATAGAGCCGTGATTTATTAAGCAAAAGTGCTTAAAATACGCTCCTATAACTCAATCTAACATATAAAAGGTACCTCGTCGGTGAAAATAATTACAGTTCGGGCTTAGATTTTTTCCTATCGAGTGGCTACCGTGAAGAGTCGCCGACGACGACTTTAGAAATTATTTAAAAATCAACCGTAAGAGATGGAGCCGTGGTTTATTAAGCAAAAGTGCGTCAAATACGCTCCCATAACCGAACATAACATTTAAAAGATACGACGTCGGTGAAAATATTTTCAATTCGGACTTGGCCTCTGTCCGAAGAGGCTACCGAGAAGCGCTACCGACGAAGACTTTCTGATTAATTTAAAAATCTACCGTAAGAGATAGAGCCGTGGTTTATTAAGCAAAAGTGCGTCAAATACGCTCCCATAACGGAACATACCATTTAAAAGATACGTCGTCGGTGAAAATATTTTCAATTCGGACTTAGTCTCTGTACGGAGAGGCTACCAAAAAGCGCTACCGATGAGGACTTTCTGATTAATTTAAAAATCAACCGTAAGAGATAGAGCCGTGGTTTATTAAGCAAAAGTGCTTCAAATGCGCTCCTATAACTCAATCTAACATATAAAAGGTACCTCGTCGGTGAAAATAATTACAGTTCGGACTTAGATTTTTTCCTACCGTGTGGCTACCGCGAAGAGTCGCCGACGACGACTTTAGAAATTATTTAAAAATCAACCGTAAGAGATGGAGCCGTGGTTTATTAAGCAAAAGTGCGTCAAATACGCTCCCATAACCGAACATAACATTTAAAAGATACGTCGTCCGTGAAAATATTTTCAATTCGGACTTAGTCTCTGTCCGAAGAGGCTACCGAGAAGCGCTACCGACGAGGACTTTCTGATTAATTTAAAAATCAACCGTAAGAGATAGAGTCGTGGTTTATTAAGCAAAAGTGCTTCAAATGCGCTCCTATAACTCAATCTAACATATAAAAGGTACCTCGTCGGTGAAAATAATTACAGTTCGGACTTAGATTTTTTCCTACCGTGTGGCTACCGCGAAGAGTCGCCGACGACGACTTTAGAAATTATTTAAAAATCAACCGTAAGAGATGGAGCCGTGGTTTATTAAGCAAAAGTGCGTCAAATACGCTCCCACAACCGAACATAACATTTAAAAGATACGACGTCGGTGAAAATATTTTCAATTCGGACTTAGTCTCTGTCCGAAGAGGCTACCGAGAAGCGCTACCGACGAAGACTTTCTGATTAATTGAAAAATCTACCGTAAGAGATAGAGCCGTGGTTTATTAAGCAAAAGTGCTTAAAATACGCTCCTATAACTCAATCTAACATATAAAAGGTACCTCGTCGGTGAAAATAATTACAGTTCGGACTTAGATTTTTTCCTACCGAGTGGCTACCGTGAAGAGTCGCCGACGACGACTAGAAATTATTTAAAAATCACCCGTAAGAGATGGAGCCGTGGTTTATTAAGCAAAAGTGCGTCAAATACGCTCCCATAACCGAACATAACATTTAAAAGATACGTCGTCGCTGAAAATATTTTCAATTCGGACTTAGTCTCTGTCCGAAGAGGCTACCGAGAAGCGCTACCGACGAGGACTTTCTGATTAATTTAAAAATCAACTGTAAGAGATAGAGCCGTGGTTTATTAAGCAAAAGTGCTTAATATACGCTCCTATAACTCAATCTAACATATAAAAGGTACCTCGTCGGTGAAAATAATTACAGTTCGGGCTTAGATTTTTTCCTATCGAGTGGCTACCGTGAAGAGTCGCCGACGACGACTTTAGAAATTATTTAAAAATCAACCGTAAGAGATGGAGCCGTGGTTTATTAAGCAAAAGTGCGTCAAATACGCTCCCACAACCGAACATAACATTTAAAAGATACGACGTCGGTGAAAATATTTTTAATTCGGACTTAGTCTCTGTCCGAAGAGGCTACCGAGAAGCGCTACCGACGAAGACTTTCTGATTAATTGAAAAATCTACCGTAAGAGATAGAGCCGTGGTTTATTAAGCAAAAGTGCTTAAAATACGCTCCTATAACTCAATCTAACATATAAAAGGTACCTCGTCGGTGAAAATAATTACAGTTCGGGCTTAGATTTTTTCCTATCGAGTGGCTACCGTGAAGAGTCGCCGACGACGACTTTAGAAATTATTTAAAAATCAACCGTAAGAGATGGAGCCGTGGTTTATTAAGCAAAAGTGCGTCAAATACGCTCCCATAACCGAACATAACATTTAAAAGATACGACGTCGGTGAAAATATTTTCAATTCGGACTTAGTCTCTGTCCGAAGAGGCTACCGAGAAGCGCTACCGACGAAGACTTTCTGATTAATTTAAAAATCCACCGTAAGAGATAGAGCCGTGATTTATTAAGCAAAAGTGCTTAAAATACGCTCCTATAACTCAATCTAACATATAAAAGGTACCTCGTCGGTGAAAATAATTACAGTTCGGGCTTAGATTTTTTCCTATCGAGTGGCTACCGTGAAGAGTCGCCGACGACGACTTTAGAAATTATTTAAAAATCAACCGTAAGAGATGGAGCCGTGGTTTATTAAGCAAAAGTGCGTCAAATACGCTCCCACAACCGAACATAACATTTAAAAGATACGACGTCGGTGAAAATATTTTCAATTCGGACTTAGTCTCTGTCCGAAGAGGCTACCGAGAAGCGCTACCGATGAGGACTTTCTGATTAATTTAAAAATCAACCGTAAGAGATGGAGCCGTGGTTTATTAAGCAAAAGTGCTTCAAATGCGCTCCTATAACTCAATCTAACATATAAAAGGTACCTCGTCGGTGAAAATAATTACAGTTCGGACTTAGATTTTTTCCTACCGAGTGGCTACCGTGAAGAGTCGCCGACGACGACTTTAGAAATTATTTAAAAATCAACCGTAAGAGATGGAGCCGTGGTTTATTAAGCAAAAGTGCGTCAAATACGCTCCCACAACCGAACATAACATTTAAAAGATACGACGTCGGTGAAAATATTTTCAATTCGGACTTAGTCTCTGTCCGAAGGGGCTACCGAGAAGCGCTACCGACGAAGACTTTCTGATTAATTGAAAAATCTACCGTAAGAGATAGAGTCGTGGTTTATTAAGCAAAAGTGCTTAAAATACGCTCCTATAACTCAGTCTAACATATAAAAGGTACCTCGTCGGTGAAAATAATTACAGTTCGGACTTAGATTTTTTCCTACCGAGTGGCTACCGTGAAGAGTCGCCGACGACGACTTTAGAAATTATTTAAAAATCAACCGTAAGAGATGGAGCCGTGGTTTATTAAGCAAAAGTGCGTCAAATACGCTCCCATAACCGAACATAACATTTAAAAGATACGACGTCGGTGAAAATATTTTCAATTCGGACTTAGCCTCTGTCCGAAGAGGCTACCGAGAAGCGCTACCGACGACGACTTTCTGATTAATTTAAAAATCTACCGTAAGAGATAGAGCCGTGGTTTATTAAGCAAAAGTGCGTCAAAAACGCTCCCATAACCGAACATAACATTTAAAAGATACGACGTCGGTGAAAATATTTTCAATTCGGACTTAGTCTCTGTCCGAAGAGGCTACCGAGAAGCGCTACCGATGAGGACTTTCTGATTAATTTAAAAATCAACCATAAGAGATGGAGCCGTGGTTTATTAAGCAAAAGTGCGTCAAATACGCTCCCATAACCGAACATAACATTTAAAAGATACGTCGTCCGTGAAAAGATTTTCAATTCGGACTTAGTCTCTGTACGGAGAGGCTACCGAAAAGCGCTACCGACGAAGACTTTCTTATTAATTTAAAAATCAACCGTAAGAGATAGAGCCGTGGTTTATTAAGCAAAAGTACTTCAAATACGCTCCTATAACTCAATCTAACATATAAAAGGTACCTCGTGCGTGAAAATAATTACAGTTCGGACTTAGATTTTTTCCTACCGAGTGGCTACCGTGAAGAGTCGCCGACGACGACTTTAGAAATTATTTAAAAATCAACCGTAAGAGATGGAGCCGTGGTTTATTAAGCAAAAGTGCGTCAAATACGCTCCCATAACCGAACATAACATTTAAAAGATACGACGTCGGTGAAAATATTTTCAATTCGGACTTAGCCTCTGTCCGAAGAGGCTACCGAGAAGCGCTACCGACGAAGACTTTCTGATTAATTTAAAAATCTACCGTAAGAGATAGAGCCGTGGTTTATTAAGCAAAAGTGCGTCAAAAACGCTCCCATAACCGAACATAACATTTAAAAGATACGACGTCGGTGAAAATATTTTCAATTCGGACTTAGTCTCTGTCCGAAGAGGCTACCGAGAAGCGCTACCGATGAGGACTTTCTGATTAATTTAAAAATCAACCATAAGAGATGGAGCCGTGGTTTATTAAGCAAAAGTGCGTCAAATACGCTCCCATAACCGAACATAACATTTAAAAGATACGACGTCGGTGAAAATATTTTCAATTCGGACTTAGTCTCTGTACGGAGAGGCTACCGAAAAGCGCTACCGACGAAGACTTTCTTATTAATTTAAAAATCAACCGTAAGAGATAGAGCCGTGGTTTATTAAGCAAAAGTACTTCAAATACGCTCCTATAACTCAATCTAACATATAAAAGGTACCTCGTCCGTGAAAATAATTACAGTTCGGACTTAGATTTTTTCCTACCGAGTGGCTACCGTGAAGAGTCGCCGACGACGCCTTTAGAAATTATTTAAAAATCAACCGTAAGAGATGGAGCCGTGGTTTATTAAGCAAAAGTGCGTCAAATACGCTCCCATAACCGAACATAACATTTAAAAGATACGTCGTCCGTGAAAATATTTTCAATTCGGACTTAGTCTCTGTCCGAAGAGGCTACCGAGAAGCGCTACCGACGAAGACTTTCTGATTAATTTAAAAATCACCCGTAAGAGATGGAGCCGTGGTTTATTAAGCAAAAGTGCTTCAAATGCGCTCCTATAACTCAATCTAACATATAAAAGGTACCTCGTCGGTGAAAATAATTACAGTTCGGGCTTAGATTTTTTCCTATCGAGTGGCTACCGTGAAGAGTCGCCGACGACGACTTTAGAAATTATTTAAAAATCAACCGTAAGAGATGGAGCCGTGGTTTATTAAGCAAAAGTGCGTCAAATACGCTCCCACAACCGAACATAACATTTAAAAGATACGACGTCGGTGAAAATATTTTTAATTCGGACTTAGTCTCTGTCCGAAGAGGCTACCGAGAAGCGCTACCGACGAAGACTTTCTGATTAATTGAAAAATCTACCGTAAGAGATAGAGCCGTGGTTTATTAAGCAAAAGTGCTTAAAATACGCTCCTATAACTCAATCTAACATATAAAAGGTACCTCGTCGGTGAAAATAATTACAGTTCGGGCTTAGATTTTTTCCTATCGAGTGGCTACCGTGAAGAGTCGCCGACGACGACTTTAGAAATTATTTAAAAATCAACCGTAAGAGATGGAGCCGTGGTTTATTAAGCAAAAGTGCGTCAAATACGCTCCCATAACCGAACATACCATTTAAAAGATACGACGTCGGTGAAAATATTTTCAATTCGGACTTAGCCTCTGTCCGAAGAGGCTACCGAGAAGCGCTACCGACGAAGACTTTCTGATTAATTTAAAAATCACCCGTAAGAGATGGAGCCGTGGTTTATTAAGCAAAAGTGCGTCAAATACGCTCCCATAACCGAACATAACATTTAAAAGATACGACGTCGGTGAAAATATTTTCAATTCGGACTTAGTCTCTGTCCGAAGAGGCTACCGAGAAGCGCTACCGACGAAGACTTTCTGATTAATTTAAAAATCCACCGTAAGAGATAGAGCCGTGATTTATTAAGCAAAAGTGCTTAAAATACGCTCCTATAACTCAATCTAACATATAAAAGGTACCTCGTCGGTGAAAATAATTACAGTTCGGGCTTAGATTTTTTCCTATCGAGTGGCTACCGTGAAGAGTCGCCGACGACGACTTTAGAAATTATTTAAAAATCAACCGTAAGAGATGGAGCCGTGGTTTATTAAGCAAAAGTGCGTCAAATACGCTCCCATAACCGAACATAACATTTAAAAGATACGACGTCGGTGAAAATATTTTCAATTCGGACTTGGCCTCTGTCCGAAGAGGCTACCGAGAAGCGCTACCGACGAAGACTTTCTGATTAATTTAAAAATCAACCGTAAGAGATAGAGTCGTGGTTTATTAAGCAAAAGTGCTTCAAATGCGCTCCTATAACTCAATCTAACATATAAAAGGTACCTCGTCGGTGAAAATAATTACAGTTCGGACTTAGATTTTTTCCTACCGTGTGGCTACCGCGAAGAGTCGCCGACGACGACTTTAGAAATTATTTAAAAATCAACCGTAAGAGATGGAGCCGTGGTTTATTAAGCAAAAGTGCGTCAAATACGCTCCCACAACCGAACATAACATTTAAAAGATACGACGTCGGTGAAAATATTTTCAATTCGGACTTAGTCTCTGTCCGAAGAGGCTACCGAGAAGCGCTACCGACGAAGACTTTCTGATTAATTGAAAAATCTACCGTAAGAGATAGAGCCGTGGTTTATTAAGCAAAAGTGCTTAAAATACGCTCCTATAACTCAATCTAACATATAAAAGGTACCTCGTCGGTGAAAATAATTACAGTTCGGACTTAGATTTTTTCCTATCGAGTGGCTACCGTGAAGAGTCGCCGACGACGACTTTAGAAATTATTTAAAAATCAACCGTAAGAGATGGAGCCGTGGTTTATTAAGCAAAAGTGCGTCAAATACGCTCCCACAACCGAACATAACATTTAAAAGATACGACGTCGGTGAAAATATTTTTAATTCGGACTTAGTCTCTGTCCGAAGAGGCTACCGAGAAGCGCTACCGACGAAGACTTTCTGATTAATTGAAAAATCTACCGTAAGAGATAGAGCCGTGGTTTATTAAGCAAAAGTGCTTAAAATACGCTCCTATAACTCAATCTAACATATAAAAGGTACCTCGTCGGTGAAAATAATTACAGTTCGGGCTTAGATTTTTTCCTATCGAGTGGCTACCGTGAAGAGTCGCCGACGACGACTTTCTGATTAATTTAAAAATCAACCGTAAGAGATGGAGCCGTGGTTTATTAAGCAAAAGTGCGTCAAATACGCTCCCATAACCGAACATAACATTTAAAAGATACGACGTCGGTGAAAATATTTTCAATTCGGACTTGGCCTCTGTCCGAAGAGGCTACCGAGAAGCGCTACCGACGAAGACTTTCTGATTAATTTAAAAATCTACCGTAAGAGATAGAGCCGTGGTTTATTAAGCAAAAGTGCGTCAAATACGCTCCCATAACGGAACATACCATTTAAAAGATACGTCGTCGGTGAAAATATTTTCAATTCGGACTTAGTCTCTGTACGGAGAGGCTACCGAAAAGCGCTACCGATGAGGACTTTCTGATTAATTTAAAAATCAACCGTGAGAGATAGAGCCGTGGTTTATTAAGCAAAAGTGCTTCAAATGCGCTCCTATAACTCAGTCTGACATATAAAAGGTACCTCGTCGGTGAAAATAATTACAGTTCGGACTTAGATTTTTTCCTACCGAGTGGCTACCGTGAAGAGTCGCCGACGACGACTTTAGAAATTATTTAAAAATCAACCGTAAGAGATGGAGCCGTGGTTTATTAAGCAAAAGTGCGTCAAATACGCTCCCATAACCGAACATAACATTTAAAAGATACGACGTCGGTGAAAATATTTTCAATTAGGACTTAGCCTCTGTCCGAAGAGGCTACCGAGAAGCGCTACCGACGAAGACTTTCTGATTAATTTAAAAATCTACCGTAAGAGATAGAGCCGTGGTTTATTAAGCAAAAGTGCGTCAAATACGCTCCCATAACGGAACATACCATTTAAAAGATACGTCGTCGGTGAAAATATTTTCAATTCGGACTTAGTCTCTGTACGGAGAGGCTACCGAAAAGCGCTACCGATGAGGACTTTCTGATTAATTTAAAAATCAACCGTAAGAGATAGAGCCGTGGTTTATTAAGCAAAAGTGCTTCAAATGCGCTCCTATAACTCAGTCTGACATATAAAAGGTACCTCGTCGGTGAAAATAATTACAGTTCGGACTTAGATTTTTTCCTACCGAGTGGCTACCGTGAAGAGTCGCCGACGACGACTTTAGAAATTATTTAAAAATCAACCGTAAGAGATGGAGCCGTGGTTTATTAAGCAAAAGTGCGTCAAATACGCTCCCATAACTGAACATAACATTTAAAAGATACGTCGTCGGTGAAAATATTTTCAATTCGGACTTAGTCTCTGTACGGAGAGGCTACCGAGAAGCGCTACCGACGAAGACTTTCTGATTAATTTAAAAATCAACCGTAAGAGATAGAGCCGTGGTTTACTAAGCAAAAGTGCTTCAAATACGCTCCTATAACTCAATCTAACATATAAAAGGTACCTCGTCCGTGAAAATAATTACAGTTCGGACTTAGATTTTTTCCTACCGAGTGGCTACCGTGAAGAGTCGCCGACGACGACTTTAGAAATTATTTAAAAATCAACCGTAAGAGATGGAGCCGTGGTTTATTAAGCAAAAGTGCGTCAAATATGCTCCCATAACCGAACATAACATTTAAAAGATACGACGTCGATGAAAATATTTTCAATTCGGACTTAGTCTCTGTCCGAAGAGGCTACCGAGAAGCGCTACCGACGAAGACTTTCTGATTAATTTAAAAATCTACCGTAAGAGATAGAGCCGTGGTTTATTAAGCAAAAGTGCTTAAAATACGCTCCTATAACTCAATCTAACATATAAAAGGTACCTCGTCGGTGAAAATAATTACAGTTCGGGCTTAGATTTTTTCCTATCGAGTGGCTACCGTGAAGAGTCGCCGACGACGACTTTAGAAATTATTTAAAAATCAACCGTAAGAGATGGAGCCGTGGTTTATTAAGCAAAAGTGCGTCAAATACGCTCCCATAACCGAACATAACATTTAAAAGATACGACGTCGGTGAAAATATTTTCAATTCGGACTTAGCCTCTGTCCGAAGAGGCTACCGAGAAGCGCTACCGACGAAGACTTTCTGATTAATTTAAAAATCAACCGTAAGAGATAGAGCCGTGGTTTATTAAGCAAAAGTGCTTAAAATACGCTCCTATAACTCAATCTAACATATAAAAGGTACCTCGTCGGTGAAAATAATTACAGTTCGGACTTAGATCTTTTCCTACCGAGTGGCTACCGTGAAGAGTCGCCGACGACGACTAGAAATTATTTAAAAATCACCCGTAAGAGATGGAGCCGTGGTTTATTAAGCAAAAGTGCTTCAAATGCGCTCCTATAACTCAATCTAACATATAAAAGGTACCTCGTCGGTGAAAATAATTACAGTTCGGACTTAGATTTTTTCCTACCGAGTGGCTACCGCGAAGAGTCGCCGACGACGACTTTAGAAATTATTTAAAAATCAACCGTAAGAGATGGAGCCGTGGTTTATTAAGCAAAAGTGCGTCAAATACGCTCCCATAACCGAACATAACATTTAAAAGATACGACGTCGGTGAAAATATTTTCAATTCGGACTTAGTCTCTGTACGGAGAGGCTACCGAAAAGCACTACCGATGAGGACTTTCTGATTAATTTAAAAATCAACCATAAGAGATGGAGCCGTGGTTTATTAAGCAAAAGTGCGTCAAATACGCTCCCATAACCGAACATAACATTTAAAAGATACGACGTCGGTGAAAATATTTTCAATTCGGACTTAGTCTCTGTACGGAGAGGCTACCGAAAAGCGCTACCGACGAAGACTTTCTTATTAATTTAAAAATCAACCGTAAGAGATAGAGCCGTGGTTTATTAAGCAAAAGTACTTCAAATACGCTCCTATAACTCAATCTAACATATAAAAGGTACCTCGTCCGTGAAAATAATTACAGTTCGGACTTAGATTTTTTCCTACCGAGTGGCTACCGTGAAGAGTCGCCGACGACGACTTTAGAAATTATTTAAAAATCAACCGTAAAAGATGGAGCCGTGGTTTATTAAGCAAAAGTGCGTCAAATACGCTCCCATAACCGAACATAACATTTAAAAGATACGACGTCGATGAAAATATTTTCAATTCGGACTTAGTCTCTGTCCGAAGAGGCTACCGAGAAGCGCTACCGACGAAGACTTTCTGATTAATTTAAAAATCTACCGTAAGAGATAGAGCCGTGGTTTATTAAGCAAAAGTGCTTAAAATACGCTCCTATAACTCAATCTAACATATAAAACGTACCTCGTCGGTGAAAATAATTACAGTTCGGGCTTAGATTTTTTCCTATCGAGTGGCTACCGTGAAGAGTCGCCGACGAAGACTTTAGAAATTATTTAAAAATCAACCGTAAGAGATGGAGCCGTGGTTTATTAAGCAAAAGTGCGTCAAATACGCTCCCATAACCGAACATAACATTTAAAAGATACGACGTCGGTGAAAATATTTTCAATTCGGACTTGGCCTCTGTCCGAAGAGGCTACCGAGAAGCGCTACCGACGAAGACTTTCTGATTAATTTAAAAATCTACCGTAAGAGATAGAGCCGTGGTTTATTAAGCAAAAGTGCGTCAAATACGCTCCCATAACGGAACATACCATTTAAAAGATACGTCGTCGGTGAAAATATTTTCAATTCGGACTTAGTCTCTGTACGGAGAGGCTACCGAAAAGCGCTGCCGACGACGACTTTAGAAATTATTTAAAAATCAACCGTAAGAGATGGAGCCGTGGTTTATTAAGCAAAAGTGCGTCAAATACGCTCCCATAACCGAACATAACATTTAAAAGATACGACGTCGGTGAAAATATTTTCAATTCGGACTTAGCCTCTGTCCGAAGAGGCTACCGAGAAGCGCTACCGACGAAGACTTTCTGATTAATTTAAAAATCTACCGTAAGAGATAGAGCCGTGGTTTATTAAGCAAAAGTGCGTCAAATACGCTCCCATAACGGAACATACCATTTAAAAGATACGTCGTCGGTGAAAATATTTTCAATTCGGACTTAGTCTCTGTACGGAGAGGCTACCGAAAAGCGCTACCGATGAGGACTTTCTGATTAATTTAAAAATCAACCGTAAGAGATGGAGCCGTCGTTTATTAAGCAAAAGTGCGTCAAATACGCTCCCATAACCGAACATAACATTTAAAAGATACGTCGTCGGTGAAAATATTTTCAATTCGGACTTAGTCTCTGTCCGAAGAGGCTACCGAGAAGCGCTACCGACGAAGACTTTCTGATTAATTTAAAAATCTACCGTAAGAGATAGAGCCGTGGTTTATTAAGCAAAAGTGCTTAAAATACGCTCCTATAACTCAATCTAACATATAAAAGGTACCTCGTCGTTGAAAATAATTACAGTTCGGGCTTAGATTTTTTCCTATCGAGTGGCTACCGTGAAGAGTCGCCGACGAAGACTTTAGAAATTATTTAAAAATCAACCGTAAGAGATGGAGCCGTGGTTTATTAAGCAAAAGTGCGTCAAATACGCTCCCATAACCGAACATAACATTTAAAAGATACGACGTCGGTGAAAATATTTTCAATTCGGACTTGGCCTCTGTCCGAAGAGGCTACCGAGAAGCGCTACCGACGAAGACTTTCTGATTAATTTAAAAATCTACCGTAAGAGATAGAGCCGTGGTTTATTAAGCAAAAGTGCGTCAAATACGCTCCCATAACGGAACATACCATTTAAAAGATACGTCGTCGGTGAAAATATTTTCAATTCGGACTTAGTCTCTGTACGGAGAGGCTACCGAAAAGCGCTACCGATGAGGACTTTCTGATTAATTTAAAAATCAACCGAAAGAGATAGAGCCGTGGTTTATTAAGCAAAAGTGCTTAAAATACGCTCCTATAACTCAATCTAACATATAAAACGTACCTCGTCGGTGAAAATAATTACAGTTCGGGCTTAGATTTTTTCCTATCGAGTGGCTACCGTGAAGAGTCGCCGACGAAGACTTTAGAAATTATTTAAAAATCAACCGTAAGAGATGGAGCCGTGGTTTATTAAGCAAAAGTGCGTCAAATACGCTCCCATAACCGAACATAACATTTAAAAGATACGACGTCGGTGAAAATATTTTCAATTCGGACTTGGCCTCTGTCCGAAGAGGCTACCGAGAAGCGCTACCGACGAAGACTTTCTGATTAATTTAAAAATCTACCGTAAGAGATAGAGCCGTGGTTTATTAAGCAAAAGTGCGTCAAATACGCTCCCATAACGGAACATACCATTTAAAAGATACGTCGTCGGTGAAAATATTTTCAATTCGGACTTAGTCTCTGTACGGAGAGGCTACCGAATTGAAAATATTTTCGCCGACGACGACTTTAGAAATTATTTAAAAATCAACCGTAAGAGATGGAGCCGTGGTTTATTAAGCAAAAGTGCGTCAAATACGCTCCCATAACCGAACATAACATTTAAAAGATACGACGTCGGTGAAAATATTTTCAATTCGGACTTAGCCTCTGTCCGAAGAGGCTACCGAGAAGCGCTACCGACGAAGACTTTCTGATTAATTTAAAAATCTACCGTAAGAGATAGAGCCGTGGTTTATTAAGCAAAAGTGCGTCAAATACGCTCCCATAACGGAACATACCATTTAAAAGATACGTCGTCGGTGAAAATATTTTCAATTCGGACTTAGTCTCTGTACGGAGAGGCTACCGAAAAGCGCTACCGATGAGGACTTTCTGATTAATTTAAAAATCAACCGTAAGAGATGGAGCCGTGGTTTATTAAGCAAAAGTGCGTCAAATACGCTCCCATAACCGAACATAACATTTAAAAGATACGTCGTCGGTGAAAATATTTTCAATTCGGACTTAGTCTCTGTCCGAAGAGGCTACCGAGAAGCGCTACCGACGAAGACTTTCTGATTAATTTAAAAATCTACCGTAAGAGATAGAGCCGTGGTTTATTAAGCAAAAGTGCTTAAAATACGCTCCTATAACTCAATCTAACATATAAAAGGTACCTCGTCGTTGAAAATAATTACAGTTCGGGCTTAGATTTTTTCCTATCGAGTGGCTACCGTGAAGAGTCGCCGACGAAGACTTTAGAAATTATTTAAAAATCAACCGTAAGAGATGGAGCCGTGGTTTATTAAGCAAAAGTGCGTCAAATACGCTCCCATAACCGAACATAACATTTAAAAGATACGACGTCGGTGAAAATATTTTCAATTCGGACTTGGCCTCTGTCCGAAGAGGCTACCGAGAAGCGCTACCGACGAAGACTTTCTGATTAATTTAAAAATCTACCGTAAGAGATAGAGCCGTGGTTTATTAAGCAAAAGTGCGTCAAATACGCTCCCATAACGGAACATACCATTTAAAAGATACGTCGTCGGTGAAAATATTTTCAATTCGGACTTAGTCTCTGTACGGAGAGGCTACCGAAAAGCGCTACCGATGAGGACTTTCTGATTAATTTAAAAATCAACCGAAAGAGATAGAGCCGTGGTTTATTAAGCAAAAGTGCTTCAAATGCGCTCCTATAACTCAGTCTGACATATAAAAGGTACCTCGTCGGTGAAAATAATTACAGTTCGGACTTAGATTTTTTCCTACCGAGTGGCTACCGTGAAGAGTCGCCGACGACGACTTTAGAAATTATTTAAAAATCAACCGTAAGAGATGGAGCCGTGGTTTATTAAGCAAAAGTGCGTCAAATACGCTCCCATAACTGAACATAACATTTAAAAGATACGTCGTCGGTGAAAATATTTTCAATTCGGACTTAGTCTCTGTACGGAGAGGCTACCGAAAAGCGCTACCGATGAGGACTTTCTGATTAATTTAAAAATCAACCGTAAGAGATGGAGCCGTGGTTTATTAAGCAAAAGTGCTTCAAATGCGCTCCTATAACTCAATCTAACATATAAAAGGTACCTCGTCGGTGAAAATAATTACAGTTCGGACTTAGATTTTTTCCTACCGAGTGGCTACCGCGAAGAGTCGCCGACGACGACTTTAGAAATTATTTAAAAATCAACCATAAGAGATGGAGCCGTGGTTTATTAAGCAAAAGTGCGTCAAATACGCTCCCATAACCGAACATAACATTTAAAAGATACGACGTCGGTGAAAATATTTTCAATTCGGACTTAGTCTCTGTCCGAAGAGGCTACCGAGAAGCGCTACCGACGACGACTTTAGAAATTATTTAAAAATCAACCGTAAGAGATGGAGCCGTGGTTTATTAAGCAAAAGTGCGTCAAATACGCTCCCATAACCGAACATAACATTTAAAAGATACGACGTCGGTGAAAATATTTTCAATTCGGACTTAGCCTCTGTCCGAAGAGGCTACCAAGAAGCGCTACCGACGAAGACTTTCTGATTAATTTAAAAATCTACCGTAAGAGATAGAGCCGTGGTTTATTAAGCAAAAGTGCGTCAAATACGCTCCCATAACGGAACATACCATTTAAAAGATACGTCGTCGGTGAAAATATTTTCAATTCGGACTTAGTCTCTGTACGGAGAGGCTACCGAAAAGCGCTACCGATGAGGACTTTCTGATTAATTTAAAAATCAACCGTAAGAGATAGAGCCGTGGTTTATTAAGCAAAAGTGCTTCAAATGCGCTCCTATAACTCAGTCTGACATATAAAAGGTACCTCGTCGGTGAAAATAATTACAGTTCGGACTTAGATTTTTTCCTACCGAGTGGCTACCGTGAAGAGTCGCCGACGACGACTTTAGAAATTATTTAAAAATCAACCGTAAGAGATGGAGCCGTGGTTTATTAAGCAAAAGTGCGTCAAATACGCTCCCATAACTGAACATACCATTTAAAAGATACGTCGTCGGTGAAAATATTTTCAATTCGGACTTAGTCTCTGTACGGAGAGGCTACCGAAAAGCGCTACCGATGAGGACTTTCTGATTAATTTAAAAATCAACCGTAAGAGATAGAGCCGTGGTTTATTAAGCAAAAGTGCTTCAAATGCGCTCCTATAACTCAGTCTGACATATAAAAGGTACCTCGTCGGTGAAAATAATTACAGTTCGGACTTAGATTTTTTCCTACCGAGTGGCTACCTTGAAGAGTCGCCGACGACGACTTTAGAAATTATTTAAAAATCAACCGTAAGAGATGGAGCCGTGGTTTATTAAGCAAAAGTGCGTCAAATACGCTCCCATAACCGAACATAACATTTAAAAGATACGTCGTCGGTGAAAATATTTTCAATTCGGACTTAGTCTCTGTCCGAAGAGGCTACCGAGAAGCGCTACCGACGAGGACTTTCTGATTAATTTAAAAATCTACCGTAAGAGATAGAGCCGTGGTTTATTAAGCAAAAGTGCTTAAAATACGCTCCTATAACTCAATCTAACATATAAAAGGTACCTCGTCGGTGAAAATAATTACAGTTCGGGCTTAGATTTTTTCCTATCGAGTGGCTACCGTGAAGAGTCGCCGACGAAGACTTTAGAAATTATTTAAAAATCAACCGTAAGAGATGGAGCCGTGGTTTATTAAGCAAAAGTGCGTCAAATACGCTCCCATAACCGAACATACCATTTAAAAGATACGTCGTCGGTGAAAATATTTTCAATTCGGACTTAGTCTCTGTACGGAGAGGCTACCGAAAAGCGCTACCGATGAGGACTTTCTGATTAATTTAAAAATCAACCGTAAGAGATAGAGCCGTGGTTTATTAAGCAAAAGTGCTTCAAATGCGCTCCTATAACTCAGTCTGACATATAAAAGGTACCTCGTCGGTGAAAATAATTACAGTTCGGACTTAGATTTTTTCCTACCGAGTGGCTACCGTGAAGAGTCGCCGACGACGACTTTAGAAATTATTTAAAAATCTACCGTAAGAGATGGAGCCGTGGTTTATTAAGCAAAAGTGCGTCAAATACGCTCCCATAACCGAACATAACATTTAAAAGATACGACGTCGGTGAAAATATTTTCAATTCGGACTTAGTCTCTGTCCGAAGAGGCTACCGAGAAGCGCTACCGACGAAGACTTTCTGATTAATTTAAAAATCAACCGTAAGAGATAGAGCCGTGGTTTATTAAGCAAAAGTGCTTCAAATACGCTCCTATAACTCAATCTAACATATAAAAGGTACCTCGTCGGTGAAAATAATTACAGTTCGGACTTAGATTTTTTCCTACCGAGTGGCTACCGTGAAGAGTCGCCGACGACGACTTTAGAAATTATTTAAAAATCTACCGTAAGAGATGGAGCCGTGGTTTATTAAGCAAAAGTGCGTCAAATACGCTCCCATAACCGAACATAACATTTAAAAGATACGTCGCTGGTGAAAATATTTTCAATTCGGACTTTGTCTCTGTACGGAGAGGCAACCGAGAAGCGCTACCGACGAGGACTTTCTGATTAATTTAAAAATCAACCGTAAGAGATAGAGCCGTGGTTTATTAAGCAAAAGTGCTTCAAATGCGCTCCTATAACTCAATCTAACATATAAAAGGTACCTCGTCGGTGAAAATAATTACAGTTCGGACTTAGATTTTTTCCTACCGAGTGGCTACCGTGAAGAGTCGCCGACGACGACTTTAGAAATTATTTAAAAATCAACCGTAAGAGATGGAGCCGTAGTTTATTAAGCAAAAGTGCGTCAAATACGCTCCCATAACCGAACATAACATTTAAAAGATACGACGTCGGTGAAAATATTTTCAATTCGGACTTAGTCTCTGTCCGAAGAGGCTACCGAGAAGCGCTACCGACGAAGACTTTCTGATTAATTTAGAAATCTACCGTAAGAGATAGAGCCGTGGTTTATTAAGCAAAAGTGCTTAAAATACGCTCCTATAACTCAATCTAACATATAAAAGGTACCTCGTCGGTGAAAATAATTACAGTTCGGACTTAGATTTTTTCCTACCGAGTGGCTACCGTGAAGAGTCGCCGACGACGACTTTAGAAATTATTTAAAAATCAACCGTAAGAGATGGAGCCGTGGTTTATTAAGCAAAAGTGCGTCAAATACGCTCCCATAACCGAACATAACATTTAAAAGATACGACGTCGGTGAAAATATTTTCAATTCGGACTTAGTCTCTGTCCGAAGAGGCTACCGAGAAGCGCTACCGACGAAGACTTTCTGATTAATTTAAAAATCTACCGTAAGAGATAGAGTCGTGGTTTATTAAGCAAAAGTGCTTAAAATACGCTCCTATAACTCAATCTAACATATAAAAGGTACCTCGCCGGTGAAAATAATTACAGTTCGGGCTTAGATTTTTTCCTATCGAGTGGTTACCGTGAAGAGTCGCCGACGACGACTTTAGAAATTATTTAAAAATCAACCGTAAGAGATGGAGCCGTGGTTTATTAAGCAAAAGTGCGTCAAATAGGCTGCCATAACCGAACATAACATTTGAAAGATACGTCGTCGGTGAAAATATTTTCAATTCGGACTTAGTCTCTGTACGGAGAGGCTACCGAGAAGCGCTACCGACGAGGACTTTCTGATTAATTTAAAAATCAACCGTAAGAGATAGAGCCGTGGTTTATTAAGCAAAAGTGCTTCAAATGCGCTCCTATAACTCAATCTAAAATATAAAAGGTACCTCGTCGGTGAAAATAATTACAGTTCGGACTTAGATTTTTTCCTACCGTGGGCTACCGCGAAGAGTCGCCGACGACGACTTTAGAAATTATTTAAAAATCAACCGTAAGAGATGGAGCCGTGGTTTATTAAGCAAAAGTGCGTCAAATACGCTCCCATAACCGAACATAACATTTAAAAGATACGACGTCGGTGAAAATATTTTCAATTCGGACTTAGTCTCTGTCCGAAGAGGCTACCGAGAAGCGCTACCGACGAAGACTTTCTGATTAATTTAAAAATCTACCGTAAGAGATAGAGCCGTGGTTTATTAAGCAAAAGTGCTTAAAATACGCTCCTATAACTCAATCTAACATATAAAAGGTACCTCGTCGGTGAAAATAATTACAGTTCGGGCTTAGATTTTTTCCTACCGAGTGGCTACCGTGAAGAGTCGCCGACGACGACTTTAGAAATTATTTAAAAATCAACCGTAAGAGATGGAGCCGTGGTTTATTAAGCAAAAGTGCGTCAAATACGCTCCCATAACCGAACATAACATTTAAAAGATACGACGTCGGTGAAAATATTTTCAATTCGGACTTAGTCTCTGTCCGAAGAGGCTACCGAGAAGCGCTACCGACGAAGACTTTCTGATTAATTTAAAAATCTACCGTAAGAGATAGAGTCGTGGTTTATTAAGCAAAAGTGCTTCAAATACGCTCCTATAACTCAATCTAACATATAAAAGGTACCTCGTCGGTGAAAATAATTACAGTTCGGACTTAGATTTTTTCCTACCGAGTGGCTACCGTGAAGAGTCGCCGACGACGACTTTAGAAATTATTTAAAAATCTACCGTAAGAGATGGAGCCGTGGTTTATTAAGCAAAAGTGCGTCAAATACGCTCCCATAACCGAACATAACATTTAAAAGATACGACGTCGGTGAAAATATTTTCAATTCGGACTTAGTCTCTGTCCGAAGAGGCTACCGAGAAGCGCTACCGACGAAGACTTTCTGATTAATTTAAAAATCAACCGTAAGAGATAGAGCCGTGGTTTATTAAGCAAAAGTGCTTCAAATACGCTCCTATAACTCAATCTAACATATAAAAGGTACCTCGTCGGTGAAAATAATTACAGTTCGGACTTAGATTTTTTCCTACCGAGTGGCTACCGTGAAGAGTCGCCGACGACGACTTTAGAAATGATTTAAAAATCAACCGTAAGAGATGGAGCCGTGGTTTATTAAGCAAAAGTGCGTCAAATACGCTCCCATAACCGAACATAACATTTAAAAGATACGTCGCTGGTGAAAATATTTTCAATTCGGACTTAGTCTCTGTACGGAGAGGTTACCGAGAAGCGCTACCGACGAGGACTTTCTGATTAATTTAAAAATCTACCGTAAGAGATAGAGTCGTGGTTTATTAAGCAAAAGTGCTTCAAATACGCTCCTATAACTCAATCTAACATATAAAACGTACCTCGTCGGTGAAAATAATTACAGTTCGGACTTAGATTTTTTCCTACCGAGTGGCTACCGTGAAGAGTCGCCGACGACGACTTTAGAAATGATTTAAAAATCAACCGTAAGAGATGGAGCCGTGGTTTATTAAGCAAAAGTGCGTCAAATACGCTCCCATAACCGAACATAACATTTAAAAGATACGTCGTCGGTGAAATATTTTCAATTCGGACTTAGTCTCTGTACGGAGAGGCTACCGAGAAGCGCTACCGACGAGGACTTTCTGATTAATTTAAAAATCAACCGTAAGAGATAGAGCCGTGGTTTATTAAGCAAAAGTGCTTCAAATGCGCTCCTATAATTCAATCTAACATATAAAAGGTACCTCGTCGGTGAAAATAATTACAGTTCGGGCTTAGATTTTTTCCTACCGAGTGGCTACCGTGAAGAGTCGCCGACGACGACTTTAGAAATGATTTAAAAATCAACCGTAAGAGATGGAGCCGTGGTTTATTAAGCAAAAGTGCGTCAAATACGCTCCCATAACCGAACATAACATTTAAAAGATACGTCGTCGGTGAAAATATTTTCAATTCGGACTTAGTCTCTGTACGGAGAGGTTACCGAGAAGCGCTACCGACGAGGACTTTCTGCTTAATTTAAAAATCTACCGTAAGAGATAGAGTCGTGGTTTATTAAGCAAAAGTGCTTCAAATACGCTCCTATAACTCAATCTAACATATAAAACGTACCTCGTCGGTGAAAATAATTACAGTTCGGACTTAGATTTTTTCCTACCGAGTGGCTACCGTGAAGAGTCGCCGACGACGACTTTAGAAATTATTTAAAAATCAACCGTAAGAGATGGAGCCGTGGTTTATTAAGCAAAAGTGCGTCAAATACGCTCCCATAACCGAACATAACATTTAAAAGATACGACGTCGGTGAAAATATTTTCAATTCGGACTTAGTCTCTGTCCGAAGAGGCTACCGAGAAGCGCTACCGACGAAGACTTTCTGATTAATTTAAAAATCTACCGTAAGAGATAGAGTCGTGGTTTATTAAGCAAAAGTGCTTCAAATACGCTCCTATAACTCAATGTAACATATAAAAGGTACCTCGTCGGTGAAAATAATTACAGTTCGGACTTAGATTTTTTCCTACCGAGTGGCTACCGTGAAGAGTCGCCGACGACGACTTTAGAAATTATTTAAAAATCAACCGTAAGAGATGGAGCCGTGGTTTATTAAGCAAAAGTGCGTCAAATAGGCTGCCATAACCGAACATAACATTTGAAAGATACGTCGTCGGTGAAAATATTTTCAATTCGGACTTAGTCTCTGTACGGAGAGGCTACCGAGAAGCGCTACCGACGAGGACTTTCTGATTAATTTAAAAATCAACCGTAAGAGATAGAGCCGTGGTTTATTAAGCAAAAGTGCTTCAAATGCGCTCCTATAACTCAATCTAATATATAAAAGGTACCTCGTCGGTGAAAATAATTACAGTTCGGACTTAGATTTTTTCCTACCGTGGGCTACCGCGATGAGTCGCCGACGACGACTTTAGAAATTATTTAAAAATCAACCGTAAGAGATGGAGCCGTGGTTTATTAAGCAAAAGTGCGTCAAATACGCTCCCATAACCGAACATAACATTTAAAAGATACGACGTCGGTGAAAATATTTTCAATTCGGACTTAGTCTCTGTCCGAAGAGGCTACCGAGAAGCGCTACCGACGAAGACTTTCTGATTAATTTAAAAATCTACCGTAAGAGATAGAGCCGTGGTTTATTAAGCAAAAGTGCTTAAAATACGCTCCTATAACTCAATCTAACATATAAAAGGTACCTCGTCGGTGAAAATAATTACAGTTCGGGCTTAGATTTTTTCCTACCGAGTGGCTACCGTGAAGAGTCGCCGACGACGACTTTAGAAATTATTTAAAAATCAACCGTAAGAGATGGAGCCGTGGTTTATTAAGCAAAAGTGCGTCAAATACGCTCCCATAACCGAACATAACATTTAAAAGATACGACGTCGGTGAAAATATTTTCAATTCGGACTTAGTCTCTGTCCGAAGAGGCTACCGAGAAGCGCTACCGACGAAGACTTTCTGATTAATTTAAAAATCTACCGTAAGAGATAGAGCCGTGGTTTATTAAGCAAAAGTGCTTCAAATACGCTCCTATAACTCAATCTAACATATAAAAGGTACCTCGTCGGTGAAAATAATTACAGTTCGGACTTAGATTTTTTCCTACCGAGTGGCTACCGTGAAGAGTCGCCGACGACGACTTTAGAAATTATTTAAAAATCTACCGTAAGAGATGGAGCCGTGGTTTATTAAGCAAAAGTGCGTCAAATACGCTCCCATAACCGAACATAACATTTAAAAGATACGACGTCGGTGAAAATATTTTCAATTCGGACTTAGTCTCTGTCCGAAGAGGCTACCGAGAAGCGCTACCGACGAAGACTTTCTGATTAATTTAAAAATCAACCGTAAGAGATAGAGCCGTGGTTTATTAAGCAAAAGTGCTTCAAATACGCTCCTATAACTCAATCTAACATATAAAAGGTACCTCGTCGGTGAAAATAATTACAGTTCGGACTTAGATTTTTTCCTACCGAGTGGCTACCGTGAAGAGTCGCCGACGACGACTTTAGAAATGATTTAAAAATCAACCGTAAGAGATGGAGCCGTGGTTTATTAAGCAAAAGTGCGTCAAATACGCTCCCATAACCGAACATAACATTTAAAAGATACGTCGTCGGTGAAAATATTTTCAATTCGGACTTAGTCTCTGTACGGAGAGGTTACCGAGAAGCGCTACCGACGAGGACTTTCTGATTAATTTAAAAATCTACCGTAAGAGATAGAGTCGTGGTTTATTAAGCAAAAGTGCTTCAAATACGCTCCTATAACTCAATCTAACATATAAAACGTACCTCGTCGGTGAAAATAATTACAGTTCGGACTTAGATTTTTTCCTACCGAGTGGCTACCGTGAAGAGTCGCCGACGACGACTTTAGAAATGATTTAAAAATCAACCGTAAGAGATGGAGCCGTGGTTTATTAAGCAAAAGTGCGTCAAATACGCTCCCATAACCGAACATAACATTTAAAAGATACGACGTCGGTGAAAATATTTTCAATTCGGACTTAGTCTCTGTACGGAGAGGCTACCGAGAAGCGCTACCGACGAGGACTTTCTGATTAATTTAAAAATCAACCGTAAGAGATAGAGCCGTGGTTTATTAAGCAAAAGTGCTTCAAATGCGCTCCTATAATTCAATCTAACATATAAAAGGTACCTCGTCGGTGAAAATAATTACAGTTCGGACTTAGATTTTTTCCTACCGAGTGGCTACCGTGAAGAGTCGCCGACGACGACTTTAGAAATGATTTAAAAATCAACCGTAAGAGATGGAGCCGTGGTTTATTAAGCAAAAGTGCGTCAAATACGCTCCCATAACCGAACATAACATTTAAAAGATACGTCGTCGGTGAAAATATTTTCAATTCGGACTTAGTCTCTGTACGGAGAGGTTACCGAGAAGCGCTACCGACGAGGACTTTCTGATTAATTTAAAAATCTACCGTAAGAGATAGAGTCGTGGTTTATTAAGCAAAAGTGCTTCAAATACGCTCCTATAACTCAATCTAACATATAAAACGTACCTCGTCGGTGAAAATAATTACAGTTCGGACTTAGATTTTTTCCTACCGAGTGGCTACCGTGAAGAGTCGCCGACGACGACTTTAGAAATTATTTAAAAATCAACCGTAAGAGATGGAGCCGTGGTTTATTAAGCAAAAGTGCGTCAAATACGCTCCCATAACCGAACATAACATTTAAAAGATACGACGTCGGTGAAAATATTTTCAATTCGGACTTAGTCTCTGTCCGAAGAGGCTACCGAGAAGCGCTACCGACGAAGACTTTCTGATTAATTTAAAAATCTACCGTAAGAGATAGAGTCGTGGTTTATTAAGCAAAAGTGCTTCAAATACGCTCCTATAACTCAATGTAACATATAAAAGGTACCTCGTCGGTGAAAATAATTACAGTTCGGACTTAGATTTTTTCCTACCGAGTGGCTACCGTGAAGAGTCGCCGACGACGACTTTAGAAATTATTTAAAAATCAACCGTAAGAGATGGAGCCGTGGTTTATTAAGCAAAAGTGCGTCAAATAGGCTGCCATAACCGAACATAACATTTGAAAGATACGTCGTCGGTGAAAATATTTTCAATTCGGACTTAGTCTCTGTACGGAGAGGCTACCGAGAAGCGCTACCGACGAGGACTTTCTGATTAATTTAAAAATCAACCGTAAGAGATAGAGCCGTGGTTTATTAAGCAAAAGTGCTTCAAATGCGCTCCTATAACTCAATCTAATATATAAAAGGTACCTCGTCGGTGAAAATAATTACAGTTCGGACTTAGATTTTTTCCTACCGTGGGCTACCGCGAAGAGTCGCCGACGACGACTTTAGAAATTATTTAAAAATCAACCGTAAGAGATGGAGCCGTGGTTTATTAAGCAAAAGTGCGTCAAATACGCTCCCATAACCGAACATAACATTTAAAAGATACGACGTCGGTGAAAATATTTTCAATTCGGACTTAGTCTCTGTCCGAAGAGGCTACCGAGAAGCGCTACCGACGAAGACTTTCTGATTAATTTAAAAATCTACCGTAAGAGATAGAGCCGTGGTTTATTAAGCAAAAGTGCTTAAAATACGCTCCTATAACTCAATCTAACATATAAAAGGTACCTCGTCGGTGAAAATAATTACAGTTCGGGCTTAGATTTTTTCCTACCGAGTGGCTACCGTGAAGAGTCGCCGACGACGACTTTAGAAATTATTTAAAAATCAACCGTAAGAGATGGAGCCGTGGTTTATTAAGCAAAAGTGCGTCAAATACGCTCCCATAACCGAACATAACATTTAAAAGATACGACGTCGGTGAAAATATTTTCAATTCGGACTTAGTCTCTGTCCGAAGAGGCTACCGAGAAGCGCTACCGACGAAGACTTTCTGATTAATTTAAAAATCTACCGTAAGAGATAGAGCCGTGGTTTATTAAGCAAAAGTGCTTCAAATACGCTCCTATAACTCAATCTAACATATAAAAGGTACCTCGTCGGTGAAAATAATTACAGTTCGGACTTAGATTTTTTCCTACCGAGTGGCTACCGTGAAGAGTCGCCGACGACGACTTTAGAAATTATTTAAAAATCTACCGTAAGAGATGGAGCCGTGGTTTATTAAGCAAAAGTGCGTCAAATACGCTCCCATAACCGAACATAACATTTAAAAGATACGACGTCGGTGAAAATATTTTCAATTCGGACTTAGTCTCTGTCCGAAGAGGCTACCGAGAAGCGCTACCGACGAAGACTTTCTGATTAATTTAAAAATCAACCGTAAGAGATAGAGCCGTGGTTTATTAAGCAAAAGTGCTTCAAATACGCTCCTATAACTCAATCTAACATATAAAAGGTACCTCGTCGGTGAAAATAATTACAGTTCGGACTTAGATTTTTTCCTACCGAGTGGCTACCGTGAAGAGTCGCCGACGACGACTTTAGAAATGATTTAAAAATCAACCGTAAGAGATGGAGCCGTGGTTTATTAAGCAAAAGTGCGTCAAATACGCTCCCATAACCGAACATAACATTTAAAAGATACGTCGTCGGTGAAAATATTTTCAATTCGGACTTAGTCTCTGTACGGAGAGGTTACCGAGAAGCGCTACCGACGAGGACTTTCTGATTAATTTAAAAATCTACCGTAAGAGATAGAGTCGTGGTTTATTAAGCAAAAGTGCTTCAAATACGCTCCTATAACTCAATCTAACATATAAAACGTACCTCGTCGGTGAAAATAATTACAGTTCGGACTTAGATTTTTTCCTACCGAGTGGCTACCGTGAAGAGTCGCCGACGACGACTTTAGAAATGATTTAAAAATCAACCGTAAGAGATGGAGCCGTGGTTTATTAAGCAAAAGTGCGTCAAATACGCTCCCATAACCGAACATAACATTTAAAAGATACGTCGTCGGTGAAAATATTTTCAATTCGGACTTAGTCTCTGTACGGAGAGGCTACCGAGAAGCGCTACCGACGAGGACTTTCTGATTAATTTAAAAATCAACCGTAAGAGATAGAGCCGTGGTTTATTAAGCAAAAGTGCTTCAAATGCGCTCCTATAACTCAATCTAACATATAAAAGGTACCTCGTCGGTGAAAATAATTACAGTTCGGACTTAGATTTTTTCCTACCGAGTGGCTACCGTGAAGAGTCGCCGACGACGACTTTAGAAATGATTTAAAAATCAACCGTAAGAGATGGAGCCGTGGTTTATTAAGCAAAAGTGCGTCAAATACGCTCCCATAACCGAACATAACATTTAAAAGATACGTCGTCGGTGAAAATATTTTCAATTCGGACTTAGTCTCTGTACGGAGAGGTTACCGAGAAGCGCTACCGACGAGGACTTTCTGATTAATTTAAAAATCTACCGTAAGAGATAGAGTCGTGGTTTATTAAGCAAAAGTGCTTCAAATACGCTCCTATAACTCAATCTAACATATAAAACGTACCTCGTCGGTGAAAATAATTACAGTTCGGACTTAGATTTTTTCCTACCGAGTGGCTACCGTGAAGAGTCGCCGACGACGACTTTAGAAATTATTTAAAAATCAACCGTAAGAGATGGAGCCGTGGTTTATTAAGCAAAAGTGCGTCAAATACGCTCCCATAACCGAACATAACATTTAAAAGATACGACGTCGGTGAAAATATTTTCAATTCGGACTTAGTCTCTGTCCGAAGAGGCTACCGAGAAGCGCTACCGACGAAGACTTTCTGATTAATTTAAAAATCTACCGTAAGAGATAGAGTCGTGGTTTATTAAGCAAAAGTGCTTCAAATACGCTCCTATAACTCAATCTAACATATAAAACGTACCTCGTCGGTGAAAATAATTACAGTTCGGACTTAGATTTTTTCCTACCGAGTGGCTACCGTGAAGAGTCGCCGACGACGACTTTAGAAATGATTTAAAAATCAACCGTAAGAGATGGAGCCGTGGTTTATTAAGCAAAAGTGCGTCAAATACGCTCCCATAACCGAACATAACATTTAAAAGATACGTCGTCGGTGAAAATATTTTCAATTCGGACTTAGTCTCTGTACGGAGAGGCTACCGAGAAGCGCTACCGACGAGGATTTTCTGATTAATTTAAAAATCAACCGTAAGAGATAGAGCCGTGGTTTATTAAGCAAAAGTGCTTCAAATGCGCTCCTATAACTCAATCTAACATATAAAAGGTACCTCGTCGGTGAAAATAATTACAGTTCGGACTTAGATTTTTTCCTACCGAGTGGCTACCGTGAAGAGTCGCCGACGACGACTTTAGAAATTATTTAAAAATCAACCGTAAGAGATGGAGCCGTGGTTTATTAAGCAAAAGTGCGTCAAATACGCTCCCATAACCGAACATAACATTTAAAAGATACGACGTCGGTGAAAATATTTTCAATTCGGACTTAGTCTCTGTCCGAAGAGGCTACCGAGAAGCGCTACCGACGAAGACTTTCTGATTAATTTAAAAATCTACCGTAAGAGATAGAGCCGTGGTTTATTAAGCAAAAGTGCTTAAAATACGCTCCTATAACTCAATCTAACATATAAAAGGTACCTCGTCGGTGAAAATAATTACAGTTCGGGCTTAGATTTTTTCCTATCGAGTGGCTACCGCGAAGAGTCGCCGACAACGACTTTAGAAATTATTTAAAAATCAACCGTAAGAGATGGAGCCGTGGTTTATTAAGCAAAAGTGCGTCAAATACGCTCCCATAACCGAACATAACATTTAAAAGATACGACGTCGGTGAAAATATTTTCAATTCGGACTTAGTCTCTGTCCGAAGAGGCTACCGAGAAGCGCTACCGACGAAGACTTTCTGATTAATTTAAAAATCAACCGTAAGAGATAGAGCCGTGGTTTATTAAGCAAAAGTGCTTCAAATACGCTCCTATAACTCAATCTAACATATAAAAGGTACCTCGTCGGTGAAAATAATTACAGTTCGGACTTAGATTTTTTCCTACCGAGTGGCTACCGTGAAGAGTCGCCGACGACGACTTTAGAAATTATTTAAAAATCAACCGTAAGAGATGGAGCCGTGGTTTATTAAGCAAAAGTGCGTCAAATACGCTCCCATAACCGAACATAACATTTAAAAGATACGTCGTCGGTGAAAATATTTTCAATTCGGACTTAGTCTCTGTACGGAGAGGCTACCGAGAAGCGCTACCGACGAGGACTTTCTGATTAATTTAAAAATCAACCGTAAGAGATAGAGCCGTGGTTTATTAAGCAAAAGTGCTTCAAATGCGCTCCTATAACTCAATCTAACATATAAAAGGTACCTCGTCGGTGAAAATAATTACAGTTCGGACTTAGATTTTTTCCTACCGAGTGGCTACCGTGAAGAGTCGCCGACGACGACTTTAGAAATTATTTAAAAATCAACCGTAAGAGATGGAGCCGTGGTTTATTAAGCAAAAGTGCGTCAAATACGCTCCCATAACCGAACATAACATTTAAAAGATACGACGTCGGTGAAAATATTTTCAATTCGGACTTAGTCTCTGTCCGAAGAGGCTACCGAGAAGCGCTACCGACGAAGACTTTCTGATTAATTTAAAAATCTACCGTAAGAGATAGAGCCGTGGTTTATTAAGCAAAAGTGCTTAAAATACGCTCCTATAACTCAATCTAACATATAAAAGGTACCTCGTCGGTGAAAATAATTACAGTTCGGGCTTAGATTTTTTCCTATCGAGTGGCTACCGTGAAGAGTCGCCGACAACGACTTTAGAAATTATTTAAAAATCAACCGTAAGAGATGGAGCCGTGGTTTATTAAGCAAAAGTGCGTCAAATACGCTCCCATAACCGAACATAACATTTAAAAGATACGACGTCGGTGAAAATATTTTCAATTCGGACTTAGTCTCTGTCCGAAGAGGCTACCGAGAAGCGCTACCGACGAAGACTTTCTGATTAATTTAAAAATCAACCGTAAGAGATAGAGCCGTGGTTTATTAAGCAAAAGTGCTTCAAATACGCTCCTATAACTCAATCTAACATATAAAAGGTACCTCGTCGGTGAAAATAATTACAGTTCGGACTTAGATTTTTTCCTACCGAGTGGCTACCGTGAAGAGTCGCCGACGACGACTTTAGAAATTATTTAAAAATCAACCGTAAGAGATGGAGCCGTGGTTTATTAAGCAAAAGTGCGTCAAATACGCTCCCATAACCGAACATAACATTTAAAAGATACGTCGTCGGTGAAAATATTTTCAATTCGGACTTAGTCTCTGTACGGAGAGGCTACCGAGAAGCGCTACCGACGAGGACTTTCTGATTAATTTAAAAATCAACCGTAAGAGATAGAGCCGTGGTTTATTAAGCAAAAGTGCTTCAAATGCGCTCCTATAACTCAATCTAACATATAAAAGGTACCTCGTCGGTGAAAATAATTACAGTTCGGACTTAGATTTTTTCCTACCGAGTGGCTACCGTGAAGAGTCGCCGACGACGACTTTAGAAATTATTTAAAAATCAACCGTAAGAGATGGAGCCGTGGTTTATTAAGCAAAAGTGCGTCAAATACGCTCCCATAACCGAACATAACATTTAAAAGATACGACGTCGGTGAAAATATTTTCAATTCGGACTTAGTCTCTGTCCGAAGAGGCTACCGAGAAGCGCTACCGACGAAGACTTTCTGATTAATTTAAAAATCTACCGTAAGAGATAGAGCCGTGGTTTATTAAGCAAAAGTGCTTAAAATACGCTCCTATAACTCAATCTAACATATAAAAGGTACCTCGTCGGTGAAAATAATTACAGTTCGGGCTTAGATTTTTTCCTATCGAGTGGCTACCGTGAAGAGTCGCCGACAACGACTTTAGAAATTATTTAAAAATCAACCGTAAGAGATGGAGCCGTGGTTTATTAAGCAAAAGTGCGTCAAATACGCTCCCATAACCGAACATAACATTTAAAAGATACGACGTCGGTGAAAATATTTTCAATTCGGACTTAGTCTCTGTCCGAAGAGGCTACCGAGAAGCGCTACCGACGAAGACTTTCTGATTAATTTAAAAATCAACCGTAAGAGATAGAGCCGTGGTTTATTAAGCAAAAGTGCTTCAAATACGCTCCTATAACTCAATCTAACATATAAAAGGTACCTCGTCGGTGAAAATAATTACAGTTCGGACTTAGATTTTTTCCTACCGAGTGGCTACCGTGAAGAGTCGCCGACGACGACTTTAGAAATTATTTAAAAATCAACCGTAAGAGATGGAGCCGTGGTTTATTAAGCAAAAGTGCGTCAAATACGCTCCCATAACCGAACATAACATTTAAAAGATACGACGTCGGTGAAAATATTTTCAATTCGGACTTAGTCTCTGTCCGAAGAGGCTACCGAGAAGCGCTACCGACGAAGACTTTCTGATTAATTTAAAAATCTACCGTAAGAGATAGAGTCGTGGTTCATTAAGCAAAAGTGCTTCAAATGCGCTCCTATAACTCAATCTAACATATAAAAGGTACCTCGTCGGTGAAAATAATTACAGTTCGGACTTAGATTTTTTCCTACCGAGTGGCTACCGTGAAGAGTCGCCGACGACGACTAGAAATTATTTAAAAATCACCCGTAAGAGATGGAGCCGTGGTTTATTAAGCAAAAGTGCGTCAAATACGCTCCCATAACCGAACATAACATTTAAAAGATACGACGTCGGTGAAAATATTTTCAATTCGGACTTAGTCTCTGTCCGAAGAGGCTACCGAGAAGCGCTACCGACGAAGACTTTCTGATTAATTTAAAAATCTACCGTAAGAGATAGAACCGTGGTTTATTAAGCAAAAGTGCTTAAAATACGCTCCTATAACTCAATCTAACATATAAAAGGTACCTCGTCGGTGAAAATAATTACAGTTCGGACTTAGATTTTTTCCTACCGAGTGGCTACCGTGAAGAGTCGCCGACGACGACTTTAGAAATTATTTAAAAATCAACCGTAAGAGATGGAGCCGTGGTTTATTAAGCAAAAGTGCGTCAAATACGCTCCCATAACCGAACATAACATTTAAAAGATACGACGTCGGTGAAAATATTTTCAATTCGGACTTAGTCTCTGTCCGAAGAGGCTACCGAGAAGCGCTACCGACGAAGACTTTCTGATTAATTTAAAAATCTACCGTAAGAGATAGAGTCGTAGTTTATTAAGCAAAAGTGCTTAAAATACGCTCCTATAACTCAATCTAACATATAAAAGGTACCTCGTCGGTGAAAATAATTACAGTTCGGGCTTAGATTTTTTCCTATCGAGTGGCTACCGTGAAGAGTCGCCGACGACGACTTTAGAAATTATTTAAAAATCAAGCGTAAGAGATGGAGCCGTGGTTTATTAAGCAAAAGTGCGTCAAATAGGCTCCCATAACCGAACATAACATTTAAAAGATACGACGTCGGTGAAAATATTTTCAATTCGGACTTAGTCTCTGTCCGAAGAGGCTACCGAGAAGCGCTACCGACGAAGACTTTCTGATTAATTTAAAAATCTACCGTAAGAGATAGAGTCGTGGTTCATTAAGCAAAAGTGCTTCAAATGCGCTCCTATAACTCAATCTAACATATAAAAGGTACCTCGTCGGTGAAAATAATTACAGTTCGGACTTAGATTTTTTCCTACCGAGTGGCTACCGTGAAGAGTCGCCGACGACGACTAGAAATTATTTAAAAATCACCCGTAAGAGATGGAGCCGTGGTTTATTAAGCAAAAGTGCGTCAAATACGCTCCCATAACCGAACATAACATTTAAAAGATACGACGTCGGTGAAAATATTTTCAATTCGGACTTAGTCTCTGTCCGAAGAGGCTACCGAGAAGCGCTACCGACGAAGACTTTCTGATTAATTTAAAAATCTACCGTAAGAGATAGAACCGTGGTTTATTAAGCAAAAGTGCTTAAAATACGCTCCTATAACTCAATCTAACATATAAAAGGTACCTCGTCGGTGAAAATAATTACAGTTCGGACTTAGATTTTTTCCTACCGAGTGGCTACCGTGAAGAGTCGCCGACGACGACTTTAGAAATTATTTAAAAATCAACCGTAAGAGATGGAGCCGTGGTTTATTAAGCAAAAGTGCGTCAAATACGCTCCCATAACCGAACATAACATTTAAAAGATACGACGTCGGTGAAAATATTTTCAATTCGGACTTAGTCTCTGTCCGAAGAGGCTACCGAGAAGCGCTACCGACGAAGACTTTCTGATTAATTTAAAAATCTACCGTAAGAGATAGAGTCGTAGTTTATTAAGCAAAAGTGCTTAAAATACGCTCCTATAACTCAATCTAACATATAAAAGGTACCTCGTCGGTGAAAATAATTACAGTTCGGGCTTAGATTTTTTCCTATCGAGTGGCTACCGTGAAGAGTCAACGACGACGACTTTAGAAATTATTTAAAAATCAAGCGTAAGAGATGGAGCCGTGGTTTATTAAGCAAAAGTGCGTCAAATAGGCTCCCATAACCGAAAATAACATTTGAAAGATACGTCGTCGGTGAAAATATTTTCAATTCGGACTTAGTCTCTGTACGGAGAGGCTACCGAGAAGCGCTACCGACGAGGACTTTCTGATTAATTTAAAAATCAACCGTAAGAGATAGAGCCGTGGTTTATTAAGCAAAAGTGCTTAAAATACGCTCCTATAACTCAATCTAACATATAAAAGGTACCTCGTCGGTGAAAATAATTACAGTTCGGACTTAGATTTTTTCCTACCGAGTGGCTACCGTGAAGAGTCGCCGACGACGACTTTAGAAATTATTTAAAAATCAACCGTAAGAGATGGAGCCGTGGTTTATTAAGCAAAAGTGCGTCAAATACGCTCCCATAACCGAACATAACATTTAAAAGATACGACGTCGGTGAAAATATTTTCAATTCGGACTTAGTCTCTGTCCGAAGAGGCTACCGAGAAGCGCTACCGACGAAGACTTTCTGATTAATTTAAAAATCTACCGTAAGAGATAGAGTCGTAGTTTATTAAGCAAAAGTGCTTAAAATACGCTCCTATAACTCAATCTAACATATAAAAGGTACCTCGTCGGTGAAAATAATTACAGTTCGGGCTTAGATTTTTTCCTATCGAGTGGCTACCGTGAAGAGTCGCCGACGACGACTTTAGAAATTATTTAAAAATCAAGCGTAAGAGATGGAGCCGTGGTTTATTAAGCAAAAGTGCGTCAAATAGGCTCCCATAACCGAAAATAACATTTGAAAGATACGTCGTCGGTGAAAATATTTTCAATTCGGACTTAGTCTCTGTACGGAGAGGCTACCGAGAAGCGCTACCGACGAGGACTTTCTGATTAATTTAAAAATCAACCGTAAGAGATAGAGCCGTGGTTTATTAAGCAAAAGTGCTTCAAATGCGCTCCTATAACTCAATCTAATATATAAAAGGTACCTCGTCGGTGAAAATAATTACAGTTCGGACTTAGATCTTTTCCTACCGTGGGCTACCGCGAAGAGTCGCCGACGACGACTTTAGAAATTATTTAAAAATCAACCGTAAGAGATGGAGCCGTGGTTTATTAAGCAAAAGTGCGTCAAATACGCTCCCATAACCGAACATAACATTTAAAAGATACGACGTCGGTGAAAATATTTTCAATTCGGACTTAGTCTCTGTCCGAAGAGGCTACCGAGAAGCGCTACCGACGAAGACTTTCTGATTAATTTAAAAATCTACCGTAAGAGATAGAGCCGTGGTTTATTAAGCAAAAGTGCTTAAAATACGCTCCTATAACTCAATCTAACATATAAAAGGTACCTCGTCGGTGAAAATAATTACAGTTCGGACTTAGATTTTTTCCTACCGAGTGGCTACCGTGAAGAGTCGCCGACGACGACTTTAGAAATTATTTAAAAATCAACCGTAAGAGATGGAGCCGTGGTTTATTAAGCAAAAGTGCGTCAAATACGCTCCCATAACCGAACATAACATTTAAAAGATACGTCGTCGGTGAAAATATTTTCAATTCGGACTTAGTCTCTGTACGGAGAGGCTACCGAGAAGCGCTACCGACGAAGACTTTCTGATTAATTTAAAAATCAACCGTAAGAGATAGAGCCGTGGTTTATTAAGCAAAAGTGCTTCAAATACGCTCCTATAACTCAATCTAACATATAAAAGGTACCTCGTCGGTGAAAATAATTACAGTTCGGACTTAGATTTTTTCCTACCGTGGGCTACCGCGAAGAGTCGCCGACGACGACTTTAGAAATTATTTAAAAATCAACCGTAAGAGATGGAGCCGTGGTTTATTAAGCAAAAGTGCGTCAAATACGCTCCCATAACCGAACATAACATTTAAAAGATACGACGTCGGTGAAAATATTTTCAATTCGGACTTAGTCTCTGTCCGAAGAGGCTACCGAGAAGCGCTACCGACGAGGACTTTCTGATTAATTTAAAAATCAACCGTAAGAGATAGAGCCGTGGTTTATTAAGCAAAAGTGCTTCAAATGCGCTCCTATAACTCAATCTAATATATAAAAGGTACCTCGTCGGTGAAAATAATTACAGTTCGGACTTAGATTTTTTCCTACCGTGGGCTACCGCGAAGAGTCGCCGACGACGACTTTAGAAATTATTTAAAAATCAACCGTAAGAGATGGAGCCGTGGTTTATTAAGCAAAAGTGCGTCAAATACGCTCCCATAACCGAACATAACATTTAAAAGATACGACGTCGGTGAAAATATTTTCAATTCGGACTTAGTCTCTGTCCGAAGAGGCTACCGAGAAGCGCTACCGACGAAGACTTTCTGATTAATTTAAAAATCTACCGTAAGAGATAGAGCCGTGGTTTATTAAGCAAAAGTGCTTAAAATACGCTCCTATAACTCAATCTAACATATAAAAGGTACCTCGTCGGTGAAAATAATTACAGTTCGGACTTAGATTTTTTCCTACCGAGTGGCTACCGTGAAGAGTCGCCGACGACGACTTTAGAAATTATTTAAAAATCAACCGTAAGAGATGGAGCCGTGGTTTATTAAGCAAAAGTGCGTCAAATACGCTCCCATAACCGAACATAACATTTAAAAGATACGTCGTCGGTGAAAATATTTTCAATTCGGACTTAGTCTCTGTACGGAGAGGCTACCGAGAAGCGCTACCGACGAAGACTTTCTGATTAATTTAAAAATCAACCGTAAGAGATAGAGCCGTGGTTTATTAAGCAAAAGTGCTTCAAATACGCTCCTATAACTCAATCTAACATATAAAAGGTACCTCGTCGGTGAAAATAATTACAGTTCGGACTTAGATTTTTTCCTACCGAGTGGCTACCGTGAAGAGTCGCCGACGACGACTTTAGAAATTATTTAAAAATCAACCGTAAGAGATGGAGCCGTGGTTTATTAAGCAAAAGTGCGTCAAATACGCTCCCATAACCGAACATAACATTTAAAAGATACGACGTCGGTGAAAATATTTTCAATTCGGACTTAGTCTCTGTCCGAAGAGGCTACCGAGAAGCGCTACCGACGAAGACTTTCTGATTAATTTAAAAATCAACCGTAAGAGATAGAGCCGTGGTTTATTAAGCAAAAGTGCTTCAAATACGCTCCTATAACTCAATCTAACATATAAAAGGTACCTCGTCGGTGAAAATAATTACAGTTCGGGCTTAGATTTTTTCCTACCGAGTGGCTACCGTGAAGAGTCGCCGACGACGACTTTAGAAATTATTTAAAAATCAACCGTAAGAGATGGAGCCGTGGTTTATTAAGCAAAAGTGCGTCAAATAGGCTCCCATAACCGAACATAACATTTGAAAGATACGTCGTCGGTGAAAATATTTTCAATTCGGACTTAGTCTCTGTACGGAGAGGCTACCGAGAAGCGCTACCGACGAGGACTTTCTGATTAATTTAAAAATCAACCGTAAGAGATAGAGCCGTGGTTTATTAAGCAAAAGTGCTTCAAATGCGCTCCTATAACTCAATCTAATATATAAAAGGTACCTCGTCGGTGAAAATAATTACAGTTCGGGCTTAGATTTTTTCCTACCGTGGGCTACCGCGAAGAGTCGCCGACGACGACTTTAGAAATTATTTAAAAATCAACCGTAAGAGATGGAGCCGTGGTTTATTAAGCAAAAGTGCGTCAAATACGCTCCCATAACCGAACATAACATTTAAAAGATACGACGTCGGTGAAAATATTTTCAATTCGGACTTAGTCTCTGTCCGAAGAGGCTACCGAGAAGCGCTACCGACGAAGACTTTCTGATTAATTTAAAAATCTACCGTAAGAGATAGAGCCGTGGTTTATTAAGCAAAAGTGCTTAAAATACGCTCCTATAACTCAATCTAACATATAAAAGGTACCTCGTCGGTGAAAATAATTACAGTTCGGAGTTAGAATTTTTCCTACCGAGTGGCTACCGTGAAGAGTCGCCGACGACGACTTTAGAAATTATTTAAAAATCAACCGTAAGAGATGGAGCCGTGGTTTATTAAGCAAAAGTGCGTCAAATACGCTCCCATAACCGAACATAACATTTAAAAGATACGTCGTCGGTGAAAATATTTTCAATTCGGACTTAGTCTCTGTACGGAGAGGCTACGGAGAAGCGCTACCGACGAAGACTCTGATTAATTTAAAAATCAACCGTAAGAGATAGAGCCGTGGTTTATTAAGCAAAAGTGCTTCAAATACGCTCCTATAACTCAATCTAACATATAAAAGGTACCTCGTCGGTGAAAATAATTACAGTTCGGACTTAGATTTTTTCCTACCGAGTGGCTACCGTGAAGAGTCGCCGACGACGACTTTAGAAATTATTTAAAAATCAACCGTAAGAGATGGAGCCGTGGTTTATTAAGCAAAAGTGCGTCAAATACGCTCCCATAACCGAACATAACATTTAAAAGATACGACGTCGGTGAAAATATTTTCAATTCGGACTTAGTCTCTGTCCGAAGAGGCTACCGAGAAGCGCTACCGACGAAGACTTTCTGATTAATTTAAAAATCAACCGTAAGAGATAGAGCCGTGGTTTATTAAGCAAAAGTGCTTCAAATACGCTCCTATAACTCAATCTAACATATAAAAGGTACCTCGTCGGTGAAAATAATTACAGTTCGGGCTTAGATTTTTTCCTATCGAGTGGCTACCGTGAAGAGTCGCCGACGACGACTTTAGAAATTATTTAAAAATCAACCGTAAGAGATGGAGCCGTGGTTTATTAAGCAAAAGTGCGTCAAATAGGCTCCCATAACCGAACATAACATTTGAAAGATACGTCGTCGGTGAAAATATTTTCAATTCGGACTTAGTCTCTGTACGGAGAGGCTACCGAGAAGCGCTACCGACGAGGACTTTCTGATTAATTTAAAAATCAACCGTAAGAGATAGAGCCGTGGTTTATTAAGCAAAAGTGCTTCAAATGCGCTCCTATAACTCAATCTAATATATAAAAGGTACCTCGTCGGTGAAAATAATTACAGTTCGGGCTTAGATTTTTTCCTACCGTGGGCTACCGCGAAGAGTCGCCGACGACGACTTTAGAAATTATTTAAAAATCAACCGTAAGAGATGGAGCCGTGGTTTATTAAGCAAAAGTGCGTCAAATACGCTCCCATAACCGAACATAACATTTAAAAGATACGACGTCGGTGAAAATATTTTCAATTCGGACTTAGTCTCTGTCCGAAGAGGCTACCGAGAAGCGCTACCGACGAAGACTTTCTGATTAATTTAAAAATCTACCGTAAGAGATAGAGCCGTGGTTTATTAAGCAAAAGTGCTTAAAATACGCTCCTATAACTCAATCTAACATATAAAAGGTACCTCGTCGGTGAAAATAATTACAGTTCGGAGTTAGAATTTTTCCTACCGAGTGGCTACCGTGAAGAGTCGCCGACGACGACTTTAGAAATTATTTAAAAATCAACCGTAAGAGATGGAGCCGTGGTTTATTAAGCAAAAGTGCGTCAAATACGCTCCCATAACCGAACATAACATTTAAAAGATACGTCGTCGGTGAAAATATTTTCAATTCGGACTTAGTCTCTGTACGGAGAGGCTACCGAGAAGCGCTACCGACGAAGACTTTCTGATTAATTTAAAAATCAACCGTAAGAGATAGAGCCGTGGTTTATTAAGCAAAAGTGCTTCAAATACGCTCCTATAACTCAATCTAACATATAAAAGGTACCTCGTCGGTGAAAATAATTACAGTTCGGACTTAGATTTTTTCCTACCGAGTGGCTACCGTGAAGAGTCGCCGACGACGACTTTAGAAATTATTTAAAAATCAACCGTAAGAGATGGAGCCGTGGTTTATTAAGCAAAAGTGCGTCAAATACGCTCCCATAACCGAACATAACATTTAAAAGATACGACGTCGGTGAAAATATTTTCAATTCGGACTTAGTCTCTGTCCGAAGAGGCTACCGAGAAGCGCTACCGACGAAGACTTTCTGATTAATTTAAAAATCAACCGTAAGAGATAGAGCCGTGGTTTATTAAGCAAAAGTGCTTCAAATACGCTCCTATAACTCAATCTAACATATAAAAGGTACCTCGTCGGTGAAAATAATTACAGTTCGGACTTAGATTTTTTCCTACCGAGTGGCTACCGTGAAGAGTCGCCGACGACGACTTTAGAAATTATTTAAAAATCAACCGTAAGAGATGGAGCCGTGGTTTATTAAACAAAAGTGCGTCAAATACGCTCCCATAACCGAACATAACATTTAAAAGATACGTCGTCGGTGAAAATATTTTCAATTCGGACTTAGTCTCTGTACGGAGAGGCTACCGAGAAGCGCTACCGACGAAGACTTTCTGATTAATTTAAAAATCAACCGTAAGAGATAGAGCCGTGGTTTATTAAGCAAAAGTGCTTCAAATACGCTCCTATAACTCAATCTAACATATAAAAGGTACCTCGTCGGTGAAAATAATTACAGTTCGGACTTAGATTTTTTCCTACCGAGTGGCTACCGTGAAGAGTCGCCGACGACGACTTTAGAAATTATTTAAAAATCAACCGTAAGAGATGGAGCCGTGGTTTATTAAGCAAAAGTGCGTCAAATACGCTCCCATAACCGAACATAACATTTAAAAGATACGACGTCGGTGAAAATATTTTCAATTCGGACTTAGTCTCTGTCCGAAGAGGCTACCGAGAAGCGCTACCGACGAAGACTTTCTGATTAATTTAAAAAGCAACCGTAAGAGATAGAGCCGTGGTTTATTAAGCAAAAGTGCTTCAAATACGCTCCTATAACTCAATCTAACATATAAAAGGTACCTCGTCGGTGAAAATAATTACAGTTCGGACTTAGATTTTTTCCTACCGAGTGGCTACCGTGAAGAGTCGCCGACGACGACTTTAGAAATTATTTAAAAATCAACCGTAAGAGATGGAGCCGTGGTTTATTAAGCAAAAGTGCGTCAAATACGCTCCCATAACCGAACATAACACTTAAAAGATACGTCGTCGGTGAAAATATTTTCAATTCGGACTTAGTCTCTGTACGGAGAGGCTACCGAGAAGCGCTACCGACGAAGACTTTCTGATTAATTTAAAAATCAACCGTAAGAGATGGAGCCGTGGTTTATTAAGCAAAAGTGCTTCAAATGCGCTCCTATAACTCAATCTAACATATAAAAGGTACCTCGTCGGTGAAAATAATTACAGTTCGGACTTAGATTTTTTCCTACCGAGTGGCTACCGTGAAGAGTCGCCGACGACGACTTTAGAAATTATTTAAAAATCAACCGTAAGAGATGGAGCCGTGGTTTATTAAGCAAAAGTGCGTCAAATACGCTCCCATAACCGAACATAACATTTAAAAGATACGACGTCGGTGAAAATATTTTCAATTCGGACTTAGCCTCTGTCCGAAGAGGCTACCGAGAAGCGCTACCGACGAAGACTTTCTGATTAATTTAAAAATCTACCGTAAGAGATAGAGCCGTTGTTTATTAAGCAAAAGTGCGTCAAATACGCTCCTATAACTCAATCTAACATATAAAAGGTACCTCGTCGGTGAAAATAATTACAGTTCGGACTTAGATTTTTTCCTACCGAGTGGCTACCGTGAAGAGTCGCCGACGACGACTTTAGAAATTATTTAAAAATCAACCGTAAGAGATGGAGCCGTGGTTTATTAAGCAAAAGTGCGTCAAATACGCTCCCATAACCGAACATAACATTTAAAAGATACGACGTCGGTGAAAATATTTTCAATTCGGACTTAGTCTCTGTCCGAAGAGGCTACCGAGAAGCGCTACCGACGAAGACTTTCTGATTAATTTAAAAAGCAACCGTAAGAGATAGAGCCGTGGTTTATTAAGCAAAAGTGCTTCAAATACGCTCCTATAACTCAATCTAACATATAAAAGGTACCTCGTCGGTGAAAATAATTACAGTTCGGACTTAGATTTTTTCCTACCGAGTGGCTACCGTGAAGAGTCGCCGACGACGACTTTAGAAATTATTTAAAAATCAACCGTAAGAGATGGAGCCGTGGTTTATTAAGCAAAAGTGCGTCAAATACGCTCCCATAACCGAACATAACACTTAAAAGATACGTCGTCGGTGAAAATATTTTCAATTCGGACTTAGTCTCTGTACGGAGAGGCTACCGAGAAGCGCTACCGACGAAGACTTTCTGATTAATTTAAAAATCAACCGTAAGAGATGGAGCCGTGGTTTATTAAGCAAAAGTGCTTCAAATGCGCTCCTATAACTCAATCTAACATATAAAAGGTACCTCGTCGGTGAAAATAATTACAGTTCGGACTTAGATTTTTTCCTACCGAGTGGCTACCGTGAAGAGTCGCCGACGACGACTTTAGAAATTATTTAAAAATCAACCGTAAGAGATGGAGCCGTGGTTTATTAAGCAAAAGTGCGTCAAATACGCTCCCATAACCGAACATAACATTTAAAAGATACGACGTCGGTGAAAATATTTTCAATTCGGACTTAGTCTCTGTCCGAAGAGGCTACCGAGAAGCGCTACCGACGAAGACTTTCTGATTAATTTAAAAATCAACCGTAAGAGATAGAGCCGTGGTTTATTAAGCAAAAGTGCTTCAAATACGCTCCTATAACTCAATCTAACATATAAAAGGTACCTCGTCGGTGAAAATAATTACAGTTCGGGCTTAGATTTTTTCATATCGAGTGGCTACCGTGAAGAGTCGCCGACGACGACTTTAGAAATTATTTAAAAATCAACCGTAAGAGATGGAGCCGTGGTTTATTAAGCAAAAGTGCGTCAAATACGCTCCCATAACCGAACATAACATTTAAAAGATACGTCGTCGGTGAAAATATTTTCAATTCGGACTTAGTCTCTGTACGGAGAGGCTACCGAGAAGCGCTACCGACGAAGACTTTCTGATTAATTTAAAAATCAACCGTAAGAGATAGAGCCGTGGTTTATTAAGCAAAAGTGCTTCAAATACGCTCCTATAACTCAATCTAACATATAAAAGGTACCTCGTCGGTGAAAATAATTACAGTTCGGACTTAGATTTTTTCCTACCGAGTGGCTACCGTGAAGAGTCGCCGACGACGACTTTAGAAATTATTTAAAAATCAACCGTAAGAGATGGAGCCGTGGTTTATTAAGCAAAAGTGCGTCAAATACGCTCCCATAACCGAACATAACATTTAAAAGATACGACGTCGGTGAAAATATTTTCAATTCGGACTTAGTCTCTGTCCGAAGAGGCTACCGAGAAGCGCTACCGACGAAGACTTTCTGATTAATTTAAAAATCAACCGTAAGAGATAGAGCCGTGGTTTATTAAGCAAAAGTGCTTCAAATACGCTCCTATAACTCAATCTAACATATAAAAGGTACCTCGTCGGTGAAAATAATTACAGTTCGGGCTTAGATTTTTTCCTATCGAGTGGCTACCGTGAAGAGTCGCCGACGACGACTTTAGAAATTATTTAAAAATCAACCGTAAGAGATGGAGCCGTGGTTTATTAATCAAAAGTGCGTCAAATAGGCTCCCATAACCGAACATAACATTTGAAAGATACGTCGTCGGTGAAAATATTTTCAATTCGGACTTAGTCTCTGTACGGAGAGGCTACCGAGAAGCGCTACCGACGAGGACTTTCTGATTAATTTAAAAATCAACCGTAAGAGATAGAGCCGTGGTTTATTAAGCAAAAGTGCTTCAAATGCGCTCCTATAACTCAATCTAACATATAAAAGGTACCTCGTCGGTGAAAATAATTACAGTTCGGACTTAGATTTTTTCCTACCGAGTGGCTACCGTGAAGAGTCGCCGACGACGACTTTAGAAATTATTTAAAAATCAACCGTAAGAGATGGAGCCGTGGTTTATTAAGCAAAAGTGCGTCAAATACGCTCCCATAACCGAACATAACATTTAAAAGATACGTCGTCGGTGAAAATATTTTCAATTCGGACTTAGTCTCTGTACGGAGAGGCTACCGAGAAGCGCTACCGACGAAGACTTTCTGATTAATTTAAAAATCAACCGTAAGAGATAGAGCCGTGGTTTATTAAGCAAAAGTGCTTCAAATACGCTCCTATAACTCAATCTAACATATAAAAGGTACCTCGTCGGTGAAAATAATTACAGTTCGGACTTAGATTTTTTCCTACCGAGTGGCTACCGTGAAGAGTCGCCGACGACGACTTTAGAAATTATTTAAAAATCAACCGTAAGAGATGGAGCCGTGGTTTATTAAGCAAAAGTGCGTCAAATACGCTCCCATAACCGAACATAACATTTAAAAGATACGACGTCGGTGAAAATATTTTCAATTCGGACTTAGTCTCTGTCCGAAGAGGCTACCGAGAAGCGCTACCGACGAAGACTTTCTGATTAATTTAAAAATCAACCGTAAGAGATAGAGCCGTGGTTTATTAAGCAAAAGTGCTTCAAATACGCTCCTATAACTCAATCTAACATATAAAAGGTACCTCGTCGGTGAAAATAATTACAGTTCGGACTTAGATTTTTTCCTACCGAGTGGCTACCGTGAAGAGTCGCCGACGACGACTTTAGAAATTATTTAAAAATCAACCGTAAGAGATGGAGCCGTGGTTTATTAAGCAAAAGTGCGTCAAATACGCTCCCATAACCGAACATAACATTTAAAAGATACGTCGTCGGTGAAAATATTTTCAATTCGGACTTAGTCTCTGTACGGAGAGGCTACCGAGAAGCGCTACCGACGAAGACTTTCTGATTAATTTAAAAATCAACCGTAAGAGATAGAGCCGTGGTTTATTGAGCAAAAGTGCTTCAAATACGCTCCTATAACTCAATCTAACATATAAAAGGTACCTCGTCGGTGAAAATAATTACAGTTCGGACTTAGATTTTTTCCTACCGAGTGGCTACCGTGAAGAGTCGCCGACGACGACTTTAGAAATTATTTAAAAATCAACCGTAAGAGATGGAGCCGTGGTTTATTAAGCAAAAGTGCGTCAAATACGCTCCCATAACCGAACATAACATTTGAAAGATACGTCGTCGGTGAAAATATTTTCAATTCGGACTTAGTCTCTGTACGGAGAGGCTACCGAGAAGCGCTACCGACGAGGACTTTCTGATTAATTTAAAAATCAACCGTAAGAGATAGAGCCGTGGTTTATTAAGCAAAAGTGCTTCAAATACGCTCCTATAACTCAATCTAACATATAAAAGGTACCTCGTCGGTGAAAATAATTACAGTTCGGACTTAGATTTTTTCCTACCGAGTGGCTACCGTGAAGAGTCGCCGACGACGACTTTAGAAATGATTTAAAAATCAACCGTAAGAGATGGAGCCGTGGTTTATTAAGCAAAAGTGCGTCAAATACGCTCCCATAACCGAACATAACATTTAAAAGATACGTCGTCGGTGAAAATATTTTCAATTCGGACTTAGTCTCTGTACGGAGAGGTTACCGAGAAGCGCTACCGACGAGGACTTTCTGATTAATTTAAAAATCTACCGTAAGAGATAGAGTCGTGGTTTATTCAGCAAAAGTGCTTCAAATACGCTCCTATAACTCAATCTAACATATAAAATGTACCTCGTCGGTGAAAATAATTACAGTTCGGACTTAGATTTTTTCCTACCGAGTGGCTACCGTGAAGAGTCGCCGACGACGACTTTAGAAATTATTTAAAAATCAACCGTAAGAGATGGAGCCGTGGTTTATTAAGCAAAAGTGCGTCAAATACGCTCCCATAACCGAACATAACATTTAAAAGATACGACGTCGGTGAAAATATTTTCAATTCGGACTTAGTCTCTGTCCGAAGAGGCTACCGAGAAGCGCTACCGACGAAGACTTTCTGATTAATTTAAAAATCTACCGTAAGAGATAGAGTCGTGGTTTATTAAGCAAAAGTGCTTCAAATACGCTCCTATAACTCAATGTAACATATAAAAGGTACCTCGTCGGTGAAAATAATTACAGTTCGGACTTAGATTTTTTCCTACCGAGTGGCTACCGTGAAGAGTCGCCGACGACGACTTTAGAAATGATTTAAAAATCAACCGTAAGAGATGGAGCCGTGGTTTATTAAGCAAAAGTGCGTCAAATACGCTCCCATAACCGAACATAACATTTAAAAGATACGTCGTCGGTGAAAATATTTTCAATTCGGACTTAGTCTCTGTACGGAGAGGCTACCGAGAAGCGCTACCGACGAGGACTTTCTGATTAATTTAAAAATCAACCGTAAGAGATAGAGCCGTGGTTTATTAAGCAAAAGTGCTTCAAATGCGCTCCTATAACTCAATCTAACATATAAAAGGTACCTCGTCGGTGAAAATAATTACAGTTCGGACTTAGATTTTTTCCTACCGAGTGGCTACCGTGAAGAGTCGCCGACGACGACTTTAGAAATGATTTAAAAATCAACCGTAAGAGATGGAGCCGTGGTTTATTAAGCAAAAGTGCGTCAAATACGCTCCCATAACCGAACATAACATTTAAAAGATACGTCGTCGGTGAAAATATTTTCAATTCGGACTTAGTCTCTGTACGGAGAGGCTACCGAGAAGCGCTACCGACGAGGACTTTCTGATTAATTTAAAAATCAACCGTAAGAGATAGAGCCGTGGTTTATTAAGCAAAAGTGCTTCAAATGCGCTCCTATAACTCAATCTAATATATAAAAGGTACCTCGTCGGTGAAAATAATTACAGTTCGGGCTTAGATTTTTTCCTACCGTGGGCTACCGCGAAGAGTCGCCGACGACGACTTTAGAAATTATTTAAAAATCAACCGTAAGAGATGGAGCCGTGGTTTATTAAGCAAAAGTGCGTCAAATACGCTCCCATAACCGAACATAACATTTAAAAGATACGACGTCGGTGAAAATATTTTCAATTCGGACTTAGTCTCTGTCCGAAGAGGCTACCGAGAAGCGCTACCGACGAAGACTTTCTGATTAATTTAAAAATCTACCGTAAGAGATAGAGCCGTGGTTTATTAAGCAAAAGTGCTTAAAATACGCTCCTATAACTCAATCTAACATATAAAAGGTACCTCGTCGGTGAAAATAATTACAGTTCGGAGTTAGAATTTTTCCTACCGAGTGGCTACCGTGAAGAGTCGCCGACGACGACTTTAGAAATTATTTAAAAATCAACCGTAAGAGATGGAGCCGTGGTTTATTAAGCAAAAGTGCGTCAAATACGCTCCCATAACCGAACATAACATTTAAAAGATACGTCGTCGGTGAAAATATTTTCAATTCGGACTTAGTCTCTGTACGGAGAGGCTACCGAGAAGCGCTACCGACGAAGACTTTCTGATTAATTTAAAAATCAACCGTAAGAGATAGAGCCGTGGTTTATTAAGCAAAAGTGCTTCAAATACGCTCCTATAACTCAATCTAACATATAAAAGGTACCTCGTCGGTGAAAATAATTACAGTTCGGACTTAGATTTTTTCCTACCGAGTGGCTACCGTGAAGAGTCGCCGACGACGACTTTAGAAATTATTTAAAAATCAACCGTAAGAGATGGAGCCGTGGTTTATTAAGCAAAAGTGCGTCAAATACGCTCCCATAACCGAACATAACATTTAAAAGATACGACGTCGGTGAAAATATTTTCAATTCGGACTTAGTCTCTGTCCGAAGAGGCTACCGAGAAGCGCTACCGACGAAGACTTTCTGATTAATTTAAAAATCAACCGTAAGAGATAGAGCCGTGGTTTATTAAGCAAAAGTGCTTCAAATACGCTCCTATAACTCAATCTAACATATAAAAGGTACCTCGTCGGTGAAAATAATTACAGTTCGGACTTAGATTTTTTCCTACCGAGTGGCTACCGTGAAGAGTCGCCGGCGACGACTTTAGAAATTATTTAAAAATCAACCGTAAGAGATGGAGCCGTGGTTTATTAAGCAAAAGTGCGTCAAATACGCTCCCATAACCGAACATAACATTTAAAAGATACGTCGTCGGTGAAAATATTTTCAATTCGGACTTAGTCTCTGTACGGAGAGGCTACCGAGAAGCGCTACCGACGAAGACTTTCTGATTAATTTAAAAATCAACCGTAAGAGATAGAGCCGTGGTTTATTAAGCAAAAGTGCTTCAAATACGCTCCTATAACTCAATCTAACATATAAAAGGTACCTCGTCGGTGAAAATAATTACAGTTCGGACTTAGATTTTTTCCTACCGAGTGGCTACCGTGAAGAGTCGCCGACGACGACTTTAGAAATTATTTAAAAATCAACCGTAAGAGATGGAGCCGTGGTTTATTAAGCAAAAGTGCGTCAAATACGCTCCCATAACCGAACATAACATTTAAAAGATACGACGTCGGTGAAAATATTTTCAATTCGGACTTAGTCTCTGTCCGAAGAGGCTACCGAGAAGCGCTACCGACGATGACTTTCTGATTAATTTAAAAATCAACCGTAAGAGATAGAGCCGTGGTTTATTAAGCAAAAGTGCTTCAAATACGCTCCTATAACTCAATCTAACATATAAAAGGTACCTCGTCGGTGAAAATAATTACAGTTCGGACTTAGATTTTTTCCTACCGAGTGGCTACCGTGAAGAGTCGCCGACGACGACTTTAGAAATTATTTAAAAATCAACCGTAAGAGATGGAGCCGTGGTTTATTAAACAAAAGTGCGTCAAATACGCTCCCATAACCGAACATAACATTTAAAAGATACGTCGTCGGTGAAAATATTTTCAATTCGGACTTAGTCTCTGTACGGAGAGGCTACCGAGAAGCGCTACCGACGAAGACTTTCTGATTAATTTAAAAATCAACCGTAAGAGATAGAGCCGTGGTTTATTAAGCAAAAGTTCTTCAAATACGCTCCTATAACTCAATCTAACATATAAAAGGTACCTCGTCGGTGAAAATAATTACAGTTCGGACTTAGATTTTTTCCTACCGAGTGGCTACCGTGAAGAGTCGCCGACGACGACTTTAGAAATTATTTAAAAATCAACCGTAAGAGATGGAGCCGTGGTTTATTAAGCAAAAGTGCGTCAAATACGCTCCCATAACCGAACATAACATTTAAAAGATACGACGTCGGTGAAAATATTTTCAATTCGGACTTAGTCTCTGTCCGAAGAGGCTACCGAGAAGCGCTACCGACGAAGACTTTCTGATTAATTTAAAAAGCAACCGTAAGAGATAGAGCCGTGGTTTATTAAGCAAAAGTGCTTCAAATACGCTCCTATAACTCAATCTAACATATAAATGGTACCTCGTCGGTGAAAATAATTACAGTTCGGACTTAGATTTTTTCCTACCGAGTGGCTACCGTGAAGAGTCGCCGACGACGACTTTAGAAATTATTTAAAAATCAACCGTAAGAGATGGAGCCGTGGTTTATTAAGCAAAAGTGCGTCAAATACGCTCCCATAACCGAACATAACACTTAAAAGATACGTCGTCGGTGAAAATATTTTCAATTCGGACTTAGTCTCTGTACGGAGAGGCTACCGAGAAGCGCTACCGACGAAGACTTTCTGATTAATTTAAAAATCAACCGTAAGAGATGGAGCCGTGGTTTATTAAGCAAAAGTGCTTCAAATGCGCTCCTATAACTCAATCTAACATATAAAAGGTACCTCGTCGGTGAAAATAATTACAGTTCGGACTTAGATTTTTTCCTACCGAGTGGCTACTGCGAAGAGTCGCCGACGACGACTTTCGAAATTATTTAAAAATCAACCGTAAGAGATGGAGCCGTGGTTTATTAAGCAAAAGTGCGTCAAATACGCTCCCATAACCGAACATAACATTTAAAAGATACGACGTCGGTGAAAATATTTTCAATTCGGACTTAGTCTCTGTCCGAAGAGGCTACCGAGAAGCGCTACCGACGAAGAATTTCTGATTAATTTAAAAATCTACCGTAAGAGATAGAGCCGTGGTTTATTAAGCAAAAGTGCTTAAAATACGCTCCTATAACTCAATCTAACATATAAAAGGTACCTCGTCGGTGAAAATAATTACAGTTCGGACTTAGATTTTTTCTTACCGAGTGGCTACCGTGAAGAGTCGCCGACGACGACTTTAGAAATTATTTAAAAATCAACCGTAAGAGATGGAGCCGTGGTTTATTAAGCAAAAGTGCGTCAAATACGCTCCCATAACCGAACATAACATATAAAAGGTACCTCGTCGGTGAAAATAATTACAGTTCGGACTTAGATTTTTTCCTACCGAGTGGCTACCGCGAAGAGTCGCCGACGACGACTTTAGAAATGATTTAAAAATCAACCGTAAGAGATGGAGCCGTGGTTTATTAAGCAAAAGTGTGTCAAATACGCTCCCATAACCGAACATAACATTTAAAAGATACGACGTCGGTGAAAATATTTTCAATTCGGACTTAGTCTCTGTCCGAAGAGGCTACCGAGAAGCGCTACCGACGAAGACTTTCTGATTAATTTAAAAATCTACCGTAAGAGATAGAGCCGTGGTTTATTAAGCAAGAGTGCTTAAAATACGCTCCTATAACTCAATCTAACATATAAAAGGTACCTCGTCGGTGAAAATAATTACAGTTCGGACTTAGATTTTTTCCTACCGAGTGGCTACCGTGAAGAGTCGCCGACGACGACTTTAGAAATTATTTAAAAATCAACCGTAAGAGATGGAGCCGTGGTTTATTAAGCAAAAGTGCGTCAAATACGCTCCCATAACCGAACATAACATTTAAAAGATACGACGTCGGTGAAAATATTTTCAATTCGGACTTAGTCTCTGTCCGAAGAGGCTACCGAGAAGCGCTACCGACGAAGACTTTCTGATTAATTTAAAAAGCAACCGTAAGAGATAGAGCCGTGGTTTATTAAGCAAAAGTGCTTCAAATACGCTCCTATAACTCAATCTAACATATAAAAGGTACCTCGTCGGTGAAAATAATTACAGTTCGGACTTAGATTTTTTCCTACCGAGTGGCTACCGTGAAGAGTCGCCGACGACGACTTTAGAAATTATTTAAAAATCAACCGTAAGAGATGGAGCCGTGGTTTATTAAGCAAAAGTGCGTCAAATACGCTCCCATAACCGAACATAACACTTAAAAGATACGTCGTCGGTGAAAATATTTTCAATTCGGACTTAGTCTCTGTACGGAGAGGCTACCGAGAAGCGCTACCGACGAAGACTTTCTGATTAATTTAAAAATCAACCGTAAGAGATAGAGCCGTGGTTTATTAAGCAAAAGTGCTTCAAATACGCTCCTATAACTCAATCTAACATATAAAAGGTACCTCGTCGGTGAAAATAATTACAGTTCGGACTTAGATTTTTTCCTACCGAGTGGCTACCGTGAAGAGTCGCCGACGACGACTTTAGAAATTATTTAAAAATCAACCGTAAGAGATGGAGCCGTGGTTTATTAAGCAAAAGTGCGTCAAATACGCTCCCATAACCGAACATAACATTTAAAAGATACGTCGTCGGTGAAAATATTTTCAATTCGGACTTAGTCTCTGTACGGAGAGGCTACCGAGAAGCGCTACCGACGAAGACTTTCTGATTAATTTAAAAATCAACCGTAAGAGATAGAGCCGTGGTTTATTAAGCAAAAGTGCTTCAAATACGCTCCTATAACTCAATCTAACATATAAAAGGTACCTCGTCGGTGAAAATAATTACAGTTCGGACTTAGATTTTTTCCTACCGAGTGGCTACCGCGAAGAGTCGCCGACGACGACTTTAGAAATTATTTAAAAATCAACCGTAAGAGATGGAGCCGTGGTTTATTAAACAAAAGTGCGTCAAATACGCTCCCATAACCGAACATAACATTTAAAAGATACGACGTCGGTGAAAATATTTTCAATTCGGACTTAGTCTCTGTCCGAAGAGGCTACCGAGAAGCGCTACCGACGAAGACTTTCTGATTAATTTAAAAATCAACCGTAAGAGATAGAGCCGTGGTTTATTAAGCAAAAGTGCGTCAAATACGCTCCCATAACCGAACATAACATTTAAAAGATACGTCGTCGGTGAAAATATTTTCAATTCGGACTTAGTCTCTGTACGGAGAGGCTACCGAGAAGCGCTACCGACGAAGACTTTCTGATTAATTTAAAAATCAACCGTAAGAGATAGAGCCGTGGTTTATTAAGCAAAAGTGCTTCAAATACGCTCCTATAACTCAATCTAACATATAAAAGGTACCTCGTCGGTGAAAATAATTACAGTTCGGACTTAGATTTTTTCCTACCGAGTGGCTACCGCGAAGAGTCGCCGACGACGACTTTAGAAATTATTTAAAAATCAACCGTAAGAGATGGAGCCGTGGTTTATTAAACAAAAGTGCGTCAAATACGCTCCCATAACCGAACATAACATTTAAAAGATACGACGTCGGTGAAAATATTTTCAATTCGGACTTAGTCTCTGTCCGAAGAGGCTACCGAGAAGCGCTACCGACGAAGACTTTCTGATTAATTTAAAAATCAACCGTAAGAGATAGAGCCGTGGTTTATTAAGCAAAAGTGCGTCAAATACGCTCCCATAACCGAACATAACATTTAAAAGATACGTCGTCGGTGAAAATATTTTCAATTCGGACTTAGTCTCTGTACGGAGAGGCTACCGAGAAGCGCTACCGACGAAGACTTTCTGATTAATTTAAAAATCAACCGTAAGAGATAGAGCCGTGGTTTATTAAGCAAAAGTGCTTCAAATACGCTCCTATAACTCAATCTAACATTTAAAAGATACGTCGTCGGTGAAAATATTTTCAATTCGGACTTAGATTTTTTCCTACCGAGTGGCTACCGCGAAGAGTCGCCGACGACGACTTTAGAAATTATTTAAAAATCAACCGTAAGAGATGGAGCCGTGGTTTATTAAACAAAAGTGCGTCAAATACGCTCCCATAACCGAACATAACATTTAAAAGATACGACGTCGGTGAAAATATTTTCAATTCGGACTTAGTCTCTGTCCGAAGAGGCTACCGAGAAGCGCTACCGACGAAGACTTTCTGATTAATTTAAAAATCAACCGTAAGAGATAGAGCCGTGGTTTATTAAGCAAAAGTGCGTCAAATACGCTCCCATAACCGAACATAACATTTAAAAGATACGTCGTCGGTGAAAATATTTTCAATTCGGACTTAGTCTCTGTACGGAGAGGCTACCGAGAAGCGCTACCGACGAAGACTTTCTGATTAATTTAAAAATCAACCGTAAGAGATAGAGCCGTGGTTTATTAAGCAAAAGTGCTTCAAATACGCTCCTATAACTCAATCTAACATATAAAAGGTACCTCGTCGGTGAAAATAATTACAGTTCGGACTTAGATTTTTTCCTACCGAGTGGCTACCGTGAAGAGTCGCCGACGACGACTTTAGAAATTATTTAAAAATCAACCGTAAGAGATGGAGCCGTGGTTTATTAAGCAAAAGTGCGTCAAATACGCTCCCATAACCGAACATAACATTTAAAAGATACGACGTCGGTGAAAATATTTTCAATTCGGACTTAGTCTCTGTCCGAAGAGGCTACCGAGAAGCGCTACCGACGAAGACTTTCTGATTAATTTAAAAATCAACCGTAAGAGATAGAGCCGTGGTTTATTAAGCAAAAGTGCTTCAAATACGCTCCTATAACTCAATCTAACATATAAAAGGTACCTCGTCGGTGAAAATAATTACAGTTCGGACTTAGATTTTTTCCTACCGAGTGGCTACCGTGAAGAGTCGCCGACGACGACTTTAGAAATTATTTAAAAATCAACCGTAAGAGATGGAGCCGTGGTTTATTAAGCAAAAGTGCGTCAAATACGCTCCCATAACCGAACATAACATTTAAAAGATACGTCGTCGGTGAAAATATTTTCAATTCGGACTTAGTCTCTGTACGGAGAGGCTACCGAGAAGCGCTACCGACGAAGACTTTCTGATTAATTTAAAAATCAACCGTAAGAGATAGAGCCGTGGTTTATTGAGCAAAAGTGCTTCAAATACGCTCCTATAACTCAATCTAACATATAAAAGGTACCTCGTCGGTGAAAATAATTACAGTTCGGACTTAAATTTTTTCCTACCGAGTGGCTACCGTGAAGAGTCGCCGACGACGACTTTAGAAATTATTTAAAAATCAACCGTAAGAGATGGAGCCGTGGTTTATTAAGCAAAAGTGCGTCAAATACGCTCCCATAACCGAACATAACATTTAAAAGATACGACGTCGGTGAAAATATTTTCAATTCGGACTTAGTCTCTGTCCGAAGAGGCTACCGAGAAGCGCTACCGACGAAGACTTTCTGATTAATTTAAAAATCAACCGTAAGAGATAGAGCCGTGGTTTATTAAGCAAAAGTGCTTCAAATACGCTCCTATAACTCAATCTAACATATAAAAGGTACCTCGTCGGTGAAAATAATTACAGTTCGGACTTAGATTTTTTCCTACCGAGTGGCTACCGTGAAGAGTCGCCGACGACGACTTTAGAAATGATTTAAAAATCAACCGTAAGAGATGGAGCCGTGGTTTATTAAGCAAAAGTGCGTCAAATACGCTCCCATAACCGAACATAACATTTAAAAGATACGTCGTCGGTGAAAATATTTTCAATTCGGACTTAGTCTCTGTACGGAGAGGCTACCGAGAAGCGCTACCGACGAGGACTTTCTGATTAATTTAAAAATCAACCGTAAGAGATAGAGCCGTGGTTTATTAAGCAAAAGTGCTTCAAATGCGCTCCTATAACTCAATCTAACATATAAAAGGTACCTCGTCGGTGAAAATAATTACAGTTCGGACTTAGATTTTTTCCTACCGAGTGGCTACCGTGAAGAGTCGCCGACGACGACTTTAGAAATTATTTAAAAATCAACCGTAAGAGATGGAGCCGTGGTTTATTAAGCAAAAGTGCGTCAAATACGCTCCCATAACCGAACATAACATTTAAAAGATACGACGTCGGTGAAAATATTTTCAATTCGGACTTAGTCTCTGTCCGAAGAGGCTACCGAGAAGCGCTACCGACGAAGACTTTCTGATTAATTTTAAAATCTACCGTAAGAGATAGAGCCGTGGTTTATTAAGCAAAAGTGCTTAAAATGCGCTCCTATAACTCAATCTAATATATAAAAGGTACCTCGTCGGTGAAAATAATTACAGTTCGGACTTAGATTTTTTCCTACCGTGGGCTACCGCGAAGAGTCGCCGACGACGACTTTAGAAATTATTTAAAAATCAACCGTAAGAGATGGAGCCGTGGTTTATTAAGCAAAAGTGCGTCAAATACGCTCCCATAACCGAACATAACATTTAAAAGATACGACGTCGGTGAAAATATTTTCAATTCGGACTTAGTCTCTGTCCGAAGAGGCTACCGACGAAGACTTTCTGATTAATTTAAAAATCAACCGTAAGAGATAGAGCCGTGGTTTATTAAGCAAAAGTGCTTCAAATACGCTCCTATAACTCAATCTAACATATAAAAGGTACCTCGTCGGTGAAAATAATTACAGTTCGGACTTAGATTTTTTCCTACCGAGTGGCTACCGTGAAGAGTCGCCGACGACGACTTTAGAAATTATTTAAAAATCAACCGTAAGAGATGGAGCCGTGGTTTATTAAGCAAAAGTGCGTCAAATACGCTCCCATAACCGAACATAACATTTAAAAGATACGTCGTCGGTGAAAATATTTTCAATTCGGACTTAGTCTCTGTACGGAGAGGCTACCGAGAAGCGCTACCGACGAAGACTTTCTGATTAATTTAAAAATCAACCGTAAGAGATAGAGCCGTGGTTTATTAAGCAAAAGTGCTTCAAATACGCTCCTATAACTCAATCTAACATATAAAAGGTACCTCGTCGGTGAAAATAATTACAGTTCGGACTTAGATTTTTTCCTACCGAGTGGCTACCGTGAAGAGTCGCCGACGACGACTTTAGAAATTATTTAAAAATCAACCGTAAGAGATGGAGCCGTGGTTTATTAAGCAAAAGTGCGTCAAATACGCTCCCATAACCGAACATAACATTTAAAAGATACGACGTCGGTGAAAATATTTTCAATTCGGACTTAGTCTCTGTCCGAAGAGGCTACCGAGAAGCGCTACCGACGAAGACTTTCTGATTAATTTAAAAATCAACCGTAAGAGATAGAGCCGTGGTTTATTAAGCAAAAGTGCTTCAAATACGCTCCTATAACTCAATCTAACATATAAAAGGTACCTCGTCGGTGAAAATAATTACAGTTCGGACTTAGATTTTTTCCTACCGAGTGGCTACCGTGAAGAGTCGCCGACGACGACTTTAGAAATTATTTAAAAATCAACCGTAAGAGATGGAGCCGTGGTTTATTAAGCAAAAGTGCGTCAAATACGCTCCCATAACCGAACATAACATTTAAAAGATACGTCGTCGGTGAAAATATTTTCAATTCGGACTTAGTCTCTGTACGGAGAGGCTACCGAGAAGCGCTACCGACGAAGACTTTCTGATTAATTTAAAAATCAACCGTAAGAGATAGAGCCGTGGTTTATTGAGCAAAAGTGCTTCAAATACGCTCCTATAACTCAATCTAACATATAAAAGGTACCTCGTCGGTGAAAATAATTACAGTTCGGACTTAGATTTTTTCCTACCGAGTGGCTACCGTGAAGAGTCGCCGACGACGACTTTAGAAATTATTTAAAAATCAACCGTAAGAGATGGAGCCGTGGTTTATTAAGCAAAAGTGCGTCAAATACGCTCCCATAACCGAACATAACATTTAAAAGATACGACGTCGGTGAAAATATTTTCAATTCGGACTTAGTCTCTGTCCGAAGAGGCTACCGAGAAGCGCTACCGACGAAGACTTTCTGATTAATTTAAAAATCAACCGTAAGAGATAGAGCCGTGGTTTATTAAGCAAAAGTGCTTCAAATACGCTCCTATAACTCAATCTAACATATAAAAGGTACCTCGTCGGTGAAAATAATTACAGTTCGGACTTAGATTTTTTCCTACCGAGTGGCTACCGTGAAGAGTCGCCGACGACGACTTTAGAAATGATTTAAAAATCAACCGTAAGAGATGGAGCCGTGGTTTATTAAGCAAAAGTGCGTCAAATACGCTCCCATAACCGAACATAACATTTAAAAGATACGTCGTCGGTGAAAATATTTTCAATTCGGACTTAGTCTCTGTACGGAGAGGCTACCGAGAAGCGCTACCGACGAGGACTTTCTGATTAATTTAAAAATCAACCGTAAGAGATAGAGCCGTGGTTTATTAAGCAAAAGTGCTTCAAATGCGCTCCTATAACTCAATCTAACATATAAAAGGTACCTCGTCGGTGAAAATAATTACAGTTCGGACTTAGATTTTTTCCTACCGAGTGGCTACCGTGACGAGTCGCCGACGACGACTTTAGAAATTATTTAAAAATCAACCGTAAGAGATGGAGCCGTGGTTTATTAAGCAAAAGTGCGTCAAATACGCTCCCATAACCGAACATAACATTTAAAAGATACGACGTCGGTGAAAATATTTTAAATTCGGACTTAGTCTCTGTCCGAAGAGGCTACCGAGAAGCGCTACCGACGAAGACTTTCTGATTAATTTAAAAAGCAACCGTAAGAGATAGAGCCGTGGTTTATTAAGCAAAAGTGCTTCAAATACGCTCCTATAACTCAATCTAACATATAAAAGGTACCTCGTCGGTGAAAATAATTACAGTTCGGACTTACATTTTTTCCTACCGAGTGGCTACCGTGAAGAGTCGCCGACGACGACTTTAGAAATTATTTAAAAATCAACCGTAAGAGATGGAGCCGTGGTTTATTAAGCAAAAGTGCGTCAAATACGCTCCCATAACCGAACATAACACTTAAAAGATACGTCGTCGGTGAAAATATTTTCAATTCGGACTTAGTCTCTGTACGGAGAGGCTACCGAGAAGCGCTACCGACGAAGACTTTCTGATTAATTTAAAAATCAACCGTAAGAGATAGAGCCGTGGTTTATTAAGCAAAAGTGCTTCAAATACGCTCCTATAACTCAATCTAACATATAAAAGGTACCTCGTCGGTGAAAATAATTACAGTTCGGACTTAGATTTTTTCCTACCGAGTGGCTACCGTGAAGAGTCGCCGACGACGACTTTAGAAATTATTTAAAAATCAACCGTAAGAGATGGAGCCGTGGTTTATTAAGCAAAAGTGCGTCAAATACGCTCCCATAACCGAACATAACATTTAAAAGATACGTCGTCGGTGAAAATATTTTCAATTCGGACTTAGTCTCTGTACGGAGAGGCTACCGAGAAGCGCTACCGACGAAGACTTTCTGATTAATTTAAAAATCAACCGTAAGAGATAGAGCCGTGGTTTATTAAGCAAAAGTGCTTCAAATACGCTCCTATAACTCAATCTAACATATAAAAGGTACCTCGTCGGTGAAAATAATTACAGTTCGGACTTAGATTTTTTCCTACCGAGTGGCTACCGTGAAGAGTCGCCGACGACGACTTTAGAAATTATTTAAAAATCAACCGTAAGAGATGGAGCCGTGGTTTATTAAGCAAAAGTGCGTCAAATACGCTCCCATAACCGAACATAACATTTAAAAGATACGTCGTCGGTGAAAATATTTTCAATTCGGACTTAGTCTCTGTACGGAGAGGCTACCGAGAAGCGCTACCGACGAAGACTTTCTGATTAATTTAAAAATCAACCGTAAGAGATAGAGCCGTGGTTTATTGAGCAAAAGTGCTTCAAATACGCTCCTATAACTCAATCTAACATATAAAAGGTACCTCGTCGGTGAAAATAATTACAGTTCGGACTTAGATTTTTTCCTACCGAGTGGCTACCGTGAAGAGTCGCCGACGACGACTTTAGAAATTATTTAAAAATCAACCGTAAGAGATGGAGCCGTGGTTTATTAAGCAAAAGTGCGTCAAATACGCTCCCATAACCGAACATAACATTTAAAAGATACGACGTCGGTGAAAATATTTTCAATTCGGACTTAGTCTCTGTCCGAAGAGGCTACCGAGAAGCGCTACCGACGAAGACTTTCTGATTAATTTAAAAATCAACCGTAAGAGATAGAGCCGTGGTTTATTAAGCAAAAGTGCTTCAAATACGCTCCTATAACTCAATCTAACATATAAAAGGTACCTCGTCGGTGAAAATAATTACAGTTCGGACTTAGATTTTTTCCTACCGAGTGGCTACCGTGAAGAGTCGCCGACGACGACTTTAGAAATGATTTAAAAATCAACCGTAAGAGATGGAGCCGTGGTTTATTAAGCAAAAGTGCGTCAAATACGCTCCCATAACCGAACATAACATTTAAAAGATACGTCGTCGGTGAAAATATTTTCAATTCGGACTTAGTCTCTGTACGGAGAGGCTACCGAGAAGCGCTACCGACGAGGACTTTCTGATTAATTTAAAAATCAACCGTAAGAGATAGAGCCGTGGTTTATTAAGCAAAAGTGCTTCAAATGCGCTCCTATAACTCAATCTAACATATAAAAGGTACCTCGTCGGTGAAAATAATTACAGTTCGGACTTAGATTTTTTCCTACCGAGTGGCTACCGTGAAGAGTCGCCGACGACGACTTTAGAAATTATTTAAAAATCAACCGTAAGAGATGGAGCCGTGGTTTATTAAGCAAAAGTGCGTCAAATACGCTCCCATAACCGAACATAACATTTAAAAGATACGACGTCGGTGAAAATATTTTCAATTCGGACTTAGTCTCTGTCCGAAGAGGCTACCGAGAAGCGCTACCGACGAAGACTTTCTGATTAATTTTAAAATCTACCGTAAGAGATAGAGCCGTGGTTTATTAAGCAAAAGTGCTTAAAATGCGCTCCTATAACTCAATCTAATATATAAAAGGTACCTCGTCGGTGAAAATAATTACAGTTCGGACTTAGATTTTTTCCTACCGTGGGCTACCGCGAAGAGTCGCCGACGACGACTTTAGAAATTATTTAAAAATCAACCGTAAGAGATGGAGCCGTGGTTTATTAAGCAAAAGTGCGTCAAATACGCTCCCATAACCGAACATAACATTTAAAAGATACGACGTCGGTGAAAATATTTTCAATTCGGACTTAGTCTCTGTCCGAAGAGGCTACCGAGAAGCGCTACCGACGAAGACTTTCTGATTAATTTAAAAATCAACCGTAAGAGATAGAGCCGTGGTTTATTAAGCAAAAGTGCTTCAAATACGCTCCTATAACTCAATCTAACATATAAAAGGTACCTCGTCGGTGAAAATAATTACAGTTCGGACTTAGATTTTTTCCTACCGAGTGGCTACCGTGAAGAGTCGCCGACGACGACTTTAGAAATGATTTAAAAATCAACCGTAAGAGATGGAGCCGTGGTTTATTAAGCAAAAGTGCGTCAAATACGCTCCCATAACCGAACATAACATTTAAAAGATACGTCGTCGGTGAAAATATTTTCAATTCGGACTTAGTCTCTGTACGGAGAGGCTACCGAGAAGCGCTACCGACGAGGACTTTCTGATTAATTTAAAAATCAACCGTAAGAGATAGAGCCGTGGTTTATTAAGCAAAAGTGCTTCAAATGCGCTCCTATAACTCAATCTAACATATAAAAGGTACCTCGTCGGTGAAAATAATTACAGTTCGGACTTAGATTTTTTCCTACCGAGTGGCTACCGTGAAGAGTCGCCGACGACGACTTTAGAAATTATTTAAAAATCAACCGTAAGAGATGGAGCCGTGGTTTATTAAGCAAAAGTGCGTCAAATACGCTCCCATAACCGAACATAACATTTAAAAGATACGACGTCGGTGAAAATATTTTAAATTCGGACTTAGTCTCTGTCCGAAGAGGCTACCGAGAAGCGCTACCGACGAAGACTTTCTGATTAATTTAAAAAGCAACCGTAAGAGATAGAGCCGTGGTTTATTAAGCAAAAGTGCTTCAAATACGCTCCTATAACTCAATCTAACATATAAAAGGTACCTCGTCGGTGAAAATAATTACAGTTCGGACTTACATTTTTTCCTACCGAGTGGCTACCGTGAAGAGTCGCCGACGACGACTTTAGAAATTATTTAAAAATCAACCGTAAGAGATGGAGCCGTGGTTTATTAAGCAAAAGTGCGTCAAATACGCTCCCATAACCGAACATAACACTTAAAAGATACGTCGTCGGTGAAAATATTTTCAATTCGGACTTAGTCTCTGTACGGAGAGGCTACCGAGAAGCGCTACCGACGAAGACTTTCTGATTAATTTAAAAATCAACCGTAAGAGATAGAGCCGTGGTTTATTAAGCAAAAGTGCTTCAAATACGCTCCTATAACTCAATCTAACATATAAAAGGTACCTCGTCGGTGAAAATAATTACAGTTCGGACTTAGATTTTTTCCTACCGAGTGGCTACCGTGAAGAGTCGCCGACGACGACTTTAGAAATTATTTAAAAATCAACCGTAAGAGATGGAGCCGTGGTTTATTAAGCAAAAGTGCGTCAAATACGCTCCCATAACCGAACATAACATTTAAAAGATACGTCGTCGGTGAAAATATTTTCAATTCGGACTTAGTCTCTGTACGGAGAGGCTACCGAGAAGCGCTACCGACGAAGACTTTCTGATTAATTTAAAAATCAACCGTAAGAGATAGAGCCGTGGTTTATTAAGCAAAAGTGCTTCAAATACGCTCCTATAACTCAATCTAACATATAAAAGGTACCTCGTCGGTGAAAATAATTACAGTTCGGACTTAGATTTTTTCCTACCGAGTGGCTACCGTGAAGAGTCGCCGACGACGACTTTAGAAATTATTTAAAAATCAACCGTAAGAGATGGAGCCGTGGTTTATTAAGCAAAAGTGCGTCAAATACGCTCCCATAACCGAACATAACATTTAAAAGATACGTCGTCGGTGAAAATATTTTCAATTCGGACTTAGTCTCTGTACGGAGAGGCTACCGAGAAGCGCTACCGACGAAGACTTTCTGATTAATTTAAAAATCAACCGTAAGAGATAGAGCCGTGGTTTATTGAGCAAAAGTGCTTCAAATACGCTCCTATAACTCAATCTAACATATAAAAGGTACCTCGTCGGTGAAAATAATTACAGTTCGGACTTAGATTTTTTCCTACCGAGTGGCTACCGTGAAGAGTCGCCGACGACGACTTTAGAAATTATTTAAAAATCAACCGTAAGAGATGGAGCCGTGGTTTATTAAGCAAAAGTGCGTCAAATACGCTCCCATAACCGAACATAACATTTAAAAGATACGACGTCGGTGAAAATATTTTCAATTCGGACTTAGTCTCTGTCCGAAGAGGCTACCGAGAAGCGCTACCGACGAAGACTTTCTGATTAATTTAAAAATCAACCGTAAGAGATAGAGCCGTGGTTTATTAAGCAAAAGTGCTTCAAATACGCTCCTATAACTCAATCTAACATATAAAAGGTACCTCGTCGGTGAAAATAATTACAGTTCGGACTTAGATTTTTTCCTACCGAGTGGCTACCGTGAAGAGTCGCCGACGACGACTTTAGAAATGATTTAAAAATCAACCGTAAGAGATGGAGCCGTGGTTTATTAAGCAAAAGTGCGTCAAATACGCTCCCATAACCGAACATAACATTTAAAAGATACGTCGTCGGTGAAAATATTTTCAATTCGGACTTAGTCTCTGTACGGAGAGGCTACCGAGAAGCGCTACCGACGAGGACTTTCTGATTAATTTAAAAATCAACCGTAAGAGATAGAGCCGTGGTTTATTAAGCAAAAGTGCTTCAAATGCGCTCCTATAACTCAATCTAACATATAAAAGGTACCTCGTCGGTGAAAATAATTACAGTTCGGACTTAGATTTTTTCCTACCGAGTGGCTACCGTGAAGAGTCGCCGACGACGACTTTAGAAATTATTTAAAAATCAACCGTAAGAGATGGAGCCGTGGTTTATTAAGCAAAAGTGCGTCAAATACGCTCCCATAACCGAACATAACATTTAAAAGATACGACGTCGGTGAAAATATTTTCAATTCGGACTTAGTCTCTGTCCGAAGAGGCTACCGAGAAGCGCTACCGACGAAGACTTTCTGATTAATTTTAAAATCTACCGTAAGAGATAGAGCCGTGGTTTATTAAGCAAAAGTGCTTAAAATGCGCTCCTATAACTCAATCTAATATATAAAAGGTACCTCGTCGGTGAAAATAATTACAGTTCGGACTTAGATTTTTTCCTACCGTGGGCTACCGCGAAGAGTCGCCGACGACGACTTTAGAAATTATTTAAAAATCAACCGTAAGAGATGGAGCCGTGGTTTATTAAGCAAAAGTGCGTCAAATACGCTCCCATAACCGAACATAACATTTAAAAGATACGACGTCGGTGAAAATATTTTCAATTCGGACTTAGTCTCTGTCCGAAGAGGCTACCGAGAAGCGCTACCGACGAAGACTTTCTGATTAATTTAAAAATCAACCGTAAGAGATAGAGCCGTGGTTTATTAAGCAAAAGTGCTTCAAATACGCTCCTATAACTCAATCTAACATATAAAAGGTACCTCGTCGGTGAAAATAATTACAGTTCGGACTTAGATTTTTTCCTACCGAGTGGCTACCGTGAAGAGTCGCCGACGACGACTTTAGAAATTATTTAAAAATCAACCGTAAGAGATGGAGCCGTGGTTTATTAAGCAAAAGTGCGTCAAATACGCTCCCATAACCGAACATAACATTTAAAAGATACGTCGTCGGTGAAAATATTTTCAATTCGGACTTAGTCTCTGTACGGAGAGGCTACCGAGAAGCGCTACCGACGAAGACTTTCTGATTAATTTAAAAATCAACCGTAAGAGATAGAGCCGTGGTTTATTAAGCAAAAGTGCTTCAAATACGCTCCTATAACTCAATCTAACATATAAAAGGTACCTCGTCGGTGAAAATAATTACAGTTCGGACTTAGATTTTTTCCTATCGAGTGGCTACCGTGAAGAGTCGCCGACGACGACTTTAGAAATTATTTAAAAATCAACCGTAAGAGATGGAGCCGTGGTTTATTAAGCAAAAGTGCGTCAAATACGCTCCCATAACCGAACATAACATTTAAAAGATACGACGTCGGTGAAAATATTTTCAATTCGGACTTAGTCTCTGTCCGAAGAGGCTACCGAGAAGCGCTACCGACGAAGACTTTCTGATTAATTTAAAAATCAACCGTAAGAGATAGAGCCGTGGTTTATTAAGCAAAAGTGCTTCAAATACGCTCCTATAACTCAATCTAACATATAAAAGGTACCTCGTCGGTGAAAATAATTACAGTTCGGACTTAGATTTTTTCCTACCGAGTGGCTACCGTGAAGAGTCGCCGACGACGACTTTAGAAATTATTTAAAAATCAACCGTAAGAGATGGAGCCGTGGTTTATTAAGCAAAAGTGCGTCAAATACGCTCCCATAACCGAACATAACATTTAAAAGATACGTCGTCGGTGAAAATATTTTCAATTCGGACTTAGTCTCTGTACGGAGAGGCTACCGAGAAGCGCTACCGACGAAGACTTTCTGATTAATTTAAAAATCAACCGTAAGAGATAGAGCCGTGGTTTATTAAGCAAAAGTGCTTCAAATACGCTCCTATAACTCAATCTAACATATAAAAGGTACCTCGTCGGTGAAAATAATTACAGTTCGGACTTAGATTTTTTCCTACCGAGTGGCTACCGTGAAGAGTCGCCGACGACGACTTTAGAAATTATTTAAAAATCAACCGTAAGAGATGGAGCCGTGGTTTATTAAGCAAAAGTGCGTCAAATACGCTCCCATAACCGAACATAACATTTAAAAGATACGACGTCGGTGAAAATATTTTCAATTCGGACTTAGTCTCTGTCCGAAGAGGCTACCGAGAAGCGCTACCGACGAAGACTTTCTGATTAATTTAAAAATCAACCGTAAGAGATAGAGCCGTGGTTTATTAAGCAAAAGTGCTTCAAATACGCTCCTATAACTCAATCTAACATATAAAAGGTACCTCGTCGGTGAAAATAATTACAGTTCGGACTTAGATTTTTTCCTACCGAGTGGCTACCGTGAAGAGTCGCCGACGACGACTTTAGAAATTATTTAAAAATCAACCGTAAGAGATGGAGCCGTGGTTTATTAAGCAAAAGTGCGTCAAATACGCTCCCATAACCGAACATAACATTTAAAAGATACGTCGTCGGTGAAAATATTTTCAATTCGGACTTAGTCTCTGTACGGAGAGGCTACCGAGAAGCGCTACCGACGAAGACTTTCTGATTAATTTAAAAATCAACCGTAAGAGATAGAGCCGTGGTTTATTGAGCAAAAGTGCTTCAAATACGCTCCTATAACTCAATCTAACATATAAAAGGTACCTCGTCGGTGAAAATAATTACAGTTCGGACTTAGATTTTTTCCTACCGAGTGGCTACCGTGAAGAGTCGCCGACGACGACTTTAGAAATTATTTAAAAATCAACCGTAAGAGATGGAGCCGTGGTTTATTAAGCAAAAGTGCGTCAAATACGCTCCCATAACCGAACATAACATTTAAAAGATACGACGTCGGTGAAAATATTTTCAATTCGGACTTAGTCTCTGTCCGAAGAGGCTACCGAGAAGCGCTACCGACGAAGACTTTCTGATTAATTTAAAAATCAACCGTAAGAGATAGAGCCGTGGTTTATTAAGCAAAAGTGCTTCAAATACGCTCCTATAACTCAATCTAACATATAAAAGGTACCTCGTCGGTGAAAATAATTACAGTTCGGACTTAGATTTTTTCCTACCGAGTGGCTACCGTGAAGAGTCGCCGACGACGACTTTAGAAATGATTTAAAAATCAACCGTAAGAGATGGAGCCGTGGTTTATTAAGCAAAAGTGCGTCAAATACGCTCCCATAACCGAACATAACATTTAAAAGATACGACGTCGGTGAAAATATTTTCAATTCGGACTTAGTCTCTGTCCGAAGAGGCTACCGAGAAGCGCTACCGACGAAGACTTTCTGATTAATTTAAAAATCTACCGTAAGAGATAGAGCCGTGGTTTATTAAGCAAAAGTGCTTAAAATGCGCTCCTATAACTCAATCTAATATATAAAAGGTACCTCGTCGGTGAAAATAATTACAGTTCGGACTTAGATTTTTTCCTACCGTGGGCTACCGCGAAGAGTCGCCGACGACGACTTTAGAAATTATTTAAAAATCAACCGTAAGAGATGGAGCCGTGGTTTATTAAGCAAAAGTGCGTCAAATACGCTCCCATAACCGAACATAACATTTAAAAGATACGTCGTCGGTGAAAATATTTTCAATTCGGACTTAGTCTCTGTACGGAGAGGCTACCGAGAAGCGCTACCGACGAAGACTTTCTGATTAATTGAAAAATCAACCGTAAGAGATAGAGCCGTGGTTTATTAAGCAAAAGTGCTTCAAATACGCTCCTATAACTCAATCTAACATATAAAAGGTACCTCGTCGGTGAAAATAAATACAGTTCGGACTTAGATTTTTTCCTACCGAGTGGCTACCGTGAAGAGTCGCCGACGGCGACCTTAGAAATTATTTAAAAATCAACCGTAAGAGATGGAGCCGTGGTTTATTAAGCAAAAGTGCGTCAAATACGCTCCCATAACCGAACATAACATTTGAAAGATACGTCGTCGGTGAAAATATTTTCAATTCGGATTTAGTCTCTGTACGGAGAGGCTACCGAGAAGCGCTACCGACGAAGACTTTCTGATTAATTTAAAAATCAACCGTAAGAGATAGAGCCGTGGTTTATTAAGCAAAAGTGCTTCAAATACGCTCCTATAACTCAATCTAACATATAAAAGGTACCTCGTCGGTGAAAATAATTACAGTTCGGACTTAGATTTTTTCCTACCGAGTGGCTACCGCGAAGAGTCGCCGACGACGACTTTAGAAATTATTTAAAAATCAACCGTAAGAGATGGAGCCGTGGTTTATTAAGCAAAAGTGCGTCAAATACGCTCCCATAACCGAACATAACATTTAAAAGATACGTCGTCGGTGAAAATGTTTTCAATTCGGACTTAGTCTCTGTCCGAAGGGGCTACCGAGAAGCGCTACCGACGAAGACTTTCTGATTAATTTAATAAACAACCGTAAGAGATAGAGCCGTGGTTTATTAAGCAAAAGTGCTTCAAATACGCTCCTATAACTCAATCTAACATATAAAAGGTACCTCGTCGGTGAAAATAATTACAGTTCGGACTTAGATTTTTTCCTACCGAGTGGCTACCGCGAAGAGTCGCCGACGACGACTTTAGAAATTATTTAAAAATCAACCGTAAGAGATGGAGCCGTGGTTTATTAAGCAAAAGTGCGTCAAATACGCTCCCATAACCGAACATAACATTTAAAAGATACGTCGTCGGTGAAAATATTTTCAATTCGGACTTAGTCTCTGTCCGAAGGGGCTACCGAGAAGCGCTACCGACGAAGACTTTCTGATTAATTTAAAAAACAACCGTAAGAGATAGAGCCGTGGTTTATTAAGCAAAAGTGCTTCAAATACGCTCCTATAACTCAATCTAACATATAAAAGGTACCTCGTCGGTGAAAATAATTACAGTTCGGACTTAGATTTTTTCCTACCGAGTGGCTACCGTGAAGAGTCGCCGACGGCGACCTTAGAAATTATTTAAAAATCAACCGTAAGAGATGGAGCCGTGGTTTATTAAGCAAAAGTGCGTCAAATACGCTCCCATAACCGAACATAACATTTGAAAGATACGTCGTCGGTGAAAATATTTTCAATTCGGATTTAGTCTCTGTACGGAGAGGCTACCGAGAAGCGCTACCGACGAAGACTTTCTGATTAATTTAAAAATCAACCGTAAGAGATAGAGCCGTGGTTTATTAAGCAAAAGTGCTTCAAATACGCTCCTATAACTCAATCTAACATATAAAAGGTACCTCGTCGGTGAAAATAATTACAGTTCGGACTTAGATTTTTTCCTACCGAGTGGCTACCGCGAAGAGTCGCCGACGACGACTTTAGAAATTATTTAAAAATCAACCGTAAGAGATGGAGCCGTGGTTTATTAAGCAAAAGTGCGTCAAATACGCTCCCATAACCGAACATAACATTTAAAAGATACGTCGTCGGTGAAAATGTTTTCAATTCGGACTTAGTCTCTGTACGGAGAGGCTACCGAGAAGCGCTACCGACGAGGACTTTCTGATTAATTCAAAAATCAACCGTAAGAGATAGAGCCGTGGTTTATTAAGCAAAAGTGCTTCAAATACGCTCCTATAACTCAATCTAACATATAAAAGGTACCTCGTCGGTGAAAATAATTACAGTTCGGACTTAGATTTTTTCCTACCGAGTGGCTACCGCGAAGAGTCGCCGACGACGACTTTAGAAATTATTTAAAAATCAACCGTAAGAGATGGAGCCGTGGTTTATTAAGCAAAAGTGCGTCAAATACGCTCCCATAACCGAACATAACATTTAAAAGATACGTCGTCGGTGAAAATATTTTCAATTCGGACTTAGTCTCTGTCCGAAGGGGCTACCGAGAAGCGCTACCGACGAAGACTTTCTGATTAATTTAATAAACAACCGTAAGAGATAGAGCCGTGGTTTATTAAGCAAAAGTGCTTCAAATACGCTCCTATAACTCAATCTAACATATAAAAGGTACCTCGTCGGTGAAAATAATTACAGTTCGGACTTAGATTTTTTCCTACCGAGTGGCTACCGCGAAGAGTCGCCGACGACGACTTTAGAAATTATTTAAAAATCAACCGTAAGAGATGGAGCCGTGGTTTATTAAGCAAAAGTGCGTCAAATAGGCTCCCATAACCGAACATAACATTTGAAAGATACGTCGTCGGTGAAAATATTTTCAATTCGGACTTAGTCTCTGTACGGAGAGGCTACCGAGAAGCGCTACCGACGAAGATTTTCTGATTAATTTAAAAATCAACCGTAAGAGATAGAGCCGTGGTTTATTAAGCAAAAGTGCTTCAAATGCGCTCCTATAACTCAATCTAACATATAAAAGGTACCTCGTCGGTGAAAATAATTACAGTTCGGACTTAGATTTTTTCCTACCGAGTGGCTACCGTGAAGAGTCGCCGACGACGACTTTAGAAATTATTTAAAAATCAACCGTAAGAGATGGAGCCGTGGTTTATTAAGCAAAAGTGCGTCAAATACGCTCCCATAACCGAACATAACATTTAAAAGATACGACGTCGGTGAAAATATTTTCAATTCGGCCTTAGTCTCTGTCCGAAGAGGCTACCGAGAAGCGCTACCGACGAAGACTTTCTGATTAATTTAAAAATCAACCGTAAGAGATAGAGCCGTGGTTTATTAAGCAAAAGTGCTTCAAATACGCTCCTATAACTCAATCTAACATATAAAAGGTACCTCGTCGGTGAAAATAATTACAGTTCGGACTTAGATTTTTTCCTACCGAGTGGCTACCGTGAAGAGTCGCCGACGACGACTTTAGAAATTATTTAAAAATCAACCGTAAGAGATGGAGCCTTGGTTTATTAAGCAAAAGTGCGTCAAATACGCTCCCATAACCGAACATAACATTTAAAAGATACGACGTCGGTGAAAATATTTTCAATTCGGACTTAGTCTCTGTCCGAAGAGGCTACCGAGAAGCGCTACCGACGAAGACTTTCTGATTAATTTAAAAATCTACCGTAAGAGATAGAGCCGTGGTTTATTAAGCAAAAGTGCTTCAAATACGCTCCTATAACTCAATCTAACATATAAAAGGTACCTCGTCGGTGAAAATAATTACAGTTCGGACTTAGATTTTTTCCTACCGAGTGGCTACCGTGAAGAGTCGCCGACGACGACTTTAGAAATGATTTAAAAATCAACCGTAAGAGATGGAGCCGTGGTTTATTAAGCAAAAGTGCGTCAAATACGCTCCCATAACCGAACATAACATTTAAAAGATACGTCGTCGGTGAAAATATTTTCAATTCGGACTTAGTCTCTGTACGGAGAGGCTACCGAGAAGCGCTACCGACGAGGACTTTCTGATTAATTTAAAAATCAACCGTAAGAGATAGAGCCGTGGTTTATTAAGCAAAAGTGCTTCAAATGCGCTCCTATAACTCAATCTAACATATAAAAGGTACCTCGTCGGTGAAAATAATTACAGTTCGGACTTAGATTTTTTCCTACCGAGTGGCTACCGTGAAGAGTCGCCGACGACGACTTTAGAAATTATTTAAAAATCAACCGTAAGAGATGGAGCCGTGGTTTATTAAGCAAAAGTGCGTCAAATACGCTCCCATAACCGAACATAACATTTAAAAGATACGACGTCGGTGAAAATATTTTCAATTCGGACTTAGTCTCTGTCCGAAGAGGCTACCGAGAAGCGCTACCGACGAAGACTTTCTGATTAATTTAAAAATCTACCGTAAGAGATAGAGCCGTGGTTTATTAAGCAAAAGTGCTTAAAATGCGCTCCTATAACTCAATCTAATATATAAAAGGTACCTCGTCGGTGAAAATAATTACAGTTCGGACTTAGATTTTTTCCTACCGTGGGCTACCGCGAAGAGTCGCCGACGACGACTTTAGAAATTATTTAAAAATCAACCGTAAGAGATGGAGCCGTGGTTTATTAAGCTAAAGTGCGTCAAATACGCTCCCATAACCGAACATAACATTTAAAAGATACGTCGTCGGTGAAAATATTTTCAATTCGGACTTAGTCTCTGTACGGAGAGGCTACCGAGAAGCGCTACCGACGAAGACTTTCTGATTAATTGAAAAATCAACCGTAAGAGATAGAGCCGTGGTTTATTAAGCAAAAGTGCTTCAAATACGCTCCTATAACTCAATCTAACATATAAAAGGTACCTCGTCGGTGAAAATAAATACAGTTCGGACTTAGATTTTTTCCTACCGAGTGGCTACCGTGAAGAGTCGCCGACGGCGACCTTAGAAATTATTTAAAAATCAACCGTAAGAGATGGAGCCGTGGTTTATTAAGCAAAAGTGCGTCAAATACGCTCCCATAACCGAACATAACATTTGAAAGATACGTCGTCGGTGAAAATATTTTCAATTCGGATTTAGTCTCTGTACGGAGAGGCTACCGAGAAGCGCTACCGACGAAGACTTTCTGATTAATTTAAAAATCAACCGTAAGAGATAGAGCCGTGGTTTATTAAGCAAAAGTGCTTCAAATACGCTCCTATAACTCAATCTAACATATAAAAGGTACCTCGTCGGTGAAAATAATTACAGTTCGGACTTAGATTTTTTCCTACCGAGTGGCTACCGCGAAGAGTCGCCGACGACGACTTTAGAAATTATTTAAAAATCAACCGTAAGAGATGGAGCCGTGGTTTATTAAGCAAAAGTGCGTCAAATACGCTCCCATAACCGAACATAACATTTAAAAGATACGTCGTCGGTGAAAATGTTTTCAATTCGGACTTAGTCTCTGTACGGAGAGGCTACCGAGAAGCGCTACCGACGAGGACTTTCTGATTAATTCAAAAATCAACCGTAAGAGATAGAGCCGTGGTTTATTAAGCAAAAGTGCTTCAAATACGCTCCTATAACTCAATCTAACATATAAAAGGTACCTCGTCGGTGAAAATAATTACAGTTCGGACTTAGATTTTTTCCTACCGAGTGGCTACCGCGAAGAGTCGCCGACGACGACTTTAGAAATTATTTAAAAATCAACCGTAAGAGATGGAGCCGTGGTTTATTAAGCAAAAGTGCGTCAAATACGCTCCCATAACCGAACATAACATTTAAAAGATACGTCGTCGGTGAAAATATTTTCAATTCGGACTTAGTCTCTGTCCGAAGGGGCTACCGAGAAGCGCTACCGACGAAGACTTTCTGATTAATTTAAAAAACAACCGTAAGAGATAGAGCCGTGGTTTATTAAGCAAAAGTGCTTCAAATACGCTCCTATAACTCAATCTAACATATAAAAGGTACCTCGTCGGTGAAAATAATTACAGTTCGGACTTAGATTTTTTCCTACCGAGTGGCTACCGCGAAGAGTCGCCGACGACGACTTTAGAAATTATTTAAAAATCAACCGTAACAGATGGAGCCGTGGTTTATTAAGCAAAAGTGCGTCAAATAGGCTTCCATAACCGAACATAACATTTGAAAGATACGTCGTCGGTGAAAATATTTTCAATTCGGACTTAGTCTCTGTACGGAGAGGCTACCGAGAAGCGCTACCGACGAAGATTTTCTGATTAATTTAAAAATCAACCGTAAGAGATAGAGCCGTGGTTTATTAAGCAAAAGTGCTTCAAATACGCTCCTATAACTCAATCTAACATATAAAAGGTACCTCGTCGGTGAAAATAATTACAGTTCGGACTTAGATTTTTTCCTACCGAGTGGCTACCGTGAAGAGTCGCCGACGACGACTTTAGAAATTATTTAAAAATCAACCGTAAGAGATGGAGCCTTGGTTTATTAAGCAAAAGTGCGTCAAATACGCTCCCATAACCGAACATAACATTTAAAAGATACGACGTCGGTGAAAATATTTTCAATTCGGACTTAGTCTCTGTCCGAAGAGGCTACCGAGAAGCGCTACCGACGAAGACTTTCTGATTAATTTAAAAATCTACCGTAAGAGATAGAGCCGTGGTTTATTAAGCAAAAGTGCTTCAAATGCGCTCCTATAACTCAATCTAACATATAAAAGGTACCTCGTCGGTGAAAATAATTACAGTTCGGACTTAGATTTTTTCCTACCGAGTGGCTACCGTGAAGAGTCGCCGACGACGACTTTAGAAATTATTTAAAAATCAACCGTAAGAGATGGAGCCGTGGTTTATTAAGCAAAAGTGCGTCAAATACGCTCCCATAACCGAACATAACATTTAAAAGATACGTCGTCGGTGAAAATGTTTTCAATTCGGACTTAGTCTCTGTACGGAGAGGCTACCGAGAAGCGCTACCGACGAGGACTTTCTGATTAATTCACAAATCAACCGTAAGAGATAGAGCCGTGGTTTATTAAGCAAAAGTGCTTCAAATACGCTCCTATAACTCAATCTAACATATAAAAGGTACCTCGTCGGTGAAAATAATTACAGTTCGGACTTAGATTTTTTCCTACCGAGTGGCTACCGCGAAGAGTCGCCGACGACGACTTTAGAAATTATTTAAAAATCAACCGTAAGAGATGGAGCCGTGGTTTATTAAGCAAAAGTGCGTCAAATACGCTCCCATAACCGAACATAACATTTAAAAGATACGTCGTCGGTGAAAATATTTTCAATTCGGACTTAGTCTCTGTACGGAGAGCCTACCGAAAAGCGCTACCGACGAAGACTTTCTGATTCATTTAAAAATCAACCGTAAGAGATAGAGCCGTGGTTTATTAAGCAAAAGTGCTTCAAATACGCTCCTATAACTCAATCTAACATATAAAAGGTACCTCGTCGGTGAAAATAATTACAGTTCGGACTTAGATTTTTTCCTACCGAGTGGCTACCGTGAAGAGTCGCCGACGACGACTTTAGAAATTATTTAAAAATCAACCGTAAGAGATGGAGCCGTGGTTTATTAAGCAAAAGTGCGTCAAATACGCTCCCATAACCGAACATAACATTTAAAAGATACGACGTCGGTGAAAATATTTTCAATTCGGACTTAGTCTCTGTCCGAAGGGGCTACCGAGAAGCGCTACAAACGAAGACTTTCTGATTAATTTAAAAATCAACCGTAAGAGATAGAGCCGTGGTTTATTAAGCAAAAGTGCTTCAAATACGCTCCTATAACTCAATCTAACATACAAAAGGTACCTCGTCGGTGAAAATAATTACAGTTCGGACTTAGATTTTTTCCTACCGAGTGGCTACCGTGAAGAGTCGCCGACGACGACTTTAGAAATTATTTAAAAATCAACCGTAAGAGATGGAGCCGTGGTTTATTAAGCAAAAGTGCGTCAAATACGCTCCCATAACCGAACATAACATTTGAAAGATACGTCGTCGGTGAAAATATTTTCAATTCGGATTTAGTCTCTGTACGGAGAGGCTACCGAGAAGCGCTACCGACGAAGACTTTCTGATTAATTTAAAAATCAACAGTAAGAGATAGAGCCGTGGTTTATTAAGCAAAAGTGCTTCAAATACGCTCCTATAACTCAATCTAACATATAAAAGGTACCTCGTCGGTGAAAATAATTACAGTTCGGACTTAGATTTTTTCCTACCGAGTGGCTACCGCGAAGAGTCGCCGACGACGACTTTAGAAATTATTTAAAAATCAACCGTAAGAGATGGAGCCGTGGTTTATTAAGCAAAAGTGCGTCAAATACGCTCCCATAACCGAACATAACATTTAAAAGATACGTCATCGGTGAAAATATTTTCAATTCGGACTTAGTCTCTGTACGGAGAGCCTACCGAAAAGCGCTACCGACGAAGACTTTCTGATTCATTTAAAAATCAACCGTAAGAGATAGAGCCGTGGTTTATTAAGCAAAAGTGCTTCAAATGCGCTCCTATAACTCAATCTAACATATAAAAGGTACCTCGTCGGTGAAAATAATTACAGTTCGGACTTAGATTTTTTCCTACCGAGTGGCTACCGTGAAGAGTCGCCGACGACGACTTTAGAAATTATTTAAAAATCAACCGTAAGAGATGGAGCCGTGGTTTATTAAGCAAAAGTGCGTCAAATACGCTCCCATAACCGAACATAACATTTAAAAGATACGACGTCGGTGAAAATATTTTCAATTCGGACTTAGTCTCTGTCCGAAGGGGCTACCGAGAAGCGCTACAAACGAAGACTTTCTGATTAATTTAAAAATCAACCGTAAGAGATAGTCCCGTGGTTTATTAAGCAAAAGTGCTTCAAATACGCTCCTATAACTCAATCTAACATATTAAAGGTACCTCGTCGGTGAAAATAATTACAGTTCGGACTTGGATTTTTTCCTACCGAGTGGCTACCGTGAAGAGTCGCCGACGACGACTTTAGAAATTATTTAAAAATCAACCGTAAGAGATGGAGCCGTGGTTTATTAAGCAAAAGTGCGTCAAATACGCTCCCATAACCGAACATAACATTTGAAAGATACGTCGTCGGTGAAAATATTTTCAATTCGGATTTAGTCTCTGTACGGAGAGGCTACCGAGAAGCGCTACCGACGAAGACTTTCTGATTAATTTAAAAATCAACCGTAAGAGATAGAGCCGTGGTTTATTAAGCAAAAGTGCTTCAAATACGCTCCTATAACTCAATCTAACATACAAAAGGTACCTCGTCGGTGAAAATAATTACAGTTCGGACTTAGATTTTTTCCTACCGAGTGGCTACCGTGAAGAGTCGCCGACGACGACTTTGGAAATTATTTAAAAATCAACCGTAAGAGATGGAGCCGTGGTTTATTAAGCAAAAGTGCGTCAAATACGCTCCCATCACCGAACATAACATTTGAAAGATACGTCGTCGGTGAAAATATTTTCAATTCGGATTTAGTCTCTGTACGGAGAGGCTACCGAGAAGCGCTACCGACGAAGACTTTCTGATTAATTTAAAAATCAACCGTAAGAGATAGAGCCGTGGTTTATTAAGCAAAAGTGCTTCAAATACGCTCCTATAACTCAATCTAACATATAAAAGGTACCTCGTCGGTGAAAATAATTACAGTTCGGACTTAGATTTTTTCCTACCGAGTGGCTACCGCGAAGAGTCGCCGACGACGACTTTAGAAATTATTTAAAAATCAACCGTAAGAGATGGAGCCGTGGTTTATTCAGCAAAAGTGCGTCAAATACGCTCCCATAACCGAACATAACATTTGAAAGATACGTCGTCGGTGAAAATATTTTCAATTCGGATTTAGTCTCTGTACGGAGAGGCTACCGAGAAGCGCTACCGACGAAGACTTTCTGATTAATTTAAAAATCAACCGTAAGAGATAGAGCCGTGGTTTATTAAGCAAAAGTGCTTCAAATACGCTCCTATAACTCAATCTAACATATAAAAGGTACCTCGTCGGTGAAAATAATTACAGTTCGGACTTAGATTTTTTCCTACCGAGTGGCTACCGCGAAGAGTCGCCGACGACGACTTTAGAAATTATTTAAAAATCAACCGTAAGAGATGGAGCCGTGGTTTATTAAGCAAAAGTGCGTCAAATACGCTCCCATAACCGAACATAACATTTAAAAGATACGTCGTCGGTGAAAATGTTTTCAATTCGGACTTAGTCTCTGTACGGAGAGGCTACCGAGAAGCGCTACCGACGAAGACTTTCTGATTAATTTAAAAATCAACCGTAAGAGATAGAGCCGTGGTTTATTAAGCAAAAGTGCTTCAAATACGCTCCTATAACTCAATCTAACATATAAAAGGTACCTCGTCGGTGAAAATAATTACAGTTCGGACTTAGATTTTTTCCTACCGAGTGGCTACCGCGAAGAGTCGCCGACGACGACTTTAGAAATTATTTAAAAATCAACCGTAAGAGATGGAGCCGTGGTTTATTAAGCAAAAGTGCGTCAAATACGCTCCCATAACCGAACATAACATTTAAAAGATACGTCGTCGGTGAAAATGTTTTCAATTCGGACTTAGTCTCTGTACGGAGAGGCTACCGAGAAGCGCTACCGACGAGGACTTTCTGATTAATTCAAAAATCAACCGTAAGAGATAGAGCCGTGGTTTATTAAGCAAAAGTGCTTCAAATACGCTCCTATAACTCAATCTAACATATAAAAGGTACCTCGTCGGTGAAAATAATTACAGTTCGGACTTAGATTTTTTCCTACCGAGTGGCTACCGCGAAGAGTCGCCGACGACGACTTTAGAAATTATTTAAAAATCAACCGTAAGAGATGGAGCCGTGGTTTATTAAGCAAAAGTGCGTCAAATACGCTCCCATAACCGAACATAACATTTAAAAGATACGTCGTCGGTGAAAATATTTTCAATTCGGACTTAGTCTCTGTACGGAGAGCCTACCGAAAAGCGCTACCGACGAAGACTTTCTGATTAATTTAAAAATCAACCGTAAGAGATAGAGCCGTGGTTTATTAAGCAAAATTGCTTCAAATGCGCTCCTATAACTTAATCTAACATATAAAAGGTACCTCGTCGGTGAAAATAATTACAGTTCGGACTTAGATTTTTTCCTACCGAGTGGCTACCGTGAAGAGTCGCCGACGACGACTTTAGAAATTATTTAAAAATCAACCGTAAGAGATGGAGCCGTGGTTTATTAAGCAAAAGTGCGTCAAATACGCTCCCATAACCGAACATAACATTTAAAAGATACGACGTCGGTGAAAATATTTTCAATTCGGACTTAGTCTCTGTCCGAAGGGGCTACCGAGAAGCGCTACAAACGAAAACTTTCTGATTAATTTAAAAATCAACCGTAAGAGATAGAGCCGTGGTTTATTAAGCAAAAGTGCTTCAAATACGCTCCTATAACTCAATCTAACATATAAAAGGTACCTCGTCGGTGAAAATAATTACAGTTCGGACTTAGATTTTTTCCTACCGAGTGGCTACCGTGAAGAGTCGCCGACGACGACTTTAGAAATTATTTAAAAATCAACCGTAAGAGATGGAGCCGTGGTTTATTAAGCAAAAGTGCGTCAAATACGCTCCCATAACCGAACATAACATTTGAAAGATACGTCGTCGGTGAAAATATTTTCAATTCGGATTTAGTCTCTGTACGGAGAGGCTACCGAGAAGCGCTACCGACGAAGACTTTCTGATTAATTTAAAAATCAACCGTAAGAGATAGAGCCGTGGTTTATTAAGCAAAAGTGCTTCAAATACGCTCCTATAACTCAATCTAACATACAAAAGGTACCTCGTCGGTGAAAATAATTACAGTTCGGACTTAGATTTTTTCCTACCGAGTGGCTACCGCGAAGAGTCGCCGACGACGACTTTAGAAATTATTTAAAAATCAACCGTAAGAGATGGAGCCGTGGTTTATTAAGCAAAAGTGCGTCAAATACGCTCCCATAACCGAACATAACATTTAAAAGATACGTCGTCGGTGAAAATATTTTCAATTCGGACTTAGTCTCTGTACGGAGAGCCTACCGAAAAGCGCTACCGACGAAGACTTTCTGATTAATTTAAAAATCAACCGTAAGAGATAGAGCCGTGGTTTATTAAGCAAAAGTGTTTCAAATGCGCTCCTATAACTCAATCTAACATATAAAAGGTACCTCGTCGGTGAAAATAATTACAGTTCGGACTTAGATTTTTTCCTACCGAGTGGCTACCGTGAAGAGTCGCCGACGACGACTTTAGAAATTATTTAAAAATCAACCGTAAGAGATGGAGCCGTGGTTTATTAAGCAAAAGTGCGTCAAATACGCTCCCATAACCGAACATAACATTTAAAAGATACGACGTCGGTGAAAATATTTTCAATTCGGACTTAGTCTCTGTACGGAGAGCCTACCGAAAAGCGCTACCGACGAAGACTTTCTGATTAATTTAAAAATCAACCGTAAGAGATAGAGCCGTGGTTTATTAAGCAAAAGTGCTTCAAATGCGCTCCTATAACTCAATCTAACATATAAAAGGTACCTCGTCGGTGAAAATAATTACAGTTCGGACTTAGATTTTTTCCTACCGAGTGGCTACCGTGAAGAGTCGCCGACGACGACTTTAGAAATTATTTAAAAATCAACCGTAAGAGATGGAGCCGTGGTTTATTAAGCAAAAGTGCGTCAAATACGCTCCCATAACCGAACATAACATTTGAAAGATACGTCGTCGGTGAAAATATTTTCAATTCGGATTTAGTCTCTGTACGGAGAGGCTACCGAGAAGCGCTACCGACGAAGACTTTCTGATTCATTTAAAAATCAACCGTAAGAGATAGAGCCGTGGTTTATTAAGCAAAAGTGCTTCAAATACGCTCCTATAACTCAATCTAACATATAAAAGGTACCTCGTCGGTGAAAATAATTACAGTTCGGACTTAGATTTTTTCCTACCGAGTGGCTACCGCGAAGAGTCGCCGACGACGACTTTAGAAATTATTTAAAAATCAACCGTAAGAGATGGAGCCGTGGTTTATTAAGCAAAAGTGCGTCAAATACGCTCCCATAACCGAACATAACATTTGAAAGATACGTCGTCGGTGAAAATATTTTCAATTCGGATTTAGTCTCTGTACGGAGAGGCTACCGAGAAGCGCTACCGACGAAGACTTTCTGATTAATTTAAAAATCAACCGTAAGAGATAGAGCCGTGGTTTATTAAGCAAAAGTGCTTCAAATACGCTCCTATAACTCAATCTAACATATAAAAGGTACCTCGTCGGTGAAAATAATTACAGTTCGGACTTAGATTTTTTCCTACCGAGTGGCTACCGCGAAGAGTCGCCGACGACGACTTTAGAAATTATTTAAAAATCAACCGTAAGAGATGGAGCCGTGGTTTATTAAGCAAAAGTGCGTCAAATACGCTCCCATAACCGAACATAACATTTAAAAGATACGTCGTCGGTGAAAATGTTTTCAATTCGGACTTAGTCTCTGTACGGAGAGGCTACCGAGAAGCGCTACCGACGAGGACTTTCTGATTAATTCAAAAATCAACCGTAAGAGATAGAGCCGTGGTTTATTAAGCAAAAGTGCTTCAAATACGCTCCTATAACTCAATCTAACATATAAAAGGTACCTCGTCGGTGAAAATAATTACAGTTCGGACTTAGATTTTTTCCTACCGAGTGGCTACCGCGAAGAGTCGCCGACGACGACTTTAGAAATTATTTAAAAATCAACCGTAAGAGATGGAGCCGTGGTTTATTAAGCAAAAGTGCGTCAAATACGCTCCCATAACCGAACATAACATTTAAAAGATACGTCGTCGGTGAAAATATTTTCAATTCGGACTTAGTCTCTGTACGGAGAGCCTACCGAAAAGCGCTACAGACGAAGACTTTCTGATTAATTTAAAAATCAACCGTAAGAGATAGAGCCGTGGTTTATTAAGCAAAATTGCTTCAAATGCGCTCCTATAACTTAATCTAACATATAAAAGGTACCTCGTCGGTGAAAATAATTACAGTTCGGACTTAGATTTTTTCCTACCGAGTGGCTACCGTGAAGAGTCGCCGACGACGACTTTAGAAATTATTTAAAAATCAACCGTAAGAGATGGAGCCGTGGTTTATTAAGCAAAAGTGCGTCAAATACGCTCCCATAACCGAACATAACATTTAAAAGATACGACGTCGGTGAAAATATTTTCAATTCGGACTTAGTCTCTGTCCGAAGGGGCTACCGAGAAGCGCTACAAACGAAGACTTTCTGATTAATTTAAAAATCAACCGTAAGAGATAGAGCCGTGGTTTATTAAGCAAAAGTGCTTCAAATACGCTCCTATAACTCAATCTAACATATAAAAGGTACCTCGTCGGTGAAAATAATTACAGTTCGGACTTAGATTTTTTCCTACCGAGTGGCTACCGTGAAGAGTCGCCGACGACGACTTTAGAAATTATTTAAAAATCAACCGTAAGAGATGGAGCCGTGGTTTATTAAGCAAAAGTGCGTCAAATACGCTCCCATAACCGAACATAACATTTGAAAGATACGTCGTCGGTGAAAATATTTTCAATTCGGATTTAGTCTCTGTACGGAGAGGCTACCGAGAAGCGCTACCGACGAAGACTTTCTGATTAATTTAAAAATCAACCGTAAGAGATAGAGCCGTGGTTTATTAAGCAAAAGTGCTTCAAATACGCTCCTATAACTCAATCTAACATACAAAAGGTACCTCGTCGGTGAAAATAATTACAGTTCGGACTTAGATTTTTTCCTACCGAGTGGCTACCGCGAAGAGTCGCCGACGACGACTTTAGAAATTATTTAAAAATCAACCGTAAGAGATGGAGCCGTGGTTTATTAAGCAAAAGTGCGTCAAATACGCTCCCATAACCGAACATAACATTTAAAAGATACGTCGTCGGTGAAAATATTTTCAATTCGGACTTAGTCTCTGTACGGAGAGCCTACCGAAAAGCGCTACCGACGAAGACTTTCTGATTAATTTAAAAATCAACCGTAAGAGATAGAGCCGTGGTTTATTAAGCAAAAGTGTTTCAAATGCGCTCCTATAACTCAATCTAACATATAAAAGGTACCTCGTCGGTGAAAATAATTACAGTTCGGACTTAGATTTTTTCCTACCGAGTGGCTACCGTGAAGAGTCGCTGACGACGACTTTAGAAATTATTTAAAAATCAACCGTAAGAGATGGAGCCGTGGTTTATTAAGCAAAAGTGCGTCAAATACGCTCCCATAACCGAACATAACATTTAAAAGATACGACGTCGGTGAAAATATTTTCAATTCGGACTTAGTCTCTGTACGGAGAGCCTACCGAAAAGCGCTACCGACGAAGACTTTCTGATTAATTTAAAAATCAACCGTAAGAGATAGAGCCGTGGTTTATTAAGCAAAAGTGCTTCAAATGCGCTCCTATAACTCAATCTAACATATAAAAGGTACCTCGTCGGTGAAAATAATTACAGTTCGGACTTAGATTTTTTCCTACCGAGTGGCTACCGTGAAGAGTCGCCGACGACGACTTTAGAAATTATTTAAAAATCAACCGTAAGAGATGGAGCCGTGGTTTATTAAGCAAAAGTGCGTCAAATACGCTCCCATAACCGAACATAACATTTGAAAGATACGTCGTCGGTGAAAATATTTTCAATTCGGACTTAGTCTCTGTCCGAAGAGGCTACCGAGAAGCGCTACCGACGAAGACTTTCTCATTAATTTAAAAATCAACCGTAAGAGATGGAGCCGTGGTTTATTAAGCAAAAGTGCTTCAAATACGCTCCTATAACTCAATCTAACATATAAAAGGTACCTCGTCGGTGAAAATAATTACAGTTCGGACTTAGATTTTTTCCTACCGAGTGGCTACCGCGAAGAGTCGCCGACGACGACTTTAGAAATTATTTAAAAATCAACCGTAAGAGATGGAGCCGTGGTTTATTAAGCAAAAGTGCGTCAAATACGCTCCCATAACCGAACATAACATTTGAAAGATACGTCGTCGGTGAAAATATTTTCAATTCGGATTTAGTCTCTGTACGGAGAGGCTACCGAGAAGCGCTACCGACGAAAACTTTCTGATTAATTTAAAAATCAACCGTAAGAGATAGAGCCGTGGTTTATTAAGCAAAAGTGCTTCAAATACGCTCCTATAACTCAATCTAACATATAAAAGGTACCTCGTCGGTGAAAATAATTACAGTTCGGACTTAGATTTTTTCCTACCGAGTGGCTACCGCGAAGAGTCGCCGACGACGACTTTAGAAATTATTTAAAAATCAACCGTAAGAGATGGAGCCGTGGTTTATTAAGCAAAAGTGCGTCAAATACGCTCCCATAACCGAACATAACATTTAAAAGATACGTCGTCGGTGAAAATGTTTTCAATTCGGACTTAGTCTCTGTACGGAGAGGCTACCGAGAAGCGCTACCGACGAAGACTTTCTGATTAATTTAAAAATCAACCGTAAGAGATAGAGCCGTGGTTTATTAAGCAAAAGTGCTTCAAATACGCTCCTATAACTCAATCTAACATATAAAAGGTACCTCGTCGGTGAAAATAATTACAGTTCGGACTTAGATTTTTTCCTACCGAGTGGCTACCGCGAAGAGTCGCCGACGACGACTTTAGAAATTATTTAAAAATCAACCGTAAGAGATGGAGCCGTGGTTTATTAAGCAAAAGTGCGTCAAATACGCTCCCATAACCGAACATAACATTTAAAAGATACGTCGTCGGTGAAAATGTTTTCAATTCGGACTTAGTCTCTGTACGGAGAGGCTACCGAGAAGCGCTACCGACGAGGACTTTCTGATTAATTCAAAAATCAACCGTAAGAGATAGAGCCGTGGTTTATTAAGCAAAAGTGCTTCAAATACGCTCCTATAACTCAATCTAACATATAAAAGGTACCTCGTCGGTGAAAATAATTACAGTTCGGACTTAGATTTTTTCCTACCGAGTGGCTACCGCGAAGAGTCGCCGACGACGACTTTAGAAATTATTTAAAAATCAACCGTAAGAGATGGAGCCGTGGTTTATTAAGCAAAAGTGCGTCAAATACGCTCCCATAACCGAACATAACATTTAAAAGATACGTCGTCGGTGAAAATATTTTCAATTCGGACTTAGTCTCTGTACGGAGAGCCTACCGAAAAGCGCTACCGACGAAGACTTTCTGATTAATTTAAAAATCAACCGTAAGAGATAGAGCCGTGGTTTATTAAGCAAAATTGCTTCAAATGCGCTCCTATAACTTAATCTAACATATAAAAGGTACCTCGTCGGTGAAAATAATTACAGTTCGGACTTAGATTTTTTCCTACCGAGTGGCTACCGTGAAGAGTCGCCGACGACGACTTTAGAAATTATTTAAAAATCAACCGTAAGAGATGGAGCCGTGGTTTATTAAGCAAAAGTGCGTCAAATACGCTCCCATAACCGAACATAACATTTAAAAGATACGACGTCGGTGAAAATATTTTCAATTCGGACTTAGTCTCTGTCCGAAGGGGCTACCGAGAAGCGCTACAAACGAAGACTTTCTGATTAATTTAAAAATCAACCGTAAGAGATAGAGCCGTGGTTTATTAAGCAAAAGTGCTTCAAATACGCTCCTATAACTCAATCTAACATATAAAAGGTACCTCGTCGGTGAAAATAATTACAGTTCGGACTTAGATTTTTTCCTACCGAGTGGCTACCGTGAAGAGTCGCCGACGACGACTTTAGAAATTATTTAAAAATCAACCGTAAGAGATGGAGCCGTGGTTTATTAAGCAAAAGTGCGTCAAATACGCTCCCATAACCGAACATAACATTTGAAAGATACGTCGTCGGTGAAAATATTTTCAATTCGGATTTAGTCTCTGTACGGAGAGGCTACCGAGAAGCGCTACCGACGAAGACTTTCTGATTAATTTAAAAATCAACCGTAAGAGATAGAGCCGTGGTTTATTAAGCAAAAGTGCTTCAAATACGCTCCTATAACTCAATCTAACATACAAAAGGTACCTCGTCGGTGAAAATAATTACAGTTCGGACTTAGATTTTTTCAGACCGAGTGGCTACCGCGAAGAGTCGCCGACGACGACTTTAGAAATTATTTAAAAATCAACCGTAAGAGATGGAGCCGTGGTTTATTAAGCAAAAGTGCGTCAAATACGCTCCCATAACCGAACATAACATTTAAAAGATACGTCGTCGGTGAAAATATTTTCAATTCGGACTTAGTCTCTGTACGGAGAGCCTACCGAAAAGCGCTACCGACGAAGACTTTCTGATTAATTTAAAAATCAACCGTAAGAGATAGAGCCGTGGTTTATTAAGCAAAAGTGCTTCAAATGCGCTCCTATAACTCAATCTAACATATAAAAGGTACCTCGTCGGTGAAAATAATTACAGTTCGGACTTAGATTTTTTCCTACCGAGTGGCTACCGTGAAGAGTCGCCGACGACGACTTTAGAAATTATTTAAAAATCAACCGTAAGAGATGGAGCCGTGGTTTATTAAGCAAAAGTGCGTCAAATACGCTCCCATAACCGAACATAACATTTAAAAGATACGACGTCGGTGAAAATATTTTCAATTCGGACTTAGTCTCTGTACGGAGAGCCTACCGAAAAGCGCTACCGACGAAGACTTTCTGATTAATTTAAAAATCAACCGTAAGAGATAGAGCCGTGGTTTATTAAGCAAAAGTGCTTCAAATGCGCTCCTATAACTCAATCTAACATATAAAAGGTACCTCGTCGGTGAAAATAATTACAGTTCGGACTTAGATTTTTTCCTACCGAGTGGCTACCGTGAAGAGTCGCCGACGACGACTTTAGAAATTATTTAAAAATCAACCGTAAGAGATGGAGCCGTGGTTTATTAAGCAAAAGTGCGTCAAATACGCTCCCATAACCGAACATAACATTTGAAAGATACGTCGTCGGTGAAAATATTTTCAATTCGGATTTAGTCTCTGTACGGAGAGGCTACCGAGAAGCGCTACCGACGAAGACTTTCTGATTAATTTAAAAATCAACCGTAAGAGATAGAGCCGTGGTTTATTAAGCAAAAGTGCTTCAAATACGCTCCTATAACTCAATCTAACATACAAAAGGTACCTCGTCGGTGAAAATAATTACAGTTCGGACTTAGATTTTTTCCTACCGAGTGGCTACCGCGAAGAGTCGCCGACGACGACTTTAGAAATTATTTAAAAATCAACCGTAAGAGATGGAGCCGTGGTTTATTAAGCAAAAGTGCGTCAAATACGCTCCCATAACCGAACATAACATTTAAAAGATACGTCGTCGGTGAAAATATTTTCAATTCGGACTTAGTCTCTGTACGGAGAGCCTACCGAAAAGCGCTACCGACGAGGACTTTCTGATTAATTTAAAAATCAACCGTAAGAGATAGAGCCGTGGTTTATTAAGCAAAAGTGCTTCAAATGCGCTCCTATAACTCAATCTAACATATAAAAGGTACCTCGTCGGTGAAAATAATTACAGTTCGGACTTAGATTTTTTCCTACCGAGTGGCTACCGTGAAGAGTCGCCGACGACGACTTTAGAAATTATTTAAAAATCAACCGTAAGAGATGGAGCCGTGGTTTATTAAGCAAAAGTGCGTCAAATACGCTCCCATAACCGAACATAACATTTAAAAGATACGACGTCGGTGAAAATATTTTCAATTCGGACTTAGTCTCTGTCCGAAGGGGCTACCGAGAAGCGCCACCGACGAAGACTTTCTGATTAATTTAAAAATCAACCGTAAGAGATAGAGCCGTGGTTTATTAAGCAAAAGTGCTTCAAATACGCTCCTATAACTCAATCTAACATATAAAAGGTACCTCGTCGGTGAAAATAATTACAGTTCGGACTTAGATTTTTTCCTACCGAGTGGCTACCGCGAAGAGTCGCCGACGACGACTTTAGAAATTATTTAAAAATCAACCGTAAGAGATGGAGCCGTGGTTTATTAAGCAAAAGTGCGTCAAATACGCTCCCATAACCGAACATAACATTTAAAAGATACGACGTCGGTGAAAATATTTTCAATTCGGACTTAGTCTCTGTCCGAAGGGGCTACCGAGAAGCGCTACCGACGAAGACTTTCTGATTAATTTAAAAATCAACCGTAAGAGATAGAGCCGTGGTTTATTAAGCAAAAGTGCTTCAAATGCGCTCCTATAACTCAATCTAACATATAAAAGGTACCTCGTCGGTGAAAATAATTACAGTTCGGACTTAGATTTTTTCCTACCGAGTGGCTACCGTGAAGAGTCGCCGACGACGACTTTAGAAATTATTTAAAAATCAACCGTAAGAGATGGAGCCGTGGTTTATTAAGCAAAAGTGCGTCAAATACGCTCCCATAACCGAACATAACATTTAAAAGATACGTCGTCGGTGAAAATGTTTTCAATTCGGACTTAGTCTCTGTACGGAGAGGCTACCGAGAAGCGCTACCGACGAGGACTTTCTGATTAATTCAAAAATCAACCGTAAGAGATAGAGCCGTGGTTTATTAAGCAAAAGTGCTTCAAATACGCTCCTATAACTCAATCTAACATATAAAAGGTACCTCGTCGGTGAAAATAATTACAGTTCGGACTTAGATTTTTTCCTACCGAGTGGCTACCGCGAAGAGTCGCCGACGACGACTTTAGAAATTATTTAAAAATCAACCGTAAGAGATGGAGCCGTGGTTTATTAAGCAAAAGTGCGTCAAATACGCTCCCATAACCGAACATAACATTTAAAAGATACGTCGTCGGTGGAAATATTTTCAATTCGGACTTAGTCTCTGTACGGAGAGCCTACCGAAAAGCGCTACCGACGAGGACTTTCTGATTAATTTAAAAATCAACCGTAAGAGATAGAGCCGTGGTTTATTAAGCAAAAGTGCTTCAAATGCGCTCCTATAACTCAATCTAACATATAAAAGGTACCTCGTCGGTGAAAATAATTACAGTTCGGACTTAGATTTTTTCCTACCGAGTGGCTACCGTGAAGAGTCGCCGACGACGACTTTAGAAATTATTTAAAAATCAACCGTAAGAGATGGAGCCGTGGTTTATTAAGCAAAAGTGCGTCAAATACGCTCCCATAACCGAACATAACATTTAAAAGATACGACGTCGGTGAAAATATTTTCAATTCGGACTTAGTCTCTGTCCAAAGGGGCTACCGAGAAGCGCCACCGACGAAGACTTTCTGATTAATTTAAAAATCAACCGTAAGAGATAGAGCCGTGGTTTATTAAGCAAAAGTGCTTCAAATACGCTCCTATAACTCAATCTAACATATAAAAGGTACCTCGTCGGTGAAAATAATTACAGTTCGGACTTAGATTTTTTCCTACCGAGTGGCTACCGCGAAGAGTCGCCGACGACGACTTTAGAAATTATTTAAAAATCAACCGTAAGAGATGGAGCCGTGGTTTATTAAGCAAAAGTGCGTCAAATACGCTCCCATAACCGAACATAACATTTAAAAGATACGACGTCGGTGAAAATATTTTCAATTCGGACTTAGTCTCTGTCCGAAGGGGCTACCGAGAAGCGCTACCGACGAAGACTTTCTGATTAATTTAAAAATCAACCGTAAGAGATAGAGCCGTGGTTTATTAAGCAAAAGTGCTTCAAATACGCTCCTATAACTCAATCTAACATATAAAAGGTACCTCGTCGGTGAAAATAATTACAGTTCGGACTTAGATTTTTTCCTACCGAGTGGCTACCGTGAAGAGTCGCCGACGACGACTTTAGAAATTATTTAAAAATCAACCGTAAGAGATGGAGCCGTGGTTTATTAAGCAAAAGTGCGTCAAATACGCTCCCCTAACCGAACATAACATTTAAAAGATACGACGTCGGTGAAAATATTTTCAATTCGGACTTAGTCTCTGTCCAAAGGGGCTACCGAGAAGCGCCACCGACGAAGACTTTCTGATTAATTTAAAAATCAACCGTAAGAGATAGAGCCGTGGTTTATTAAGCAAAAGTGCTTCAAATACGCTCCTATAACTCAATCTAACATATAAAAGGTACCTCGTCGGTGAAAATAATTACAGTTCGGACTTAGATTTTTTCCTACCGAGTGGCTACCGCGAAGAGTCGCCGACGACGACTTTAGAAATTATTTAAAAATCAACCGTAAGAGATGGAGCCGTGGTTTATTAAGCAAAAGTGCGTCAAATACGCTCCCATAACCGAACATAACATTTAAAAGATACGTCGTCGGTGAAAATATTTTCAATTCGGACTTAGTCTCTGTACGGAGAGCCTACCGAAAAGCGCTACCGACGAGGACTTTCTGATTAATTTAAAAATCAACCGTAAGAGATAGAGCCGTGGTTTATTAAGCAAAAGTGCTTCAAATGCGCTCCTATAACTCAATCTAACATATAAAAGGTACCTCGTCGGTGAAAATAATTACAGTTCGGACTTAGATTTTTTCCTACCGAGTGGCTACCGTGAAGAGTCGCCGACGACGACTTTAGAAATTATTTAAAAATCAACCGTAAGAGATGGAGCCGTGGTTTATTAAGCAAAAGTGCGTCAAATACGCTCCCATAACCGAACATAACATTTAAAAGATACGTCGTCGGTGAAAATGTTTTCAATTCGGACTTAGTCTCTGTACGGAGAGGCTACCGAGAAGCGCTACCGACGAGGACTTTCTGATTAATTCAAAAATCAACCGTAAGAGATAGAGCCGTGGTTTATTAAGCAAAAGTGCTTCAAATACGCTCCTATAACTCAATCTAACATATAAAAGGTACCTCGTCGGTGAAAATAATTACAGTTCGGACTTAGATTTTTTCCTACCGAGTGGCTACCGCGAAGAGTCGCCGACGACGACTTTAGAAATTATTTAAAAATCAACCGTAAGAGATGGAGCCGTGGTTTATTAAGCAAAAGTGCGTCAAATACGCTCCCATAACCGAACATAACATTTAAAAGATACGTCGTCGGTGAAAATATTTTCAATTCGGACTTAGTCTCTGTACGGAGAGCCTACCGAAAAGCGCTACCGACGAGGACTTTCTGATTAATTTAAAAATCAACCGTAAGAGATAGAGCCGTGGTTTATTAAGCAAAAGTGCTTCAAATGCGCTCCTATAACTCAATCTAACATATAAAAGGTACCTCGTCGGTGAAAATAATTACAGTTCGGACTTAGATTTTTTCCTACCGAGTGGCTACCGTGAAGAGTCGCCGACGACGACTTTAGAAATTATTTAAAAATCAACCGTAAGAGATGGAGCCGTGGTTTATTAAGCAAAAGTGCGTCAAATACGCTCCCATAACCGAACATAACATTTAAAAGATACGACGTCGGTGAAAATATTTTCAATTCGGACTTAGTCTCTGTCCAAAGGGGCTACCGAGAAGCGCCACCGACGAAGACTTTCTGATTAATTTAAAAATCAACCGTAAGAGATAGAGCCGTGGTTTATTAAGCAAAAGTGCTTCAAATACGCTCCTATAACTCAATCTAACATATAAAAGGTACCTCGTCGGTGAAAATAATTACAGTTCGGACTTAGATTTTTTCCTACCGAGTGGCTACCGTGAAGAGTCGCCGACGACGACTTTAGAAATTATTTAAAAATCAACCGTAAGAGATGGAGCCGTGGTTTATTAAGCAAAAGTGCGTCAAATACGCTCCCATAACCGAACATAACATTTAAAAGATACGACGTCGGTGAAAATATTTTCAATTCGGACTTAGTCTCTGTCCAAAGGGGCTACCGAGAAGCGCCACCGACGAAGACTTTCTGATTAATTTAAAAATCAACCGTAAGAGATAGAGCCGTGGTTTATTAAGCAAAAGTGCTTCAAATACGCTCCTATAACTCAATCTAACATATAAAAGGTACCTCGTCGGTGAAAATAATTACAGTTCGGACTTAGATTTTTTCCTACCGAGTGGCTACCGCGAAGAGTCGCCGACGACGACTTTAGAAATTATTTAAAAATCAACCGTAAGAGATGGAGCCGTGGTTTATTAAGCAAAAGTGCGTCAAATACGCTCCCATAACCGAACATAACATTTAAAAGATACGACGTCGGTGAAAATATTTTCAATTCGGACTTAGTCTCTGTCCGAAGGGGCTACCGAGAAGCGCTACCGACGAAGACTTTCTGATTAATTTAAAAATCAACCGTAAGAGATAGAGCCGTGGTTTATTAAGCAAAAGTGCTTCAAATACGCTCCTATAACTCAATCTAACATATAAAAGGTACCTCGTCGGTGAAAATAATTACAGTTCGGACTTAGATTTTTTCCTACCGAGTGACTACCGCGAAGAGTCGCCGACGACGACTTTAGAAATTATTTAAAAATCAACCGTAAGAGATGGAGCCGTGGTTTATTAAGCAAAAGTGCGTCAAATACGCTCCCATAACCGAACATAACATTTAAAAGATACGTCGTCGGTGAAAATATTTTCAATTCGGACTTAGTCTCTGTACGGAGAGCCTACCGAAAAGCGCTACCGACGAGGACTTTCTGATTAATTTAAAAATCAACCGTAAGAGATAGAGCCGTGGTTTATTAAGCAAAAGTGCTTCAAATGCGCTCCTATAACTCAATCTAACATATAAAAGGTACCTCGTCGGTGAAAATAATTACAGTTCGGACTTAGATTTTTTCCTACCGAGTGGCTACCGTGAAGAGTCGCCGACGACGACTTTAGAAATTATTTAAAAATCAACCGTAAGAGATGGAGCCGTGGTTTATTAAGCAAAAGTGCGTCAAATACGCTCCCATAACCGAACATAACATTTAAAAGATACGTCGTCGGTGAAAATGATTTCAATTCGGACTTAGTCTCTGTACGGAGAGGCTACCGAGAAGCGCTACCGACGAGGACTTTCTGATTAATTCAAAAATCAACCGTAAGAGATAGAGCCGTGGTTTATTAAGCAAAAGTGCTTCAAATACGCTCCTATAACTCAATCTAACATATAAAAGGTACCTCGTCGGTGAAAATAATTACAGTTCGGACTTAGATTTTTTCCTACCGAGTGGCTACCGCGAAGAGTCGCCGACGACGACTTTAGAAATTATTTAAAAATCAACCGTAAGAGATGGAGCCGTGGTTTATTAAGCAAAAGTGCGTCAAATACGCTCCCATAACCGAACATAACATTTAAAAGATACGTCGTCGGTGAAAATGTTTTCAATTCGGACTTAGTCTCTGTACGGAGAGGCTACCGAGAAGCGCTACCGACGAGGACTTTCTGATTAATTCAAAAATCAACAGTAAGAGATAGAGCCGTGGTTTATTAAGCAAAAGTGCTTCAAATACGCTCCTATAACTCAATCTAACATATAAAAGGTACCTCGTCGGTGAAAATAATTACAGTTCGGACTTAGATTTTTTCCTACCGAGTGGCTACCGCGAAGAGTCGCCGACGACGACTTTAGAAATTATTTAAAAATCAACCGTAAGAGATGGAGCCGTGGTTTATTAAGCAAAAGTGCGTCAAATACGCTCCCATAACCGAACATAACATTTAAAAGATACGTCGTCGGTGAAAATATTTTCAATTCGGACTTAGTCTCTGTACGGAGAGCCTACCGAAAAGCGCTACCGACGAGGACTTTCTGATTAATTTAAAAATCAACCGTAAGAGATAGAGCCGTAGTTTATTAAGCAAAAGTGCTTCAAATGCGCTCCTATAACTCAATCTAACATATAAAAGGTACCTCGTCGGTGAAAATAATTACAGTTCGGACTTAGATTTTTTCCTACCGAGTGGCTACCGTGAAGAGTCGCCGACGACGACTTTAGAAATTATTTAAAAATCAACCGTAAGAGATGGAGCCGTGGTTTATTAAGCAAAAGTGCGTCAAATACGCTCCCATAACCGAACATAACATTTAAAAGATACGTCGTCGGTGAAAATGTTTTCAATTCGGACTTAGTCTCTGTACGGAGAGGCTACCGAGAAGCGCTACCGACGAGGACTTTCTGATTAATTCAAAAATCAACCGTAAGAGATAGAGCCGTGGTTTATTAAGCAAAAGTGCTTCAAATACGCTCCTATAACTCAATCTAACATATAAAAGGTACCTCGTCGGTGAAAATAATTACAGTTCGGACTTAGATTTTTTCCTACCGAGTGGCTACCGCGAAGAGTCGCCGACGACGACTTTAGAAATTATTTAAAAATCAACCGTAAGAGATGGAGCCGTGGTTTATTAAGCAAAAGTGCGTCAAATACGCTCCCATAACCGAACATAACATTTAAAAGATACGTCGTCGGTGAAAATATTTTCAATTCGGACTTAGTCTCTGTACGGAGAGCCTACCGAAAAGCGCTACCGACGAGGACTTTCTGATTAATTTAAAAATCAACCGTAAGAGATAGAGCCGTGGTTTATTAAGCAAAAGTGCTTCAAATGCGCTCCTATAACTCAATCTAACATATAAAAGGTACCTCGTCGGTGAAAATAATTACAGTTCGGACTTAGATTTTTTCCTACCGAGTGGCTACCGTGAAGAGTCGCCGACGACGACTTTAGAAATTATTTAAAAATCAACCGTAAGAGATGGAGCCGTGGTTTATTAAGCAAAAGTGCGTCAAATACGCTCCCATAACCGAACATAACATTTAAAAGATACGACGTCGGTGAAAATATTTTCAATTCGGACTTAGTCTCTGTCCAAAGGGGCTACCGAGAAGCGCCACCGACGAAGACTTTCTGATTAATTTAAAAATCAACCGTAAGAGATAGAGCCGTGGTTTATTAAGCAAAAGTGCTTCAAATACGCTCCTATAACTCAATCTAACATATAAAAGGTACCTCGTCGGTGAAAATAATTACAGTTCGGACTTAGATTTTTTCCTACCGAGTGACTACCGCGAAGAGTCGCCGACGACGACTTTAGAAATTATTTAAAAATCAACCGTAAGAGATGGAGCCGTGGTTTATTAAGCAAAAGTGCGTCAAATACGCTCCCATAACCGAACATAACATTTAAAAGATACGTCGTCGGTGAAAATATTTTCAATTCGGACTTAGTCTCTGTACGGAGAGCCTACCGAAAAGCGCTACCGACGAGGACTTTCTGATTAATTTAAAAATCAACCGTAAGAGATAGAGCCGTGGTTTATTAAGCAAAAGTGCTTCAAATGCGCTCCTATAACTCAATCTAACATATAAAAGGTACCTCGTCGGTGAAAATAATTACAGTTCGGACTTAGATTTTTTCCTACCGAGTGGCTACCGTGAAGAGTCGCCGACGACGACTTTAGAAATTATTTAAAAATCAACCGTAAGAGATGGAGCCGTGGTTTATTAAGCAAAAGTGCGTCAAATACGCTCCCATAACCGAACATAACATTTAAAAGATACGTCGTCGGTGAAAATGATTTCAATTCGGACTTAGTCTCTGTACGGAGAGGCTACCGAGAAGCGCTACCGACGAGGACTTTCTGATTAATTCAAAAATCAACCGTAAGAGATAGAGCCGTGGTTTATTAAGCAAAAGTGCTTCAAATACGCTCCTATAACTCAATCTAACATATAAAAGGTACCTCGTCGGTGAAAATAATTACAGTTCGGACTTAGATTTTTTCCTACCGAGTGGCTACCGCGAAGAGTCGCCGACGACGACTTTAGAAATTATTTAAAAATCAACCGTAAGAGATGGAGCCGTGGTTTATTAAGCAAAAGTGCGTCAAATACGCTCCCATAACCGAACATAACATTTAAAAGATACGTCGTCGGTGAAAATGTTTTCAATTCGGACTTAGTCTCTGTACGGAGAGGCTACCGAGAAGCGCTACCGACGAGGACTTTCTGATTAATTCAAAAATCAACAGTAAGAGATAGAGCCGTGGTTTATTAAGCAAAAGTGCTTCAAATACGCTCCTATAACTCAATCTAACATATAAAAGGTACCTCGTCGGTGAAAATAATTACAGTTCGGACTTAGATTTTTTCCTACCGAGTGGCTACCGCGAAGAGTCGCCGACGACGACTTTAGAAATTATTTAAAAATCAACCGTAAGAGATGGAGCCGTGGTTTATTAAGCAAAAGTGCGTCAAATACGCGCCCATAACCGAACATAACATTTAAAAGATACGTCGTCGGTGAAAATATTTTCAATTCGGACTTAGTCTCTGTACGGAGAGCCTACCGAAAAGCGCTACCGACGAAGACTTTCTGATTAATTTAAAAATCAACCGTAAGAGATAGAGCCGTGGTTTATTAAGCAAAAGTGCTTCAAATGCGCTCCTATAACTCAATCTAACATATAAAAGGTACCTCGTAGGTGAAAATAATTACAGTTCGGACTTAGATTTTTTCCTACCGAGTGGCTACCGTGAAGAGTCGCCGACGACGACTTTAGAAATTATTTAAAAATCAACCGTAAGAGATGGAGCCGTGGTTTATTAAGCAAAAGTGCGTCAAATACGCTCCCATAACCGAACATAACATTTAAAAGATACGACGTCGGTGAAAATATTTTCAATTCGGACTTAGTCTCTGTACGGAGAGCCTACCGAAAAGCGCTACCGACGAAGACTTTCTGATTAATTTAAAAATCAACCGTAAGAGATAGAGCCGTGGTTTATTAAGCAAAAGTGCTTCAAATGCGCTCCTATAACTCAATCTAACATATAAAAGGTACCTCGTCGGTGAAAATAATTACAGTTCGGACTTAGATTTTTTCCTACCGAGTGGCTACCGCGAAGAGTCGCCGACGACGACTTTAGAAATTATTTAAAAATCAACCGTAAGAGATGGAGCCGTGGTTTATTAAGCAAAAGTGCGTCAAATACGCTCCCATAACCGAACATAACATTTAAAAGATACGTCGTCGGTGAAAATATTTTCAATTCGGACTTAGTCTCTGTACGGAGAGCCTACCGAAAAGCGCTACCGACGAAGACTTTCTGATTAATTTAAAAATCAACCGTAAGAGATAGAGCCGTGGTTTATTAAGCAAAAGTGCTTCAAATGCGCTCCTATAACTCAATCTAACATATAAAAGGTACCTCGTCGGTGAAAATAATTACAGTTCGGACTTAGATTTTTTCCTACCGAGTGGCTACCGCGAAGAGTCGCCGACGACGACTTTAGAAATTATTTAAAAATCAACCGTAAGAGATGGAGCCGTGGTTTATTAAGCAAAAGTGCGTCAAATACGCGCCCATAACCGAACATAACATTTAAAAGATACGTCGTCGGTGAAAATATTTTCAATTCGGACTTAGTCTCTGTACGGAGAGCCTACCGAAAAGCGCTACCGACGAAGACTTTCTGATTAATTTAAAAATCAACCGTAAGAGATAGAGCCGTGGTTTATTAAGCAAAAGTGCTTCAAATGCGCTCCTATAACTCAATCTAACATATAAAAGGTACCTCGTAGGTGAAAATAATTACAGTTCGGACTTAGATTTTTTCCTACCGAGTGGCTACCGTGAAGAGTCGCCGACGACGACTTTAGAAATTATTTAAAAATCAACCGTAAGAGATGGAGCCGTGGTTTATTAAGCAAAAGTGCGTCAAATACGCTCCCATAACCGAACATAACATTTAAAAGATACGACGTTGGTGAAAATATTTTCAATTCGGACTTAGTCTCTGTACGGAGAGCCTACCGAAAAGCGCTACCGACGAAGACTTTCTGATTAATTTAAAAATCAACCGTAAGAGATAGAGCCGTGGTTTATTAAGCAAAAGTGCTTCAAATGCGCTCCTATAACTCAATCTAACATATAAAAGGTACCTCGTCGGTGAAAATAATTACAGTTCGGACTTAGATTTTTTCCTACCGAGTGGCTACCGCGAAGAGTCGCCGACGACGACTTTAGAAATTATTTAAAAATCAACCGTAAGAGATGGAGCCGTGGTTTATTAAGCAAAAGTGCGTCAAATACGCTCCCATAACCGAACATAACATTTAAAAGATACGTCGTCGGTGAAAATATTTTCAATTCGGACTTAGTCTCTGTACGGAGAGCCTACCGAAAAGCGCTACCGACGAAGACTTTCTGATTAATTTAAAAATCAACCGTAAGAGATAGAGCCGTGGTTTATTAAGCAAAAGTGCTTCAAATGCGCTCCTATAACTCAATCTAACATATAAAAGGTACCTCGTCGGTGAAAATAATTACAGTTCGGACTTAGATTTTTTCCTACCGAGTGGCTACCGTGAAGAGTCGCCGACGACGACTTTAGAAATTATTTAAAAATCAACCGTAAGAGATGGAGCCGTGGTTTATTAAGCAAAAGTGCGTCAAATACGCTCCCATAACCGAACATAACATTTAAAAGATACGACGTCGGTGAAAATATTTTCAATTCGGACTTAGTCTCTGTACGGAGAGCCTACCGAAAAGCGCTACCGACGAAGACTTTCTGATTAATTTAAAAATCAACCGTAAGAGATAGAGCCGTGGTTTATTAAGCAAAAGTGCTTCAAATGCGCTCCTATAACTCAATCTAACATATAAAAGGTACCTCGTCGGTGAAAATAATTACAGTTCGGACTTAGATTTTTTCCTACCGAGTGGCTACCGTGAAGAGTCGCCGACGACGACTTTAGAAATTATTTAAAAATCAACCGTAAGAGATGGAGCCGTGGTTTATTAAGCAAAAGTGCGTCAAATACGCTCCCATAACCGAACATAACATTTGAAAGATACGTCGTCGGTGAAAATATTTTCAATTCGGATTTAGTCTCTGTCCGGAGAGGCTACCGAGAAGCGCTACCGACGAAGACTTTCTGATTAATTTAAAAATCAACCGTAAGAGATAGAGCCGTGGTTTATTAAGCAAAAGTGCTTCAAATACGCTCCTATAACTCAATCTAACATACAAAAGGTACCTCGTCGGTGAAAATAATTACAGTTCGGACTTAGATTTTTTCCTACCGAGTGGCTACCGCGAAGAGTCGCCGACGACGACTTTAGAAATTATTTAAAAATCAACCGTAAGAGATGGAGCCGTGGTTTATTAAGCAAAAGTGCGTCAAATACGCTCCCATAACCGCACATAACATTTAAAAGATACGTCGTCGGTGAAAATGATTTCAATTCGGACTTAGTCTCTGTACGGAGAGGCTACCGAGAAGCGCTACCGACGAGGACTTTCTGATTAATTCAAAAATCAACCGTAAGAGATAGAGCCGTGGTTTATTAAGCAAAAGTGCTTCAAATACGCTCCTATAACTCAATCTAACATATAAAAGGTACCTCGTCGGTGAAAATAATTACAGTTCGGACTTAGATTTTTTCCTACCGAGTGGCTACCGCGAAGAGTCGCCGACGACGACTTTAGAAATTATTTAAAAATCAACCGTAAGAGATGGAGCCGTGGTTTATTAAGCAAAAGTGCGTCAAATACGCTCCCATAACCGAACATAACATTTAAAAGATACGTCGTCGGTGAAAATGTTTTCAATTCGGACTTAGTCTCTGTACGGAGAGGCTACCGAGAAGCGCTACCGACGAGGACTTTCTGATTAATTCAAAAATCAACAGTAAGAGATAGAGCCGTGGTTTATTAAGCAAAAGTGCTTCAAATACGCTCCTATAACTCAATCTAACATATAAAAGGTACCTCGTCGGTGAAAATAATTACAGTTCGGACTTAGATTTTTTCCTACCGAGTGGCTACCGCGAAGAGTCGCCGACGACGACTTTAGAAATTATTTAAAAATCAACCGTAAGAGATGGAGCCGTGGTTTATTAAGCAAAAGTGCGTCAAATACGCTCCCATAACCGAACATAACATTTAAAAGATACGACGTCGGTGAAAATATTTTCAATTCGGACTTAGTCTCTGTACGGAGAGCCTACCGAAAAGCGCTACCGACGAAGACTTTCTGATTAATTTAAAAATCAACCGTAAGAGATAGAGCCGTGGTTTATTAAGCAAAAGTGCTTCAAATGCGCTCCTATAACTCAATCTAACATATAAAAGGTACCTCGTCGGTGAAAATAATTACAGTTCGGACTTAGATTTTTTCCTACCGAGTGGCTACCGCGAAGAGTCGCCGACGACGACTTTAGAAATTATTTAAAAATCAACCGTAAGAGATGGAGCCGTGGTTTATTAAGCAAAAGTGCGTCAAATACGCTCCCATAACCGAACATAACATTTAAAAGATACGTCGTCGGTGAAAATATTTTCAATTCGGACTTAGTCTCTGTACGGAGAGCCTACCGAAAAGCGCTACCGACGAAGACTTTCTGATTAATTTAAAAATCAACCGTAAGAGATAGAGCCGTGGTTTATTAAGCAAAAGTGCTTCAAATGCGCTCCTATAACTCAATCTAACATATAAAAGGTACCTCGTCGGTGAAAATAATTACAGTTCGGACTTAGATTTTTTCCTACCGAGTGGCTACCGTGAAGAGTCGCCGACGACGACTTTAGAAATTATTTAAAAATCAACCGTAAGAGATGGAGCCGTGGTTTATTAAGCAAAAGTGCGTCAAATACGCTCCCATAACCGAACATAACATTTAAAAGATACGACGTCGGTGAAAATATTTTCAATTCGGACTTAGTCTCTGTACGGAGAGCCTACCGAAAAGCGCTACCGACGAAGACTTTCTGATTAATTTAAAAATCAACCGTAAGAGATAGAGCCGTGGTTTATTAAGCAAAAGTGCTTCAAATGCGCTCCTATAACTCAATCTAACATATAAAAGGTACCTCGTCGGTGAAAATAATTACAGTTCGGACTTAGATTTTTTCCTACCGAGTGGCTACCGTGAAGAGTCGCCGACGACGACTTTAGAAATTATTTAAAAATCAACCGTAAGAGATGGAGCCGTGGTTTATTAAGCAAAAGTGCGTCAAATACGCTCCCATAACCGAACATAACATTTGAAAGATACGTCGTCGGTGAAAATATTTTCAATTCGGATTTAGTCTCTGTACGGAGAGGCTACCGAGAAGCGCTACCGACGAAGACTTTCTGATTAATTTAAAAATCAACCGTAAGAGATAGAGCCGTGGTTTTTTAAGCAAAAGTGCTTCAAATACGCTCCTATAACTCAATCTAACATACAAAAGGTACCTCGTCGGTGAAAATAATTACAGTTCGGACTTAGATTTTTTCCTACCGAGTGGCTACCGCGAAGAGTCGCCGACGACGACTTTAGAAATTATTTAAAAATCAACCGTAAGAGATGGAGCCGTGGTTTATTAAGCAAAAGTGCGTCAAATACGCTCCCATAACCGAACATAACATTTAAAAGATACGTCGTCGGTGAAAATATTTTCAATTCGGACTTAGTCTCTGTACGGAGAGCCTACCGAAAAGCGCTACCGACGAAGACTTTCTGATTAATTTAAAAATCAACCGTAAGAGATAGAGCCGTGGTTTATTAAGCAAAAGTGCTTCAAATGCGCTCCTATAACTCAATCTAACATATAAAAGGTACCTCGTCGGTGAAAATAATTACAGTTCGGACTTAGATTTTTTCCTACCGAGTGGCTACCGTGAAGAGTCGCCGACGACGACTTTAGAAATTATTTAAAAATCAACCGTAAGAGATGGAGCCGTGGTTTATTAAGCAAAAGTGCGTCAAATACGCTCCCATAACCGAACATAACATTTAAAAGATACGACGTCGGTGAAAATATTTTCAATTCGGACTTAGTCTCTGTACGGAGAGCCTACCGAAAAGCGCTACCGACGAAGACTTTCTGATTAATTTAAAAATCAACCGTAAGAGATAGAGCCGTGGTTTATTAAGCAAAAGTGCTTCAAATGCGCTCCTATAACTCAATCTAACATATAAAAGGTACCTCGTCGGTGAAAATAATTACAGTTCGGACTTAGATTTTTTCCTACCGAGTGGCTACCGTGAAGAGTCGCCGACGACGACTTTAGAAATTATTTAAAAATCAACCGTAAGAGATGGAGCCGTGGTTTATTAAGCAAAAGTGCGTCAAATACGCTCCCATAACCGAACATAACATTTAAAATATACGTCGTCGGTGAAAATGTTTTCAATTCGCACTTAGTCTCTGTACGGAGAGGCTACCGAGAAGCGCTACCGACGAGGACTTTCTGATTAATTCAAAAATCAACCGTAAGAGATAGAGCCGTGGTTTATTAAGCAAAAGTGCTTCAAATACGCTCCTATAACTCAATCTAACATATAAAAGGTACCTCGTCGGTGAAAATAATTACAGTTCGGACTTAGATTTTTTCCTACCGAGTGGCTACCGCGAAGAGTCGCCGACGACGACTTTAGAAATTATTTAAAAATCAACCGTAAGAGATGGAGCCGTGGTTTATTAAGCAAAAGTGCGTCAAATACGCTCCCATAACCGAACATAACATTTAAAAGATACGTCGTCGGTGAAAATATTTTCAATTCGGACTTAGTCTCTGTACGGAGAGCCTACCGAAAAGCGCTACCGACGAGGACTTTCTGATTAATTTAAAAATCAACCGTAAGAGATAGAGCCGTGGTTTATTAAGCAAAAGTGCTTCAAATGCGCTCCTATAACTCAATCTAACATATAAAAGGTACCTCGTCGGTGAAAATAATTACAGTTCGGACTTAGATTTTTTCCTACCGAGTGGCTACCGTGAAGAGTCGCCGACGACGACTTTAGAAATTATTTAAAAATCAACCGTAAGAGATGGAGCCGTGGTTTATTAAGCAAAAGTGCGTCAAATACGCTCCCATAACCGAACATAACATTTAAAAGATACGTCGTCGGTGAAAATGTTTTCAATTCGGACTTAGTCTCTGTACGGAGAGGCTACCGAGAAGCGCTACCGACGAGGACTTTCTGATTAATTCAAAAATCAACCGTAAGAGATAGAGCCGTGGTTTATTAAGCAAAAGTGCTTCAAATACGCTCCTATAACTCAATCTAACATATAAAAGGTACCTCGTCGGTGAAAATAATTACAGTTCGGACTTAGATTTTTTCCTACCGAGTGGCTACCGCGAAGAGTCGCCGACGACGACTTTAGAAATTATTTAAAAATCAACCGTAAGAGATGGAGCCGTGGTTTATTCAGCAAAAGTGCGTCAAATACGCTCCCATAACCGAACATAACATTTAAAAGATACGTCGTCGGTGAAAATATTTTCAATTCGGACTTAGTCTCTGTACGGAGAGCCTACCGAAAAGCGCTACCGACGAGGTCTTTCTGATTAATTTAAAAATCAACCGTAAGAGATAGAGCCGTGGTTTATTAAGCAAAAGTGCTTCAAATGCGCTCCTATAACTCAATCTAACATATAAAAGGTACCTCGTCGGTGAAAATAATTACAGTTCGGACTTAGATTTTTTCCTACCGAGTGGCTACCGTGAAGAGTCGCCGACGACGACTTTAGAAATTATTTAAAAATCAACCGTAAGAGATGGAGCCGTGGTTTATTAAGCAAAAGTGCGTCAAATACGCTCCCATAACCGAACATAACATTTAAAAGATACGACGTCGGTGAAAATATTTTCAATTCGGACTTAGTCTCTGTCCGAAGGGGCTACCGAGAAGCGCTACCGACGAAGACTTTCTGATTAATTTAAAAATTAACCGTAAGAGATAGAGCCGTGGTTTATTAAGCAAAAGTGCTTCAAATACGCTCCTATAACTCAATCTAACATATAAAAGGTACCTCGTCGGTGAAAATAATTACAGTTCGGACTTAGATTTTTTCCTACCGAGTGGCTACCGTGAAGAGTCGCCGACGACGACTTTAGAAATTATTTAAAAATCAACCGTAAGAGATGGAGCCGTGGTTTATTAAGCAAAAGTGCGTCAAATACGCTCCCATAACCGAACATAACATTTAAAAGATACGACGTCGGTGAAAATATTTTCAATTCGGACTTAGTCTCTGTACGGAGAGCCTACCGAAAAGCGCTACCGACGAAGACTTTCTGATTAATTTAAAAATCAACCGTAAGAGATAGAGCCGTGGTTTATTAAGCAAAAGTGCTTCAAATGCGCTCCTATAACTCAATCTAACATATAAAAGGTACCTCGTCGGTGAAAATAATTACAGTTCGGACTTAGATTTTTTCCTACCGAGTGGCTACCGTGAAGAGTCGCCGACGACGACTTTAGAAATTATTTAAAAATCAACCGTAAGAGATGGAGCCGTGGTTTATTAAGCAAAAGTGCGTCAAATACGCTCCCATAACCGAACATAACATTTGAAAGATACGTCGTCGGTGAAAATATTTTCAATTCGGATTTAGTCTCTGTACGGAGAGGCTACCGAGAAGCGCTACCGACGAAGACTTTCTGATTAATTTAAAAATCAACCGTAAGAGATAGAGCCGTGGTTTATTAAGCAAAAGTGCTTCAAATACGCTCCTATAACTCAATCTAACATACAAAAGGTACCTCGTCGGTGAAAATAATTACAGTTCGGACTTAGATTTTTTCCTACCGAGTGGCTACCGCGAAGAGTCGCCGAGGACGACTTTAGAAATTATTTAAAAATCAACCGTAAGAGATGGAGCCGTGGTTTATTAAGCAAAAGTGCGTCAAATACGCTCCCATAACCGAACATAACATTTAAAAGATACGTCGTCGGTGAAAATATTTTCAATTCGGACTTAGTCTCTGTACGGAGAGCCTACCGAAAAGCGCTACCGACGAAGACTTTCTGATTAATTTAAAAATCAACCGTAAGAGATAGAGCCGTGGTTTATTAAGCAAAAGTGCTTCAAATGCGCTCCTATAACTCAATCTAACATATAAAAGGTACCTCGTCGGTGAAAATAATTACAGTTCGGACTTAGATTTTTTCCTACCGAGTGGCTACCGTGAAGAGTCGCCGACGACGACTTTAGAAATTATTTAAAAATCAACCGTAAGAGATGGAGCCGTGGTTTATTAAGCAAAAGTGCGTCAAATACGCTCCCATAACCGAACATAACATTTAAAAGATACGACGTCGGTGCAAATATTTTCAATTCGGACTTAGTCTCTGTACGGAGAGCCTACCGAAAAGCGCTACCGACGAAGACTTTCTGATTAATTTAAAAATCAACCGTAAGAGATAGAGCCGTGGTTTATTAAGCAAAAGTGCTTCAAATGCGCTCCTATAACTCAATCTAACATATAAAAGGTACCTCGTCGGTGAAAATAATTACAGTTCGGACTTAGATTTTTTCCTACCGAGTGGCTACCGTGAAGAGTCGCCGACGACGACTTTAGAAATTATTTAAAAATCAACCGTAAGAGATGGAGCCGTGGTTTATTAAGCAAAAGTGCGTCAAATACGCTCCCATAACCGAACATAACATTTAAAATATACGTCGTCGGTGAAAATGTTTTCAATTCGGACTTAGTCTCTGTACGGAGAGGCTACCGAGAAGCGCTACCGACGAGGACTTTCTGATTAATTCAAAAATCAACCGTAAGAGATAGAGCCGTGGTTTATTAAGCAAAAGTGCTTAAAATACGCTCCTATAACTCAATCTAACATATAAAAGGTACCTCGTCGGTGAAAATAATTACAGTTCGGACTTAGATTTTTTCCTACCGAGTGGCTACCGCGAAGAGTCGCCGACGACGACTTTAGAAATTATTTAAAAGCAACCGTAAGAGATGGAGCCGTGGTTTATTAAGCAAAAGTGCGTCAAATACGCTCCCATAACCGAACATAACATTTAAAAGATACGACGTCGGTGAAAATATTTTCAATTCGGACTTAGTCTCTGTACGGAGAGGCTACCGAGAAGCGCTACCGACGAAGACTTTCTGATTAATTTAAAAATCTACCGTAAGAGATAGAGCCGTGGTTTATTAAGCAAAAGTGCTTCAAATACGCTCCTATAACTCAATCTAACATATAAAAGGTACCTCGTCGGTGAAAATAATTACAGTTCGGACTTAGATTTTTTCCTACCGAGTGGCTACCGTGAAGAGTCGCCGACGACGACTTTAGAAATTATTTAAAAATCAACCGTAAGAGATGGAGCCGTGGTTTATTAAGCAAAAGTGCGTCAAATACGCTCCCATAACCGAACATAACATTTAAAAGATACGTCGTCGGTGAAAATATTTTCAATTCGGACTTAGTCTCTGTCCGAAGAGGCTACCGAGAAGCGCTACCGACGAAGACTTTCTCATTAATTTAAAAATCAACCGTAAGAGATGGAGCCGTGGTTTATTAAGCAAAAGTGCTTCAAATACGCTCCTATAACTCAATCTAACATATAAAAGGTACCTCGTCGGTGAAAATAATTACAGTTCGGACTTAGATTTTTTCCTACCGAGTGGCTACCGCGAAGAGTCGCCGACGACGACTTTAGAAATTATTTAAAAATCAACCGTAAGAGATGGAGCCGTGGTTTATTAAGCAAAAGTGCGTCAAATACGCTCCCATAACCGAACATAACATTTAAAAGATACGACGTCGGTGAAAATATTTTCAATTCGGACTTAGTCTCTGTACGGAGAGGCTACCGAGAAGCGCTACCGACGAAGACTTTCTGATTAATTTAAAAATCAACCGTAAGAGATAGAGCCGTGGTTTATTAAGCAAAAGTGCTTCAAATGCGCTCCTATAACTCAATCTAACATATAAAAGGTACCTCGTCCGTGAAAATAATTACAGTTCGGACTTAGATTTTTTCCTACCGAGTGGCTACCGCGAAGAGTCGCCGACGACGACTTTAGAAATTATTTAAAAATCAACCGTAAGAGATGGAGCCGTGGTTTATTAAGCAAAAGTGCGTCAAATACGCTCCCATAACCGAACATAACATTTAAAAGATACGTCGTCGGTGAAAATATTTTCAATTCGGACTTAGTCTCTGTACGGAGAGGCTACCGAGAAGCGCTACCGACGAGGAGTTTCTGATTAATTTAAAAATCAACCGTAAGAGATAGAGCCGTGGTTTATTAAGCAAAAGTGCTTCAAATACGCTCCTATAACTCAATCTAACATATAAAAGGTACCTCGTCGGTGAAAATAATTACAGTTCGGACTTAGAATTTTTCCTACCGAGTGGCTACCGCGAAGAGTCGCCGACGACGACTTTAGAAATTATTTAAAAATCAACCGTAAGAGATGGAGCCGTGGTTTATTAAGCAAAAGTGCGTCAAAGTCTCTGTACGGAGAGGCTACCGAGAAGCGCTACCGACGAAGACTTTCTGATTAATTTAAAAATCAACCGTAAGAGATAGAGCCGTGGTTTATTAAGCAAAAGTGCTTCAAATGCGCTCCTATAACTCAATCTAACATATAAAAGGTACCTCGTCCGTGAAAATAATTACAGTTCGGACTTAGATTTTTTCCTACCGAGTGGCTACCGCGAAGAGTCGCCGACGACGACTTTAGAAATTATTTAAAAATCAACCGTAAGAGATGGAGCCGTGGTTTATTAAGCAAAAGTGCGTCAAATACGCTCCCATAACCGAACATAACATTTAAAAGATACGTCGTCGGTGAAAATATTTTCAATTCGGACTTAGTCTCTGTACGGAGAGGCTACCGAGAAGCGCTACCGACGAGGAGTTTCTGATTAATTTAAAAATCAACCGTAAGAGATAGAGCCGTGGTTTATTAAGCAAAAGTGCTTCAAATACGCTCCTGTAACTCAATCTAACATATAAAAGGTACCTCGTCCGTGAAAATAATTACAGTTCGGACTTAGATTTTTTCCTACCGAGTGGCTACCGCGAAGAGTCGCCGACGACGACTTTAGAAATTATTTAAAAATCAACCGTAAGAGATGGAGCCGTGGTTTATTAAGCAAAAGTGCGTCAAATACGCTCCCATAACCGAACATAACATTTAAAAGATACGACGTCGGTGAAAATATTTTCAATTCGGACTTAGTCTCTGTCCGAAGAGGCTACCGAGAAGCGCTACCGACGAAGACTTTCTGATTAATTTAAAAATCTACCGTAAGAGATAGAGCCGTGGTTTATTAAGCAAAAGTGCTTCAAATACGCTCCTATAACTCAATCTAACATATAAAAGGTACCTCGTCGGTGAAAATAATTACAGTTCGGACTTACATTTTTTCCTACCGAGTGGCTACCGCGAAGAGTCGCCGACGACGACTTTAGAAATTATTTAAAAATCAACCGTAAGAGATGGAGCCGTGGTTTATTAAGCAAAAGTGCGTCAAATACGCTCCCATAACCGAACATAACATTTAAAAGATACGTCGTCGGTGAAAATATTTTCAATTCGGACTTAGTCTCTGTCCGAAGAGGCTACCGAGAAGCGCTACCGACGAAGACTTTCTCATTAATTTAAAAATCAACCGTAAGAGATGGAGCCGTGGTTTATTAAGCAAAAGTGCTTCAAATACGCTCCTATAACTCAATCTAACATATAAAAGGTACCTCGTCGGTGAAAATAATTACAGTTCGGACTTAGATTTTTTCCTACCGAGTGGCTACCGCGAAGAGTCGCCGACGACGACTTTAGAAATTATTTAAAAGCAACCGTAAGAGATGGAGCCGTGGTTTATTAAGCAAAAGTGCGTCAAATACGCTCCCATAACCGAACATAACATTTAAAAGATACGACGTCGGTGAAAATATTTTCAATTCGGACTTAGTCTCTGTACGGAGAGGCTACCGAGAAGCGCTACCGACGAAGACTTTCTGATTAATTTAAAAATCAACCGTAAGAGATAGAGCCGTGGTTTATTAAGCAAAAGTGCTTCAAATGCGCTCCTATAACTCAATCTAACATATAAAAGGTACCTCGTCCGTGAAAATAATTACAGTTCGGACTTAGATTTTTTCCTACCGAGTGGCTACCGCGAAGAGTCGCCGACGACGACTTTAGAAATTATTTAAAAATCAACCGTAAGAGATGGAGCCGTGGTTTATTAAGCAAAAGTGCGTCAAATACGCTCCCATAACCGAACATAACATTTAAAAGATACGACGTCGGTGAAAATATTTTCAATTCGGACTTAGTCTCTGTACGGAGAGGCTACCGAGAAGCGCTACCGACGAAGACTTTCTGATTAATTTAAAAATCACCCGTAAAAGATAGAGCCGTGGTTTATTAAGCAAAAGTGCTTCAAATACGCTCCTGTAACTCAATCTAACATATAAAAGGTACCTCGTCCGTGAAAATAATTACAGTTCGGACTTAGATTTTTTCCTACCGAGTGGCTACCGCGAAGAGTCGCCGACGACGACTTTAGAAATTATTTAAAAATCAACCGTAAGAGATGGAGCCGTGGTTTATTAAGCAAAAGTGCGTCAAATACGCTCCCATAACCGAACATAACATTTAAAAGATACGACGTCGGTGAAAATATTTTCAATTCGGACTTAGTCTCTGTCCGAAGAGGCTACCGAGAAGCGCTACCGACGAAGACTTTCTGATTAATTTAAAAATCTACCGTAAGAGATAGAGCCGTGGTTTATTAAGCAAAAGTGCTTCAAATACGCTCCTATAACTCAATCTAACATATAAAAGGTACCTCGTCGGTGAAAATAATTACAGTTCGGACTTAGATTTTTTCCTACCGAGTGGCTACCGTGAAGAGTCGCCGACGACGACTTTAGAAATTATTTAAAAATCAACCGTAAGAGATGGAGCCGTGGTTTATTAAGCAAAAGTGCGTCAAATACGCTCCCATAACCGAACATAACATTTAAAAGATACGTCGTCGGTGAAAATATTTTCAATTCGGACTTAGTCTCTGTCCGAAGAGGCTACCGAGAAGCGCTACCGACGAAGACTTTCTGATTAATTTAAAAATCAACCGTAAGAGATGGAGCCGTGGTTTATTAAGCAAAAGTGCTTCAAATACGCTCCTATAACTCAATCTAACATATAAAAGGTACCTCGTCCGTGAAAATAATTACAGTTCGGACTTAGATTTTTTCCTACCGAGTGGCTACCGCGAAGAGTCGCCGACGACGACTTTAGAAATTATTTAAAAATCAACCGTAAGAGATGGAGCCGTGGTTTATTAAGCAAAAGTGCGTCAAATACGCTCCCATAACCGAACATAACATTTAAAAGATACGTCGTCGGTGAAAATATTTTCAATTCGGACTTAGTCTCTGTACGGAGAGGCTACCGAGAAGCGCTACCGACGAGGAGTTTCTGATTAATTTAAAAATCAACCGTAAGAGATAGAGCCGTGGTTTATTAAGCAAAAGTGCTTCAAATACGCTCCTATAACTCAATCTAACATATAAAAGGTACCTCGTCGGTGAAAATAATTACAGTTCGGACTTAGAATTTTTCCTACCGAGTGGCTACCGCGAAGAGTCGCCGACGACGACTTTAGAAATTATTTAAAAATCAACCGTAAGAGATGGAGCCGTGGTTTATTAAGCAAAAGTGCGTCAAATACGCTCCCATAACCGAACATAACATTTAAAAGATACGACGTCGGTGAAAATATTTTCAATTCGGACTTAGTCTCTGTACGGAGAGGCTACCGAGAAGCGCTACCGACGAAGACTTTCTGATTAATTTAAATATCAACCGTAAGAGATAGAGCCGTGGTTTATTAAGCAAAAGTGCTTCAAATGCGCTCCTATAACTCAATCTAACATATAAAAGGTACCTCGTCCGTGAAAATAATTACAGTTCGGACTTAGATTTTTTCCTACCGAGTGGCTACCGCGAAGAGTCGCCGACGACGACTTTAGAAATTATTTAAAAATCAACCGTAAGAGATGGAGCCGTGGTTTATTAAGCAAAAGTGCGTCAAATACGCTCCCATAACCGAACATAACATTTAAAAGATACGTCGTCGGTGAAAATATTTTCAATTCGGACTTTGTCTCTGTACGGAGAGGCTACCGAGAAGCGCTACCGACGAGGACTTTCTGATTAATTTAAAAATCAACCGTAAGAGATAGTGCCGTGGTTTATTAAGCAAAAGTGCTTCAAATGCGCTCCTATAACTCAATCTGACATATAAAAGGTACCTCGTCCGTGAAAATAATTACAGTTCGGACTTAGATTTTTTCCTACCGAGTGGCTACCGCGAAGAGTCGCCGACGACGACTTTAGAAATTATTTAAAAATCAACCGTAAGAGATGGAGCCGTGGTTTATTAAGCAAAAGTGCGTCAAATACGCTCCCATAACCGAACATAACATTTAAAAGATACGACGTCGGTGAAAATATTTTCAATTCGGACTTAGTCTCTGTACGGAGAGGCTACCGAGAAGCGCTACCGACGAAGACTTTCTGATTAATTTAAAAATCACCCGTAAAAGATAGAGCCGTGGTTTATTAAGCAAAAGTGCTTCAAATGCGCTCCTATAACTCAATCTAACATATAAAAGGTACCTCGTCCGTGAAAATAATTACAGTTCGGACTTAGATTTTTTCCTACCGAGTGGCTACCGCGAAGAGTCGCCGACGACGACTTTAGAAATTATTTAAAAATCAACCGTAAGAGATGGAGCCGTGGTTTATTAAGCAAAAGTGCGTCAAATACGCTCCCATAACCGAACATAACATTTAAAAGATACGACGTCGGTGAAAATATTTTCAATTCGGACTTAGTCTCTGTCCGAAGAAGCTACCGAGAAGCGCTACCGACGAAGACTTTCTGATTAATTTAAAAATCTACCGTAAGAGATAGAGCCGTGGTTTATTAAGCAAAAGTGCTTCAAATACGCTCCTATAACTCAATCTAACATATAAAAGGTACCTCGTCGGTGAAAATAATTACAGTTCGGACATAGATTTTTTCCTACCGAGTGGCTACCGTGAAGAGTCGCCGACGACGACTTTAGAAATTATTTAAAAATCAACCGTAAGAGATGGAGCCGTGGTTTATTAAGCAAAAGTGCGTCAAATACGCTCCCATAACCGAACATAACATTTAAAAGATACGTCGTCGGTGAAAATATTTTCAATTCGGACTTAGTCTCTGTCCGAAGAGGCTACCGAGAAGCGCTACCGACGAAGACTTTCTGATTAATTTAAAAATCAACCGTAAGAGATGGAGCCGTGGTTTATTAAGCAAAAGTGCTTCAAATACGCTCCTATAACTCAATCTAACATATAAAAGGTACCTCGTCGGTGAAAATAATTACAGTTCGGACTTAGATTTTTTCCTACCGAGTGGCTACCGCGAAGAGTCGCCGACGACGACTTTAGAAATTATTTAAAAATCAACCGTAAGAGATGGAGCCGTGGTTTATTAAGCAAAAGTGCGTCAAATACGCTCCCATAACCGAACATAACATTTAAAAGATACGACGTCGGTGAAAATATTTTCAATTCGGACTTAGTCTCTGTACGGAGAGGCTACCGAGAAGCGCTACCGACGAAGACTTTCTGATTAATTTAAAAATCAACCGTAAGAGATAGAGCCGTGGTTTATTAAGCAAAAGTGCTTCAAATGCGCTCCTATAACTCAATCTAACATATAAAAGGTACCTCGTCCGTGAAAATAATTACAGTTCGGACTTAGATTTTTTCCTACCGAGTGGCTACCGCGAAGAGTCGCCGACGACGACTTTAGAAATTATTTAAAAATCAACCGTAAGAGATGGAGCCGTGGTTTATTAAGCAAAAGTGCGTCAAATACGCTCCCATAACCGAACATAACATTTAAAAGATACGACGTCGGTGAAAATATTTTCAATTCGGACTTAGTCTCTGTCCGAAGGGGCTACCGAGAAGCGCTACCGACGAGGACTTTCTGATTAATTTAAAAATCAACCGTAAGAGATAGAGCCGTGGTTTATTAAGCAAAAGTGCTTCAAATGCGCTCCTATAACTCAATCTAACATATAAAAGGTACCTCGTCGGTGAAAATAATTACACTTCGGACTTAAATTTTTTCCTACCGAGTGGCTACCGTGAAGAGTCGCCGACGACGACTTTAGAAATTATTTAAAAATCAACCATAAGAGATGGAGCCGTGGTTTATTAAGCAAAAGTGCGTCAAATACGCTCCCATAACCGAACATAACATTTAAAAGATACGTCGTCGGTGAAAATATTTTCAATTCGGACTTAGTCTCTGTACGGAGAGGCTACCGAGAAGCGCTACCGACGAGGACTTTCTGATTAATTTAAAAATCAACCGTAAGAGATAGTGCCGTGGTTTATTAAGCAAAAGTGCTTCAAATGCGCTCCTATAACTCAATCTGACATATAAAAGGTACCTCGTCCGTGAAAATAATTACAGTTCGGACTTAGATTTTTTCCTACCGAGTGGCTACCGCGAAGAGTCGCCGACGACGACTTTAGAAATTATTTAAAAATCAACCGTAAGAGATGGAGCCGTGGTTTATTAAGCAAAAGTGCGTCAAATACGCTCCCATAACCGAACATAACATTTAAAAGATACGACGTCGGTGAAAATATTTTCAATTCGGACTTAGTCTCTGTCCGAAGAGGCTACCGAGAAGCGCTACCGACGAAGACTTTCTGATTATTTTAAAAATCAACCGTAAGAGATAGAGCCGTGGTTTATTAAGCAAAAGTGCTTCAAATGCGCTCCTATAACTCAATCTAACATATAAAAGGTACCTCGTCGGTGAAAATAATTACAGTTCGGACTTAGATTTTTTCCTACCGAGTGGCTACCGCGAAGAGTCGCCGACGACGACTTTAGAAATTATTTAAAAATCAACCGTAAGAGATGGAGCCGTGGTTTATTAAGCAAAAGTGCGTCAAATACGCTCCCATAACCGAACATAACATTTAAAAGATACGACGTCGGTGAAAATATTTTCAATTCGGACTTAGTCTCTGTACGGAGAGGCTACCGAGAAGCGCTACCGACGAAGACTTTCTGATTAATTTAAAAATCAACCGTAAGAGATAGAGCCGTGGTTTATTAAGCAAAAGTGCTTCAAATGCGCTCCTATAACTCAATCTAACATATAAAAGGTACCTCGTCCGTGAAAATAATTACAGTTCGGACTTAGATTTTTTCCTACCGAGTGGCTACCGCGAAGAGTCGCCGACGACGACTTTAGAAATTATTTAAAAATCAACCGTAAGAGATGGAGCCGTGGTTTATTAAACAAAAGTGCGTCAAATACGCTCCCATAACCGAACATAACATTTAAAAGATACGACGTCGGTGAAAATATTTTCAATTCGGACTTAGTCTCTGTACGGAGAGGCTACCGAGAAGCGCTACCGACGAAGACTTTCTGATTAATTTAAAAATCAACCGTAAGAGATGGAGCCGTGGTTTATTAAGCAAAAGTGCTTCAAATACGCTCCTATAACTCAATCTAACATATAAAAGGTACCTCGTCGGTGAAAATAATTACAGTTCGGACTTAGATTTTTTCCTACCGAGTGGCTACCGCGAAGAGTCGCCGACGACGACTTTAGAAATTATTTAAAAATCAACCGTAAGAGATGGAGCCGTGGTTTATTAAGCAAAAGTGCGTCAAATACGCTCCCATAACCGAACATAACATTTAAAAGATACGACGTCGGTGAAAATATTTTCAATTCGGACTTAGTCTCTGTACGGAGAGGCTACCGAGAAGCGCTACCGACGAAGACTTTCTGATTAATTTAAAAATCAACCGTAAGAGATGGAGCCGTGGTTTATTAAGCAAAAGTGCTTCAAATACGCTCCTATAACTCAATCTAACATATAAAAGGTACCTCGTCGGTGAAAATAATTACAGTTCGGACTTAGATTTTTTCCTACCGAGTGGCTACCGTGAAGAGTCGCCGACGACGACTTTAGAAATTATTTAAAAATCAACCGTAAGAGATGGAGCCGTGGTTTATTAAGCAAAAGTGCGTCAAATACGCTCCCATAACCGAACATAACATTTAAAAGATACGACGTCGGTGAAAATATTTTCAATTCGGACTTAGTCTCTGTACGGAGAGGCTACCGAGAAGCGCTACCGACGAAGACTTTCTGATTAATTTAAAAATCAACCGTAAGAGATAGAGCCGTGGTTTATTAAGCAAAAGTGCTTCAAATGCGCTCCTATAACTCAATCTAACATATAAAAGGTACCTCGTCCGTGAAAATAATTACAGTTCGGACTTAGATTTTTTCCTACCGAGTGGCTACCGCGAAGAGTCGCCGACGACGACTTTAGAAATTATTTAAAAATCAACCGTAAGAGATGGAGCCGTGGTTTATTAAGCAAAAGTGCGTCAAATACGCTCCCATAACCGAACATAACATTTAAAAGATACGACGTCGGTGAAAATATTTTCAATTCGGACTTAGTCTCTGTCCGAAGGGGCTACCGAGAAGCGCTACCGACGAGGACTTTCTGATTAATTTAAAAATCAACCGTAAGAGATAGAGCCGTGGTTTATTAAGCAAAAGTGCTTCAAATGCGCTCCTATAACTCAATCTAACATATAAAAGGTACCTCGTCGGTGAAAATAATTACACTTCGGACTTAGATTTTTTCCTACCGAGTGGCTACCGTGAAGAGTCGCCGACGACGACTTTAGAAATTATTTAAAAATCAACCATAAGAGATGGAGCCGTGGTTTATTAAGCAAAAGTGCGTCAAATACGCTCCCATAACCGAACATAACATTTAAAAGATACGTCGTCGGTGAAAATATTTTCAATTCGGACTTAGTCTCTGTACGGAGAGGCTACCGAGAAGCGCTACCGACGAGGACTTTCTGATTAATTTAAAAATCAACCGTAAGAGATAGTGCCGTGGTTTATTAAGCAAAAGTGCTTCAAATGCGCTCCTATAACTCAATCTGACATATAAAAGGTACCTCGTCCGTGAAAATAATTACAGTTCGGACTTAGATTTTTTCCTACCGAGTGGCTACCGCGAAGAGTCGCCGACGACGACTTTAGAAATTATTTAAAAATCAACCGTAAGAGATGGAGCCGTGGTTTATTAAGCAAAAGTGCGTCAAATACGCTCCCATAACCGAACATAACATTTAAAAGATACGACGTCGGTGAAAATATTTTCAATTCGGACTTAGTCTCTGTCCGAAGAGGCTACCGAGAAGCGCTACCGACGAAGACTTTCTGATTATTTTAAAAATCAACCGTAAGAGATAGAGCCGTGGTTTATTAAGCAAAAGTGCTTCAAATGCGCTCCTATAACTCAATCTAACATATAAAAGGTACCTCGTCGGTGAAAATAATTACAGTTCGGACTTAGATTTTTTCCTACCGAGTGGCTACCGCGAAGAGTCGCCGACGACGACTTTAGAAATTATTTAAAAATCAACCGTAAGAGATGGAGCCGTGGTTTATTAAGCAAAAGTGCGTCAAATACGCTCCCATAACCGAACATAACATTTAAAAGATACGACGTCGGTGAAAATATTTTCAATTCGGACTTAGTCTCTGTACGGAGAGGCTACCGAGAAGCGCTACCGACGAAGACTTTCTGATTAATTTAAAAATCAACCGTAAGAGATAGAGCCGTGGTTTATTAAGCAAAAGTGCTTCAAATGCGCTCCTATAACTCAATCTAACATATAAAAGGTACCTCGTCCGTGAAAATAATTACAGTTCGGACTTAGATTTTTTCCTACCGAGTGGCTACCGCGAAGAGTCGCCGACGACGACTTTAGAAATTATTTAAAAATCAACCGTAAGAGATGGAGCCGTGGTTTATTAAACAAAAGTGCGTCAAATACGCTCCCATAACCGAACATAACATTTAAAAGATACGACGTCGGTGAAAATATTTTCAATTCGGACTTAGTCTCTGTACGGAGAGGCTACCGAGAAGCGCTACCGACGAAGACTTTCTGATTAATTTAAAAATCAACCGTAAGAGATAGAGCCGTGGTTTATTAAGCAAAAGTGCTTCAAATTCGCTCCTGTAACTCAATCTAACATATAAAAGGTACCTCGTCCGTGAAAATAATTACAGTTCGGACTTAGATTTTTTCCTATCGAGTGGCTACCGCGAAGAGTCGCCGACGACGACTTTAGAAATTATTTAAAAATCAACCGTACGAGATGGAGCCGTGGTTTATGAAGCAAAAGTGCGTCAAATACGCTCCCATAACCGAACATAACATTTAAAAGATACGACGTCGGTGAAAATATTTTCAATTCGGACTTAGTCTCTGTCCGAAGAGGCTACCGAGAAGCGCTACCGACGAAGACTTTCTGATTAATTTAAAAATCTACCGTAAGAGATAGAGCCGTGGTTTATTAAGCAAAAGTGCTTCAAATACGCTCCTATAACTCAATCTAACATATAAAAGGTACCTCGTCCGTGAAAATAATTACAGTTCGGACTTAGATTTTTTCCTACCGAGTGGCTACCGCGAAGAGTCGCCGACGACGACTTTAGAAATTATTTAAAAATCAACCGTAAGAGATGGAGCCGTGGTTTATTAAGCAAAAGTGCGTCAAATACGCTCCCATAACCGAAAATAGCATTTAAAAGATACGACGTCGGTGAAAATATTTTCAATTCGGACTTAGTCTCTGTCCGAAGAGGCTACCGAGAAGCGCTACCGACGAAGGCTTTCTGATTAATTTAAAAATCAACCGTAAGAGATGGAGCCGTGGTTTATTAAGCAAAAGTGCGTCAAATACGCTCCCATAACCGAACATAACATTTAAAAGATACGTCGTCGGTGAAAATATTTTCAATTCGGACTTAGTCTCTGTACGGAGAGGCTACCGAGAAGCGCTACCGACGAAGACTTTCTGATTAATTTAAAAATCAACCGTAAGAGATAGAGCCGTGGTTTATTAAGCAAAAGTGCTTCAAATACGCTCCTATAACTCAATCTAACATATAAAAGGTACCTCGTCGGTGAAAATAATTACAGTTCGGACTTAGATTTTTTCCTACCGAGTGGCTACCGCGAAGAGTCGCCGACGACGACTTTAGAAATTATTTAAAAATCAACCGTAAGAGATGGAGCCGTGGTTTATTAAGCAAAAGTGCGTCAAATACGCTCCCATAACCGAACATAACATTTAAAAGATACGACGTCGGTGAAAATATTTTCAATTCGGACTTAGTCTCTGTCCGAAGAGGCTACCGAGAAGCGCTACCGACGAAGACTTTCTGATTAATTTAAAAATCTACCGTAAGAGATAGTGCCGTGGTTTATTAAGCAAAAGTGCTTAAAATACGCTCCTATAACTCAATCTAACATATAAAAGGTACCTCGTCCGTGAAAATAATTACAGTTCGGACTTAGATTTTTTCCTACCGAGTGGCTACCGCGAAGAGTCGCCGACGACGACTTTAGAAATTATTTAAAAATCAACCGTAAGAGATGGAGCCGTGGTTTATTAAGCAAAAGTGCGTCAAATACGCTCCCATAACCGAAAATAGCATTTAAAAGATACGACGTCGGTGAAAATATTTTCAATTCGGACTTAGTCTCTGTCCGAAGAGGCTACCGAGAAGCGCTACCGACGAAGACTTTCTGATTATTTTAAAAATCAACCGTAAGAGATAGAGCCGTGGTTTATTAAGCAAAAGTGCTTCAAATGCGCTCCTATAACTCAATCTAACATATAAAAGGTACCTCGTCGGTGAAAATAATTACAGTTCGGACTTAGATTTTTTCCTACCGAGTGGCTACCGCGAAGAGTCGCCGACGACGACTTTAGAAATTATTTAAAAATCAACCGTAAGAGATGGAGCCGTGGTTTATTAAGCAAAAGTGCGTCAAATACGCTCCCATAACCGAACATAACATTTAAAAGATACGACGTCGGTGAAAATATTTTCAATTCGGACTTAGTCTCTGTACGGAGAGGCTACCGAGAAGCGCTACCGACGAAGATTTTCTGATTAATTTAAAAATCAACCGTAAGAGATAGAGCCGTGGTTTATTAAGCAAAAGTGCTTCAAATGCGCTCCTATAACTCAATCTAACATATAAAAGGTACCTCGTCCGTGAAAATAATTACAGTTCGGACTTAGATTTTTTCCTACCGAGTGGCTACCGCGAAGAGTCGCCGACGACGACTTTAGAAATTATTTAAAAATCAACCGTAAGAGATGGAGCCGTGGTTTATTAAACAAAAGTGCGTCAAATACGCTCCCATAACCGAACATAACATTTAAAAGATACGACGTCGGTGAAAATATTTTCAATTCGGACTTAGTCTCTGTACGGAGAGGCTACCGAGAAGCGCTACCGACGAAGACTTTCTGATTAATTTAAAAATCAACCGTAAGAGATAGAGCCGTGGTTTATTAAGCAAAAGTGCTTCAAATTCGCTCCTGTAACTCAATCTAACATATAAAAGGTACCTCGTCCGTGAAAATAATTACAGTTCGGACTTAGATTTTTTCCTACCGAGTGGCTACCGCGAAGAGTCGCCGACGACGACTTTAGAAATTATTTAAAAATCAACCGTAAGAGATGGAGCCGTGGTTTATGAAGCAAAAGTGCGTCAAATACGCTCCCATAACCGAACATAACATTTAAAAGATACGACGTCGGTGAAAATATTTTCAATTCGGACTTAGTCTCTGTCCGAAGAGGCTACCGAGAAGCGCTACCGACGAAGACTTTCTGATTAATTTAAAAATCTACCGTAAGAGATAGAGCCGTGGTTTATTAAGCAAAAGTGCTTCAAATACGCTCCTATAACTCAATCTAACATATAAAAGGTACCTCGTCCGTGAAAATAATTACAGTTCGGACTTAGATTTTTTCCTACCGAGTGGCTACCGCGAAGAGTCGCCGACGACGACTTTAGAAATTATTTAAAAATCAACCGTAAGAGATGGAGCCGTGGTTTATTAAGCAAAAGTGCGTCAAATACGCTCCCATAACCGAAAATAGCATTTAAAAGATACGACGTCGGTGAAAATATTTTCAATTCGGACTTAGTCTCTGTCCGAAGAGGCTACCGAGAAGCGCTACCGACGAAGGCTTTCTGATTAATTTAAAAATCAACCGTAAGAGATGGAGCCGTGGTTTATTAAGCAAAAGTGCGTCAAATACGCTCCCATAACCGAACATAACATTTAAAAGATACGTCGTCGGTGAAAATATTTTCAATTCGGACTTAGTCTCTGTACGGAGAGGCTACCGAGAAGCGCTACCGACGAAGACTTTCTGATTAATTTAAAAATCAACCGTAAGAGATAGAGCCGTGGTTTATTAAGCAAAAGTGCTTCAAATACGCTCCTATAACTCAATCTAACATATAAAAGGTACCTCGTCGGTGAAAATAATTACAGTTCGGACTTAGATTTTTTCCTACCGAGTGGCTACCGCGAAGAGTCGCCGACGACGACTTTAGAAATTATTTAAAAATCAACCGTAAGAGATGGAGCCGTGGTTTATTAAGCAAAAGTGCGTCAAATACGCTCCCATAACCGAACATAACATTTAAAAGATACGACGTCGGTGAAAATATTTTCAATTCGGACTTAGTCTCTGTCCGAAGAGGCTACCGAGAAGCGCTACCGACGAAGACTTTCTGATTAATTTAAAAATCTACCGTAAGAGATAGTGCCGTGGTTTATTAAGCAAAAGTGCTTAAAATACGCTCCTATAACTCAATCTAACATATAAAAGGTACCTCGTCCGTGAAAATAATTACAGTTCGGACTTAGATTTTTTCCTACCGAGTGGCTACCGCGAAGAGTCGCCGACGACGACTTTAGAAATTATTTAAAAATCAACCGTAAGAGATGGAGCCGTGGTTTATTAAGCAAAAGTGCGTCAAATACGCTCCCATAACCGAAAATAGCATTTAAAAGATACGACGTCGGTGAAAATATTTTCAATTCGGACTTAGTCTCTGTCCGAAGAGGCTACCGAGAAGCGCTACCGACGAAGACTTTCTGATTATTTTAAAAATCAACCGTAAGAGATAGAGCCGTGGTTTATTAAGCAAAAGTGCTTCAAATGCGCTCCTATAACTCAATCTAACATATAAAAGGTACCTCGTCCGTGAAAATAATTACAGTTCGGACTTAGATTTTTTCCTACCGAGTGGCTACCGCGAAGAGTCGCCGACGACGACTTTAGAAATTATTTAAAAATCAACCGTAAGAGATGGAGCCGTGGTTTATTAAGCAAAAGTGCGTCAAATACGCTCCCATAACCGAACATAACATTTAAAAGATACGACGTCGGTGAAAATATTTTCAATTCGGACTTAGTCTCTGTACGGAGAGGCTACCGAGAAGCGCTACCGACGAAGACTTTCTGATTAATTTAAAAATCAACCGTAAGAGATAGAGCCGTGGTTTATTAAGCAAAAGTGCTTCAAATGCGCTCCTATAACTCAATCTAACATATAAAAGGTACCTCGTCCGTGAAAATAATTACAGTTCGGACTTAGATTTTTTCCTACCGAGTGGCTACCGCGAAGAGTCGCCGACGACGACTTTAGAAATTATTTAAAAATCAACCGTAAGAGATGGAGCCGTGGTTTATTAAACAAAAGTGCGTCAAATACGCTCCCATAACCGAACATAACATTTAAAAGATACGACGTCGGTGAAAATATTTTCAATTCGGACTTAGTCTCTGTACGGAGAGGCTACCGAGAAGCGCTACCGACGAAGACTTTCTGATTAATTTAAAAATCAACCGTAAGAGATAGAGCCGTGGTTTATTAAGCAAAAGTGCTTCAAATTCGCTCCTGTAACTCAATCTAACATATAAAAGGTACCTCGTCCGTGAAAATAATTACAGTTCGGACTTAGATTTTTTCCTACCGAGTGGCTACCGCGAAGAGTCGCCGACGACGACTTTAGAAATTATTTAAAAATCAACCGTAAGAGATGGAGCCGTGGTTTATGAAGCAAAAGTGCGTCAAATACGCTCCCATAACCGAACATAACATTTAAAAGATACGACGTCGGTGAAAATATTTTCAATTCGGACTTAGTCTCTGTCCGAAGAGGCTACCGAGAAGCGCTACCGACGAAGACTTTCTGATTAATTTAAAAATCTACCGTAAGAGATAGAGCCGTGGTTTATTAAGCAAAAGTGCTTCAAATACGCTCCTATAACTCAATCTAACATATAAAAGGTACCTCGTCCGTGAAAATAATTACAGTTCGGACTTAGATTTTTTCCTACCGAGTGGCTACCGCGAAGAGTCGCCGACGACGACTTTAGAAATTATTTAAAAATCAACCGTAAGAGATGGAGCCGTGGTTTATTAAGCAAAAGTGCGTCAAATACGCTCCCATAACCGAAAATAGCATTTAAAAGATACGACGTCGGTGAAAATATTTTCAATTCGGACTTAGTCTCTGTCCGAAGAGGCTACCGAGAAGCGCTACCGACGAAGGCTTTCTGATTAATTTAAAAATCAACCGTAAGAGATGGAGCCGTGGTTTATTAAGCAAAAGTGCGTCAAATACGCTCCCATAACCGAACATAACATTTAAAAGATACGTCGTCGGTGAAAATATTTTCAATTCGGACTTAGTCTCTGTACGGAGAGGCTACCGAGAAGCGCTACCGACGAAGACTTTCTGATTAATTTAAAAATCAACCGTAAGAGATAGAGCCGTGGTTTATTAAGCAAAAGTGCTTCAAATACGCTCCTATAACTCAATCTAACATATAAAAGGTACCTCGTCGGTGAAAATAATTACAGTTCGGACTTAGATTTTTTCCTACCGAGTGGCTACCGCGAAGAGTCGCCGACGACGACTTTAGAAATTATTTAAAAATCAACCGTAAGAGATGGAGCCGTGGTTTATTAAGCAAAAGTGCGTCAAATACGCTCCCATAACCGAACATAACATTTAAAAGATACGACGTCGGTGAAAATATTTTCAATTCGGACTTAGTCTCTGTCCGAAGAGGCTACCGAGAAGCGCTACCGACGAAGACTTTCTGATTAATTTAAAAATCTACCGTAAGAGATAGTGCCGTGGTTTATTAAGCAAAAGTGCTTAAAATACGCTCCTATAACTCAATCTAACATATAAAAGGTACCTCGTCCGTGAAAATAATTACAGTTCGGACTTAGATTTTTTCCTACCGAGTGGCTACCGCGAAGAGTCGCCGACGACGACTTTAGAAATTATTTAAAAATCAACCGTAAGAGATGGAGCCGTGGTTTATTAAGCAAAAGTGCGTCAAATACGCTCCCATAACCGAAAATAGCATTTAAAAGATACGACGTCGGTGAAAATATTTTCAATTCGGACTTAGTCTCTGTCCGAAGAGGCTACCGAGAAGCGCTACCGACGAAGACTTTCTGATTATTTTAAAAATCAACCGTAAGAGATAGAGCCGTGGTTTATTAAGCAAAAGTGCTTCAAATGCGCTCCTATAACTCAATCTAACATATAAAAGGTACCTCGTCGGTGAAAATAATTACAGTTCGGACTTAGATTTTTTCCTACCGAGTGGCTACCGCGAAGAGTCGCCGACGACGACTTTAGAAATTATTTAAAAATCAACCGTAAGAGATGGAGCCGTGGTTTATTAAGCAAAAGTGCGTCAAATACGCTCCCATAACCGAACATAACATTTAAAAGATACGACGTCGGTGAAAATATTTTCAATTCGGACTTAGTCTCTGTACGGAGAGGCTACCGAGAAGCGCTACCGACGAAGACTTTCTGATTAATTTAAAAATCAACCGTAAGAGATAGAGCCGTGGTTTATTAAGCAAAAGTGCTTCAAATGCGCTCCTATAACTCAATCTAACATATAAAAGGTACCTCGTCCGTGAAAATAATTACAGTTCGGACTTAGATTTTTTCCTACCGAGTGGCTACCGCGAAGAGTCGCCGACGACGACTTTAGAAATTATTTAAAAATCAACCGTAAGAGATGGAGCCGTGGTTTATTAAACAAAAGTGCGTCAAATACGCTCCCATAACCGAACATAACATTTAAAAGATACGACGTCGGTGAAAATATTTTCAATTCGGACTTAGTCTCTGTCCGAAGAGGCTACCGAGAAGCGCTACCGACGAAGACTTTCTGATTATTTTAAAAACCAACCGTAAGAGATAGAGCCGTGGTTTATTAAGCAAAAGTGCTTCAAATGCGCTCGTATAACTCAATCTAACATATAAAAGGTACCTCGTCGGTGAAAATAATTACAGTTCGGACTTAGATTTTTTCCTACCGAGTGGCTACCGCGAAGAGTCGCCGACGACGACTTTAGAAATTATTTAAAAATCAACCGTAAGAGATGGAGCCGTGGTTTATTAAGCAAAAGTGCGTCAAATACGCTCCCATAACCGAACATAACATTTAAAAGATACGACGTCGGTGAAAATATTTTCAATTCGGACTTAGTCTCTGTACGGAGAGGCTACCGAGAAGCGCTACCGACGAAGACTTTCTGATTAATTTAAAAATCAACCGTAAGAGATAGAGCCGTGGTTTATTAAGCAAAAGTGCTTCAAATGCGCTCCTATAACTCAATCTAACATATAAAAGGTACCTCGTCCGTGAAAATAATTACAGTTCGGACTTAGATTTTTTCCTACCGAGTGGCTACCGCGAAGAGTCGCCGACGACGACTTTAGAAATTATTTAAAAATCAACCGTAAGAGATGGAGCCGTGGTTTATTAAACAAAAGTGCGTCAAATACGCTCCCATAACCGAACATAACATTTAAAAGATACGACGTCGGTGAAAATATTTTCAATTCGGACTTAGTCTCTGTACGGAGAGGCTACCGAGAAGCGCTACCGACGAAGACTTTCTGATTAATTTAAAAATCTACCGTAAGTGATAGAGCCGTGGTTTATTAAGCAAAAGTGCTTCAAATACGCTCCTATAACTCAATCTAACATATAAAAGGTACCTCGTCCGTGAAAATAATTACAGTTCGGACTTAGATTTTTTCCTACCGAGTGGCTACCGCGAAGAGTCGCCGACGACGACTTTAGAAATTATTTAAAAATCAACCGTAAGAGATGGAGCCGTGGTTTATTAAGCAAAAGTGCGTCAAATACGCTCCCATAACCGAAAATAGCATTTAAAAGATACGACGTCGGTGAAAATATTTTCAATTCGGACTTAGTCTCTGTCCGAAGAGGCTACCGAGAAGCGCTACCGACGAAGACTTTCTGATTAATTTAAAAATCAACCGTAAGAGATGGAGCCGTGGTTTATTAAGCAAAAGTGCGTCAAATACGCTCCCATAACCGAACATAACATTTAAAAGATACGTCGTCGGTGAAAATATTTCCAATTCGGACTTAGTCTCTGTACGGAGAGGCTACCGAGAAGCGCTACCGACGAAGACTTTCTGATTAATTTAAAAATCAACCGTAAGAGATAGAGCCGTGGTTTATTAAGCAAAAGTGCTTCAAATACGCTCCTATAACTCAATCTAACATATAAAAGGTACCTCGTCGGTGAAAATAATTACAGTTCGGACTTAGATTTTTTCCTACCGAGTGGCTACCGCGAAGAGTCGCCGACGACGACTTTAGAAATTATTTAAAAATCAACCGTAAGAGATGGAGCCGTGGTTTATTAAGCAAAAGTGCGTCAAATACGCTCCCATAACCGAAAATAGCATTTAAAAGATACGACGTCGGTGAAAATATTTTCAATTCGGACTTAGTCTCTGTCCGAAGAGGCTACCGAGAAGCGCTACCGACGAAGACTTTCTGATTATTTTAAAAATCTACCGTAAGAGATAGAGCCGTGGTTTATTAAGCAAAAGTGCTTCAAATGCGCTCCTATAACTCAATCTAACATATAAAAGGTACCTCGTCGGTGAAAATAATTACAGTTCGGACTTAGATTTTTTCCTACCGAGTGGCTACCGCGAAGAGTCGCCGACGACGACTTTAGAAATTATTTAAAAATCAACCGTAAGAGATGGAGCCGTGGTTTATTAAGCAAAAGTGCGTCAAATACGCCCCCATAACCGAACATAACATTTAAAAGATACGACGTCGGTGAAAATATTTTCAATTCGGACTTAGTCTCTGTCCGAAGAGGCTACCGAGAAGCGCTACCGACGAAGACTTTCTGATTAATTTAAAAATCTACCGTAAGAGATAGTGCCGTGGTTTATTAAGCAAAAGTGCTTAAAATACGCTCCTATAACTCAATCTAACATATAAAAGGTACCTCGTCGGTGAAAATAATTACAGTTCGGACTTAGATTTTTTCCTACCGAGTGGCTACCGCGAAGAGTCGCCGACGACGACTTTAGAAATTATTTAAAAATCAACCGTAAGAGATGGATCCGTGGTTTATTAAGCAAAAGTGCGTCAAATACGCTCCCATAACCGAACATAACATTTAAAAGATACGACGTCGGTGAAAATATTTTCAATTCGGACTTAGTCTCTGTCCGAAGAGGCTACCGAGAAGCGCTACCGACGAAGACTTTCTGATTAATTTAAAAATCTACCGTAAGAGATAGAGCCGTGGTTTATTAAGCAAAAGTGCTTCAAATACGCTCCTATAACTCAATCTAACATACAAAAGGTACCTCGTCCGTGAAAATAATTACAGTTCGGACTTAGATTTTTTCCTACCGAGTGGCTACCGTGAAGAGTCGCCGACGACGACTTTAGAAATTATTTAAAAATCAACCGTAAGAGATGGAGCCGTGGTTTATTAAGCAAAAGTGCGTCAAATACGCTCCCATAACCGAAAATAGCATTTAAAAGATACGACGTCGGTGAAAATATTTTCAATTCGGACTTAATCTCTGTCCGAAGAGGCTACCGAGAAGCGCTACCGACGAAGACTTTCTGATTAATTTAAAAATCAACCGTAAGAGATGGAGCCGTGGTTTATTAAGCAAAAGTGCGTCAAATAGGCTCCCATAACCGAACATAACATTTGAAAGATACGTCGTCGGTGAAATTATTTTCAATTCGGACTTAGTCTCTGTACGGAGAGGCTACCGAGAAGCGCTACCGACGAAGACTTTCTGATTAATTTAAAAATCAACCGTAAGAGATAGAGCCGTGGTTTATTAAGCAAAAGTGCTTCAAATACGCTCCTATAACTCAATCTAACATATAAAATGTACCTCGTCGGTGAAAATAATTACAGTTCGGACTTAGATTTTTTCCTACCGAGTGGCTACCGCGAAGAGTCGCCGACGTCGACTTTAGAAATTATTTAAAAATCAACCGTAAGAGATGGAGCCGTGGTTTATTAAGCAAAAGTGCGTCAAATACGCTACCATAACCGAACATAACATTTAAAAGATACGACGTCGGTGAAAATATTTTCAATTCGGACTTAGTCTCTGTCCGAAGAGGCTACCGAGAAGCGCTACCGACGAAGACTTTCTGATTAATTTAAAAATCAACCGTAAGAGATAGAGCCGTGGTTTATTAAGCAAAAGTGCTTCAAATACGCTCCTATAACTCAATCTAACATATAAAAGGTACCTCGTCGGTGAAAATAATTACAGTTCGGACTTAGATTTTTTCCTACCGAGTGGCTACCGCGAAGAGTCGCCGACGACGACTTTAGAAATTATTTAAAAATCAACCGTAAGAGATGGAGCCGTGGTTTATTAAGCAAAAGTGCGTCAAATACGCTCCCATAACCGAACATAACATTTAAAAGATACGACGTCGGTGAAAATATTTTCAATTCGGACTTAGTCTCTGTCCGAAGAGGCTACCGAGAAGCGCTACCGACGAAGACTTTCTGATTAATTTAAAAATCTACCGTAAGAGATAGTGCCGTGGTTTATTAAGCAAAAGTGCTTAAAATACGCTCCTATAACTCAATCTAACATATAAAAGGTACCTCGTCCGTGAAAATAATTACAGTTCGGACTTAGATTTTTTCCTACCGAGTGGCTACCGCGAAGAGTCGCCGACGACGATTTTAGAAATTATTTAAAAATCAACCGTAAGAGATGGAGCCGTGGTTTATTAAGCAAAAGTGCGTCAAATACGCTCCCATAACCGAACATAACATTTAAAAAATACGACGTCGGTGAAAATATTTTCAATTCGGACTTAGTCTCTGTCCGAAGAGGCTACCGAGAAGCGCTACCGACGAAGACTTTCTGATTAATTTAAAAATCTACCGTAAGAGATAGTGCCGTGGTTTATTAAGCAAAAGTGCTTAAAATACGCTCCTATAACTCAATCTAACATATAAAAGGTACCTCGTCGGTGAAAATAATTACAGTTCGGACTTAGATTTTTTCCTACCGAGTGGCTACCGCGAAGAGTCGCCGACGACGACTTTAGAAATTATTTAAAAATCAACCGTAAGAGATGGATCCGTGGTTTATTAAGCAAAAGTGCGTAAAATACGCTCCCATAACCGAACATAACATTTAAAAGATACGACGTCGGTGAAAATATTTTCAATTCGGACTTAGTCTCTGTCCGAAGAGGCTACCGAGAAGCGCTACCGACGAAGACTTTCTGATTAATTTAAAAATCTACCGTAAGAGATAGAGCCGTGGTTTATTAAGCAAAAGTGCTTCAAATACGCTCCTATAACTCAATCTAACATATAAAAGGTACCTCGTCCGTGAAAATAATTACAGTTCGGACTTAGATTTTTTCCTACCGAGTGGCTACCGCGAAGAGTCGCCGACGACGACTTTAGAAATTATTTAAAAATCAACCGTAAGAGATGGAGCCGTGGTTTATTAAGCAAAAGTGCGTCAAATACGCTCCCATAACCGAAAATAGCATTTAAAAGATACGACGTCGGTGAAAATATTTTCAATTCGGACTTAGTCTCTGTCCGAAGAGGCTACCGAGAAGCGCTACCGACGAAGACTTTCTGATTAATTTAAAAATCAACCGTAAGAGATGGAGCCGTGGTTTATTAAGCAAAAGTGCGTCAAATAGGCTCCCATAACCGAACATAACATTTGAAAGATACGTCGTCGGTGAAATTATTTTCAATTCGGACTTAGTCTCTGTACGGAGAGGCTACCGAGAAGCGCTACCGACGAAGACTTTCTGATTAATTTAAAAATCAACCGTAAGAGATAGAGCCGTGGTTTATTAAGCAAAAGTGCTTCAAATACGCTCCTATAACTCAATCTAACATATAAAAGGTACCTCGTCGGTGAAAATAATTACAGTTCGGACTTAGATTTTTTCCTACCGAGTGGCTACCGCGAAGAGTCGCCGACGACGACTTTAGAAATTATTTAAAAATCAACCGTAAGAGATGGAGCCGTGGTTTATTAAGCAAAAGTGCGTCAAATACGCTACCATAACCGAACATAACATTTAAAAGATACGACGTCGGTGAAAATATTTTCAATTCGGACTTAGTCTCTGTCCGAAGAGGCTACCGAGAAGCGCTACCGACGAAGACTTTCTGATTAATTTAAAAATCAACCGTAAGAGATAGAGCCGTGGTTTATTAAGCAAAAGTGCTTCAAATACGCTCCTATAACTCAATCTAACATATAAAAGGTACCTCGTCGGTGAAAATAATTACAGTTCGGACTTAGATTTTTTCCTACCGAGTGGCTACCGCGAAGAGTCGCCGACGACGACTTTAGAAATTATTTAAAAATCAACCGTAAGAGATGGAGCCGTGGTTTATTAAGCAAAAGTGCGTCAAATACGCTCCCATAACCGAACATAACATTTAAAAGATACGACGTCGGTGAAAATATTTTCAATTCGGAATTAGTCTCTGCCCGATTAGGCTACCGAGAAGCGCTACCGACGAAGACTTTCTGATTAATTTAAAAATCTACCGTAAGAGATAGTGCCGTGGTTTATTAAGCAAAAGTGCTTAAAATACGCTCCTATAACTCAATCTAACATATAAAAGGTACCTCGTCCGTGAAAATAATTACAGTTCGGACTTAGATTTTTTCCTACCGAGTGGCTACCGCGAAGAGTCGCCGACGACGACTTTAGAAATTATTTAAAAATCAACCGTAAGAGATGGAGCCGTGGTTTATTAAGCAAAAGTGCGTCAAATACGCTCCCATAACCGAACATAACATTTAAAAGATACGACGTCGGTGAAAATATTTTCAATTCGGACTTAGTCTCTGTCCGAAGAGGCTACCGAGAAGCGCTACCGACGAAGACTTTCTGATTAATTTAAAAATCAACCGTAAGAGATAGAGCCGTGGTTTATTAAGCAAAAGTGCTTCAAATACGCTCCTATAACTCAATCTGACATATAAAAGGTACCTCGTCGGTGAAAATAATTACAGTTCGGACTTAGATTTTTTCCTACCGAGTGGCTACCGCGAAGAGTCGCCGACGACGACTTTAGAAATTATTTAAAAATCAACCGTAAGAGATGGAGCCGTGGTTTATTAAGCAAAAGTGCGTCAAATACGCTACCATAACCGAACATAACATTTAAAAGATACGACGTCGGTGAAAATATTTTCAATTCGGACTTAGTCTCTGTCCGAAGAGGCTACCGAGAAGCGCTACCGACGAAGACTTTCTGATTAATTTAAAAATCAACCGTAAGAGATAGAGCCGTGGTTTATTAAGCAAAAGTGCTTCAAATACGCTCCTATAACTCAATCTAACATATAAAAGGTACCTCGTCGGTGAAAATAATTACAGTTCGGACTTAGATTTTTTCCTACCGAGTGGCTACCGCGAAGAGTCGCCGACGACGACTTTAGAAATTATTTAAAAATCAACCGTAAGAGATGGAGCCGTGGTTTATTAAGCAAAAGTGCGTCAAATACGCTCCCATAACCGAACATAACATTTAAAAGATACGACGTCGGTGAAAATATTTTCAATTCGGAATTAGTCTCTGCCCGAAGAGGCTACCGAGAAGCGCTACCGACGAAGACTTTCTGATTAATTTAAAAATCTACCGTAAGAGATAGTGCCGTGGTTTATTAAGCAAAAGTGCTTAAAATACGCTCCTATAACTCAATCTAACATATAAAAGGTACCTCGTCCGTGAAAATAATTACAGTTCGGACTTAGATTTTTTCCTACCGAGTGGCTACCGCGAAGAGTCGCCGACGACGACTTTAGAAATTATTTAAAAATCAACCGTAAGAGATGGAGCCGTGGTTTATTAAGCAAAAGTGCGTCAAATACGCTCCCATAACCGAACATAACATTTAAAAGATACGACGTCGGTGAAAATATTTTCAATTCGGACTTAGTCTCTGTCCGAAGAGGCTACCGAGAAGCGCTACCGACGAAGACTTTCTGATTAATTTAAAAATCTACCGTAAGAGATAGAGCCGTGGTTTATTAAGCAAAAGTGCTTCAAATACGCTCCTATAACTCAATCTAACATATAAAAGGTACCTCGTCGGTGAAAATAATTACAGTTCGGACTTAGATTTTTTCCTACCGAGTGGCTACCGCGAAGAGTCGCCGACGACGACTTTAGAAATTATTTAAAAATCAACCGTAAGAGATGGAGCCGTGGTTTATTAAGCAAAAGTGCGTCAAATAGGCTCCCATAACCGAACATAACATTTGAAAGATACGTCGTCGGTGAAATTATTTTCAATTCGGACTTAGTCTCTGTACGGAGAGGCTACCGAGAAGCGCTACCGACGAAGACTTTCTGATTAATTTAAAAATCAACCGTAAGAGATAGAGCCGTGGTTTATTAAGCAAAAGTGCTTCAAATACGCTCCTATAACTCAATCTAACATATAAAAGGTACCTCGTCGGTGAAAATAATTACAGTTCGGACTTAGATTTTTTCCTACCGAGTGGCTACCGCGAAGAGTCGCCGACGACGACTTTAGAAATTATTTAAAAATCAACCGTAAGAGATGGAGCCGTGGTTTATTAAGCAAAAGTGCGTCAAATACGCTCCCATAACCGAACATAACATTTAAAAGATACGACGTCGGTGAAAATATTTTCAATTCGGACTTAGTCTCTGTCCGAAAAGGCTACCGAGAAGCGCTACCGACGAAGAATTTCTGATTAATTTAAAAATCAACCGTAAGAGATAGAGCCGTGGTTTATTAAGCAAAAGTGCTTCAAATACGCTCCTATAACTCAATCTAACATATAAAAGGTACCTCGTCGGTGAAAATAATTACAGTTCGGACTTAGATTTTTTCCTACCGAGTGGCTACCGCGAAGAGTCGCCGACGACGACTTTAGAAATTATTTAAAAATCAACCGTAAGAGATGGAGCCGTGGTTTATTAAGCAAAAGTGCGTCAAATACGCTCCCATAACCGAACATAACATTTAAAAGATACGACGTCGGTGAAAATATTTTCAATTCGGACTTAGTCTCTGCCCGAAGAGGCTACCGAGAAGCGCTACCGACGAAGACTTTCTGATTAATTTAAAAATCAACCGTAAGAGATAGAGCCGTGGTTTATTAAGCAAAAGTGCTTCAAATACGCTCCTATAACTCAATCTAACATATAAAAGGTACCTCGTCGGTGAAAATAATTACAGTTCGGACTTAGATTTTTTCCTACCGAGTGGCTACCGCGAAGAGTCGCCGACGACGACTTTAGAAATTATTTAAAAATCAACCGTAAGAGATGGAGCCGTGGTTTATTAAGCAAAAGTGCGTCAAATACGCTCCCATAACCGAACATAACATTTAAAAGATACGACGTCGGTGAAAATATTTTCAATTCGGACTTAGTCTCTGCCCGAAGAGGCTACCGAGAAGCGCTACCGACGAAGACTTTCTGATTAATTTAAAAATCTACCGTAAGAGATAGTGCCGTGGTTTATTAAGCAAAAGTGCTTAAAATACGCTCCTATAACTCAATCTAACATATAAAACGTACCTCATCCGTGAAAATAATTACAGTTCGGACTTAGATTTTTTCCTACCGAGTGGCTACCGCGAAGAGTCGCCGACGACGACTTTAGAAATTATTTAAAAATCAACCGTAAGAGATGGAGCCGTGGTTTATTAAGCAAAAGTGCGTCAAATACGCTCCCATAACCGAACATAACATTTAAAAGATACGACGTCGGTGAAAATATTTTCAATTCGGACTTAGTCTCTGTCCGAAGAGGCTACCGAGAAGCGCTACCGACGAAGACTTTCTGATTAATTTAAAAATCAACCGTAAGAGATAGAGCCGTGGTTTATTGAGCAAAAGTGCTTCAAATACGCTCCTATAACTCAATCTAACATATAAAAGGTACCTCGTCGGTGAAAATAATTACAGTTCGGACTTAGATTTTTTCCTACCGAGTGGCTACCGCGAAGAGTCGCCGACGACGACTTTAGAAATTATTTAAAAATCAACCGTAAGAGATGGAGCCGTGGTTTATTAAGCAAAAGTGCGTCAAATAGGCTCCCATAACCGAACATAACATTTGAAAGATACGTCGTCGGTGAAATTATTTTCAATTCGGACTTAGTCTCTGTACGGAGAGGCTACCGAGAAGCGCTACCGACGAAGACTTTCTGATTAATTTAAAAATCAACCGTAAGAGATAGAGCCGTGGTTTATTAAGCAAAAGTGCTTCAAATACGCTCCTATAACTCAATCTAACATATAAAAGGTACCTCGTCGGTGAAAATAATTACAGTTCGGACTTAGATTTTTTCCTACCGAGTGGCTACCGCGAAGAGTCGCCGACGACGACTTTAGAAATTATTTAAAAATCAACCGTAAGAGATGGAGCCGTGGTTTATTAAGCAAAAGTGCGTCAAATACGCTACCATAACCGAACATAACATTTAAAAGATACGACGTCGGTGAAAATATTTTCAATTCGGACTTAGTCTCTGTCCGAAGAGGCTACCGAGAAGCGCTACCGACGAAGACTTTCTGATTAATTTAAAAATCAACCGTAAGAGATAGAGCCGTGGTTTATTAAGCAAAAGTGCTTCAAATACGCTCCTATAACTCAATCTAACATATAAAAGGTACCTCGTCGGTGAAAATAATTACAGTTCGGACTTAGATTTTTTCCTACCGAGTGGCTACCGCGAAGAGTCGCCGACGACGACTTTAGAAATTATTTAAAAATCAACCGTAAGAGATGGAGCCGTGGTTTATTAAGCAAAAGTGCGTCAAATAGGCTCCCATAACCGAACATAACATTTGAAAGATACGTCGTCGGTGAAATTATTTTCAATTCGGACTTAGTCTCTGTACGGAGAGGCTACCGAGAAGCGCTACCGACGAAGACTTTCTGATTAATTTAAAAATCAACCGTAAGAGATAGAGCCGTGGTTTATTAAGCAAAAGTGCTTCAAATACGCTCCTATAACTCAATCTAACATATAAAAGGTACCTCGTCGGTGAAAATAATTACAGTTCGGACTTAGATTTTTTCCTACCGAGTGGCTACCGCGAAGAGTCGCCGACGACGACTTTAGAAATTATTTAAAAATCAACCGTAAGAGATGGAGCCGTGGTTTATTAAGCAAAAGTGCGTCAAATAGGCTCCCATAACCGAACATAACATTTGAAAGATACGTCGTCGGTGAAATTATTTTCAATTCGGACTTAGTCTCTGTACGGAGAGGCTACCGAGAAGCGCTACCGACGAAGACTTTCTGATTAATTTAAAAATCAACCGTAAGAGATAGAGCCGTGGTTTATTAAGCAAAAGTGCTTCAAATACGCTCCTATAACTCAATCTAACATATAAAAGGTACCTCGTCGGTGAAAATAATTACAGTTCGGACTTAGATTTTTTCCTACCGAGTGGCTACCGCGAAGAGTCGCCGACGACGACTTTAGAAATTATTTAAAAATCAACCGTAAGAGATGGAGCCGTGGTTTATTAAGCAAAAGTGCGTCAAATACGCTACCATAACCGAACATAACATTTAAAAGATACGACGTCGGTGAAAATATTTTCAATTCGGACTTAGTCTCTGTCCGAAGAGGCTACCGAGAAGCGCTACCGACGAAGACTTTCGGATTTATTTAAAAATCAACCGTAAGAGATAGAGCCGTGGTTTATTAAGCAAAAGTGCTTCAAATACGCTCCTATAACTCAATCTAACATATAAAAGGTACCTCGTCGGTGAAAATAATTACAGTTCGGACTTAGATTTTTTCCTACCGAGTGGCTACCGCGAAGAGTCGCCGACGACGACTTTAGAAATTATTTAAAAATCAACCGTAAGAGATGGAGCCGTGGTTTATTAAGCAAAAGTGCGTCAAATACGCTCCCATAACCGAACATAACATTTAAAAGATACGACGTCGGTGAAAATATTTTCAATTCGGACTTAGTCTCTGCCCGAAGAGGCTACCGAGAAGCGCTACCGACGAAGACTTTCTGATTAATTTAAAAATCTACCGTAAGAGATAGTGCCGTGGTTTATTAAGCAAAAGTGCTTAAAATACGCTCCTATAACTCAATCTAACATATAAAAGGTACCTCGTCCGTGAAAATAATTACAGTTCGGACTTAGATTTTTTCCTACCGAGTGGCTACCGCGAAGAGTCGCCGACGACGACTTTAGAAATTATTTAAAAATCAACCGTAAGAGATGGAGCCGTGGTTTATTAAGCAAAAGTGCGTCAAATACGCTCCCATAACCGAACATAACATTTAAAAGATACGACGTCGGTGAAAATATTTTCAATTCGGGCTTAGTCTCTGTCCGAAGAGGCTACCGAGAAGCGCTACCGACGAAGACTTTCTGATTAATTTAAAAATCAACCGTAAGAGATAGAGCCGTGGTTTATTAAGCAAAAGTGCTTCAAATACGCTCCTATAACTCAATCTAACATATAAAAGGTACCTCGTCGGTGAAAATAATTACAGTTCGGACTTAGATTTTTTCCTACCGAGTGGCTACCGCGAAGAGTCGCCGACGACGACTTTAGAAATTATTTAAAAATCAACCGTAAGAGATGGAGCCGTGGTTTATTAAGCAAAAGTGCGTCAAATAGGCTCCCATAACCGAACATAACATTTGAAAGATACGTCGTCGGTGAAATTATTTTCAATTCGGACTTAGTCTCTGTACGGAGAGGCTACCGAGAAGCGCTACCGACGAAGACTTTCTGATTAATTTAAAAATCAACCGTAAGAGATAGAGCCGTGGTTTATTAAGCAAAAGTGCTTCAAATACGCTCCTATAACTCAATCTAACATATAAAAGGTACCTCGTCGGTGAAAATAATTACAGTTCGGACTTAGATTTTTTCCTACCGAGTGGCTACCGCGAAGAGTCGCCGACGACGACTTTAGAAATTATTTAAAAATCAACCGTAAGAGATGGAGCCGTGGTTTATTAAGCAAAAGTGCGTCAAATAGGCTCCCATAACCGAACATAACATTTGAAAGATACGTCGTCGGTGAAATTATTTTCAATTCGGACTTAGTCTCTGTACGGAGAGGCTACCGAGAAGCGCTACCGACGAAGACTTTCTGATTAATTTAAAAATCAACCGTAAGAGATAGAGCCGTGGTTTATTAAGCAAAAGTGCTTCAAATACGCTCCTATAACTCAATCTAACATATAAAAGGTACCTCGTCGGTGAAAATAATTACAGTTCGGACTTAGATTTTTTCCTACCGAGTGGCTACCGCGAAGAGTCGCCGACGACGACTTTAGAAATTATTTAAAAATCAACCGTAAGAGATGGAGCCGTGGTTTATTAAGCAAAAGTGCGTCAAATACGCTACCATAACCGAACATAACATTTAAAAGATACGACGTCGGTGAAAATATTTTCAATTCGGACTTAGTCTCTGTCCGAAGAGGCTACCGAGAAGCGCTACCGACGAAGACTTTCTGATTAATTTAAAAATCAACCGTAAGAGATAGAGCCGTGGTTTATTAAGCAAAAGTGCTTCAAATACGCTCCTATAACTCAATCTAACATATAAAAGGTACCTCGTCGGTGAAAATAATTACAGTTCGGACTTAGATTTTTTCCTACCGAGTGGCTACCGCGAAGAGTCGCCGACGACGACTTTAGAAATTATTTAAAAATCAACCGTAAGAGATGGAGCCGTGGTTTATTAAGCAAAAGTGCGTCAAATACGCTCCCATAACCGAACATAACATTTAAAAGATACGACGTCGGTGAAAATATTTTCAATTCGGACTTAGTCTCTGCCCGAAGAGGCTACCGAGAAGCGCTACCGACGAAGACTTTCTGATTAATTTAAAAATCTACCGTAAGAGATAGTGCCGTGGTTTATTAAGCAAAAGTGCTTAAAATACGCTCCTATAACTCAATCTAACATATAAAAGGTACCTCGTCCGTGAAAATAATTACAGTTCGGACTTAGATTTTTTCCTACCGAGTGGCTACCGCGAAGAGTCGCCGACGACGACTTTAGAAATTATTTAAAAATCAACCGTAAGAGATGGAGCCGTGGTTTATTAAGCAAAAGTGCGTCAAATACGCTCCCATAACCGAACATAACATTTAAAAGATACGACGTCGGTGAAAATATTTTCAATTCGGGCTTAGTCTCTGTCCGAAGAGGCTACCGAGAAGCGCTACCGACGAAGACTTTCTGATTAATTTAAAAATCAACCGTAAGAGATAGAGCCGTGGTTTATTAAGCAAAAGTGCTTCAAATACGCTCCTATAACTCAATCTAACATATAAAAGGTACCTCGTCGGTGAAAATAATTACAGTTCGGACTTAGATTTTTTCCTACCGAGTGGCTACCGCGAAGAGTCGCCGACGACGACTTTAGAAATTATTTAAAAATCAACCGTAAGAGATGGAGCCGTGGTTTATTAAGCAAAAGTGCGTCAAATAGGCTCCCATAACCGAACATAACATTTGAAAGATACGTCGTCGGTGAAATTATTTTCAATTCGGACTTAGTCTCTGTACGGAGAGGCTACCGAGAAGCGCTACCGACGAAGACTTTCTGATTAATTTAAAAATCAACCGTAAGAGATAGAGCCGTGGTTTATTAAGCAAAAGTGCTTCAAATACGCTCCTATAACTCAATCTAACATATAAAAGGTACCTCGTCGGTGAAAATAATTACAGTTCGGACTTAGATTTTTTCCTACCGAGTGGCTACCGCGAAGAGTCGCCGACTACGACTTTAGAAATTATTTAAAAATCAACCGTAAGAGATGGAGCCGTGGTTTATTAAGCAAAAGTGCGTCAAATACGCTACCATAACCGAACATAACATTTAAAAGATACGACGTCGGTGAAAATATTTTCAATTCGGACTTAGTCTCTGTCCGAAGAGGCTACCGAGAAGCGCTACCGACGGAGACTTTCTGATTAATTTAAAAATCTACCGTAAGGGATAGTGCCGTGGTTTATTAAGCAAAAGTGCTTAAAATACGCTCCTATAACTCAATCTAACATATAAAAGGTACCTCGTCCGTGAAAATAATTACAGTTCGGAATTAGATTTTTTCCTACCGAGTGGCTACCGCGAAGAGTCGCCGACGACGACTTTAGAAATTATTTAAAAATCAACCGTAAGAGATGGAGCCGTCGTTTATTAAGCAAAAGTGCGTCAAATACGCTCCCATAACCGAACATAACATTTAAAAGATACGACGTCGGTGAAAATATTTTCAATTCGGACTTAGTCTCTGTCCGAAGAGGCTACCGAGAAGCGCTACCGACGAAGACTTTCTGATTAATTTAAAAATCAACCGTAAGAGATAGAGCCGTGGTTTATTAAGCAAAACTGCTTCAAATACGCTCCTATAACTCAATCTAACATATAAAAGGTACCTCGTCGGTGAAAATAATTACAGTTCGGACTTAGATTTTTTCCTACCGAGTGGCTACCGCGAAGAGTCGCCGACGACGACTTTAGAAATTATTTAAAAATCAACCGTAAGAGATGGAGCCGTGGTTTATTAAGCAAAAGTGCGTCAAATACGCTCCCATAACCGAACATAACATTTAAAAGATACGACGTCGGTGAAAATATTTTCAATTCGGACTTAGTCTCTGTCCGAAGAGGCTACCGAGAAGCGCTACCGACGAAGACTTTCTGATTAATTCAAAAATCTACCGTAAGAGATGGTGCCGTGGTTTATTAAGCAAAAGTGCTTAAAATACGCTCCTATAACTCAATCTAACATATAAAAGGTACCTCGTCCGTGAAAATAATTACAGTTCGGACTTAGATTTTTTCCTACCGAGTGGCTACCGCGAAGAGTCGCCGACGACGACTTTAGAAATTATTTAAAAATCAACCGTAAGAGATGGAGCCGTGGTTTATTAAGCAAAAGTGCGTCAAATACGCTCCCATAACCGAAAATAGCATTTAAAAGATACGACGTCGGTGAACATATTTTCAATTCGGACTTAGTCTCTGTCCGAAGAGGCTACCGAGAAGCGCTACCGACGAAGACTTTCTGATTAATTTAAAAATCAACCGTAAGAGATTGTGCCGTGGTTTATTAAGCAAAAGTGCTTAAAATACGCTCCTATAACTCAATCTAACATATAAAAGGTACCTCGTCCGTGAAAATAATTACAGTTCGGGCTTAGATTTTTTCCTATCGAGTGGCTACCATGAAGTGTCGCCGACGACGACTTTAGAAATTATTTAAAAATCAACCGTAAGAGATGGAGCCGTGGTTTATTAAGCAAAAGTGCGTCAAATACACTCCCATAACCGAACATAACATTTAAAAGATACGACGTCGGTGAAAATATTTTCAATTCGGACTTAGTCTCTGTACGGAGAGGCTACCGAAAAGCGCTACCGATGAGGACTTTCTGATTAATTTAAAAATCAACCGTAAGACATAGAGCCGTGGTTTATTAAGCAAAAGTGCGTCAAATACGCTCCCATAACCGAACATAACATTTAAAAGATACGACGTCGGTGAAAATATTTTCAATTCGGACTTAGTCTCTGCCCGAAGAGGCTACCGAGAAGCGCTACCGACGAAGACTTTCTGATTAATTTAAAAATCTACCGTAAGAGATAGTGCCGTGGTTTATTAAGCAAAAGTGCTTAAAATACGCTCCTATAACTCAATCTAACATATAAAAGGTACCTCGTCCGTGAAAATAATTACAGTTCGGACTTAGATTTTTTCCTACCGAGTGGCTACCGCGAAGAGTCGCCGACGACGACTTTAGAAATTATTTAAAAATCAACCGTAAGAGATGGAGCCGTGGTTTATTAAGCAAAAGTGCGTCAAATACGCTCCCATAACCGAACATAACATTTAAAAGATACGACGTCGGTGAAAATATTTTCAATTCGGACTTAGTCTCTGTCCGAAGAGGCTACCGAGAAGCGCTACCGACGAAGACTTTCTGATTAATTTAAAAATCAACCGTAAGAGATAGAGCCGTGGTTTATTAAGCAAAAGTGCTTCAAATACGCTCCTATAACTCAATCTAACATATAAAAGGTACCTCGTCGGTGAAAATAATTACAGTTCGGACTTAGATTTTTTCCTACCGAGTGGCTACCGCGAAGAGTCGCCGACGACGACTTTAGAAATTATTTAAAAATCAACCGTAAGAGATGGAGCCGTGGTTTATTAAGCAAAAGTGCGTCAAATAGGCTCCCATAACCGAACATAACATTTAAAAGATACGTCGTCGGTGAAATTATTTTCAATTCGGACTTAGTCTCTGTACGGAGAGGCTACCGAGAAGCGCTACCGACGAAGACTTTCTGATTAATTTAAAAATCAACCGTAAGAGATAGAGCCGTGGTTTATTAAGCAAAAGTGCTTCAAATACGCTCCTATAACTCAATCTAACATATAAAAGGTACCTCGTCGGTGAAAATAATTACAGTTCGGACTTAGATTTTTTCCTACCGAGTGGCTACCGCGAAGAGTCGCCGACTACGACTTTAGAAATTATTTAAAAATCAACCGTAAGAGATGGAGCCGTGGTTTATTAAGCAAAAGTGCGTCAAATACGCTACCATAACCGAACATAACATTTAAAAGATACGACGTCGGTGACAATATTTTCAATTCGGACTTAGTCTCTGTCCGAAGAGGCTACCGAGAAGCGCTACCGACGAAGACTTTCTGATTAATTTAAAAATCTACCGTAAGGGATAGTGCCGTGGTTTATTAAGCAAAAGTGCTTAAAATACGCTCCTATAACTCAATCTAACATATAAAAGGTACCTCGTCCGTGAAAATAATTACAGTTCGGACTTAGATTTTTTCCTACCGAGTGGCTACCGCGAAGAGTCGCCGACGACGACTTTAGAAATTATTTAAAAATCAACCGTAAGAGATGGAGCCGTCGTTTATTAAGCAAAAGTGCGTCAAATACGCTCCCATAACCGAACATAACATTTAAAAGATACGACGTCGGTGAAAATATTTTCAATTCGGACTTAGTCTCTGTCCGAAGAGGCTACCGAGAAGCGCTACCGACGAAGACTTTCTGATTAATTTAAAAATCAACCGTAAGAGATAGAGCCGTGGTTTATTAAGCAAAACTGCTTCAAATACGCTCCTATAACTCAATCTAACATATAAAAGGTACCTCGTCGGTGAAAATAATTACAGTTCGGACATAGATTTTTTCCTACCGAGTGGCTACCGCGAAGAGTCGCCGACGACGACTTTAGAAATTATTTAAAAATCAACAGTAAGAGATGGAGCCGTGGTTTATTAAGCAAAAGTGCGTCAAATACGCTACCATAACCGAACATAACATTTAAAAGATACGACGTCGGTGAAAATATTTTCAATTCGGACTTAGTCTCTGTCCGAAGAGGCTACCGAGAAGCGCTACCGACGAAGACTTTCTGATTAATTTAAAAATCTACCGTAAGGGATAGTGCCGTGGTTTATTAAGCAAAAGTGCTTAAAATACGCTCCTATAACTCAATCTAACATATAAAAGGTACCTCGTCCGTGAAAATAATTACAGTTCGGACTTAGATTTTTTCCTACCGAGTGGCTACCGCGAAGAGTCGCCGACGACGACTTTAGAAATTATTTAAAAATCAACCGTAAGAGATGGAGCCGTCGTTTATTAAGCAAAAGTGCGTCAAATACGCTCCCATAACCGAACATAACATTTAAAAGATACGACGTCGGTGAAAATATTTTCAATTCGGACTTAGTCTCTGTCCGAAGAGGCTACCGAGAAGCGCTACCGACGAAGACTTTCTGATTAATTTAAAAATCAACCGTAAGAGATAGAGCCGTGGTTTATTAAGCAAAACTGCTTCAAATACGCTCCTATAACTCAATCTAACATATAAAAGGTACCTCGTCGGTGAAAATAATTACAGTTCGGACTTAGATTTTTTCCTACCGAGTGGCTACCGCGAAGAGTCGCCGACGACGACTTTAGAAATTATTTAAAAATCAACCGTAAGAGATGGAGCCGTGGTTTATTAAGCAAAAGTGCGTCAAATACGCTCCCATAACCGAACATAACATTTAAAAGATACGACGTCGGTGAAAATATTTTCAATTCGGACTTAGTCTCTGTCCGAAGAGGCTACCGAGAAGCGCTACCGACGAAGACTTTCTGATTAATTCAAAAATCTACCGTAAGAGATGGTGCCGTGGTTTATTAAGCAAAAGTGCTTAAAATACGCTCCTATAACTCAATCTAACATATAAAAGGTACCTCGTCCGTGAAAATAATTACAGTTCGGACTTAGATTTTTTCCTACCGAGGGGCTACCGCGAAGAGTCGCCGACGACGACTTTAGAAATTATTTAAAAATCAACCGTAAGAGATGGAGCCGTGGTTTATTAAGCAAAAGTGCGTCAAATACGCTCCCATAACCGAAAATAGCATTTAAAAGATACGACGTCGGTGAACATATTTTCAATTCGGACTTAGTCTCTGTCCGAAGAGGCTACCGAGAAGCGCTACCGACGAAGACTTTCTGATTAATTTAAAAATCAACCGTAAGAGATTGTGCCGTGGTTTATTAAGCAAAAGTGCTTAAAATACGCTCCTATAACTCAATCTAACATATAAAAGGTACCTCGTCCGTGAAAATAATTACAGTTCGGGCTTAGATTTTTTCCTATCGAGTGGCTACCATGAAGTGTCGCCGACGACGACTTTAGAAATTATTTAAAAATCAACCGTAAGAGATGGAGCCGTGGTTTATTAAGCAAAAGTGCGTCAAATACCCTCCCATAACCGAACATAACATTTAAAAGATACGACGTCGGTGAAAATATTTTCAATTCGGACTTAGTCTCTGTCCGAAGAGGCTACCGAGAAGCGCTACCGACGAAGACTTTCTGATTAATTTAAAAATCTACCGTAAGAGATAGAGCCGTGGTTTATTAAGCAAAAGTGCTTCAAATACGCTCCTATAACTCAATCTAACATATAAAAGGTACCTCGTCGGTGAAAATAATTACAGTTCGGACTTAGATTTTTTCCTACCGAGTGGCTACCGCGAAGAGTCGCCGACGACGACTTTAGAAATTATTTAAAAATCAACCGTAAGAGATGGAGCCGTGGTTTATTAAGCAAAAGTGCGTCAAATACGCTCCCATAACCGAACATAACATTTAAAAGATACGACGTCGGTGAAAATATTGTCAATTCGGACTTAGTCTCTGTCCGAAGAGGCTACCGAGAAGCGCTACCGACGAAGACTTTCTGATTAATTTAAAAATCTACCTAAAGAGATAGAGCCGTGGTTTATTAAGCAAAAGTGCTTCAAATACGCTCCTATAACTCAATCTAACATATAAAAGGTACCTCGTCGGTGAAAATAATTACAGTTCGGACTTAGATTTTTTCCTACCGAGTGGCTACCGCGAAGAGTCGCCGACGACGACTTTAGAAATTATTTAAAAATCAACCGTAAGAGATGGAGCCGTGGTTTATTAAGCAAAAGTGCGTCAAATAGGCTCCCATAACCGAACATAACATTTGAAAGATACGTCGTCGGTGAAAATATTTTCAATTCGGACTTAGTCTCTGTACGGAGAGGCTACCGAGAAGCGCTACCGACGAGGACTTTCTGATTAATTTAAAAATCAACAGTAAGAGATAGAGCCGTGGTTTATTAAGCAAAAGTGCTTCAAATGCGCTCCTATAACTCAATCTAATATATAAAAGGTACCTCGTCGGTGAAAATAATTACAGTTCGGACTTAGATTTTTTCCTACCGTGGGCTACCGCGAAGAGTCGCCGACGACGACTTTAGAAATTATTTAAAAATCAACCGTAAGAGATGGAGCCGTGGTTTATTAAGCAAAAGTGCGTCAAATACGCTCCCATAACCCAACATAACATTTAAAAGATACGACGTCGGTGAAAATATTTTCAATTCGGACTTAGTCTCTGTCCGAAGAGGCTACCGAGAAGCGCTACCGACGAAGACTTTCTGATTAATTTAAAAATCTACCGTAAGAGATAGAGCCGTGGTTTATTAAGCAAAAGTGCTTAAAATACGCTCCTATAACTCAATCTAACATATAAAAGGTACCTCGTCGGTGAAAATAATTACAGTTCGGACTTAGATTTTTTCCTACCGAGTGGCTACCGTGAAGAGTCGCCGACGACGACTTTAGAAATTATTTAAAAATCAACCGTAAGAGATGGAGCCGTGGTTTATTAAGCAAAAGTGCGTCAAATACGCTCCCATAACCGAACATAACATTTAAAAGATACGTCGTCGGTGAAAATATTTTCAATTCGGACTTAGTCTCTGTACGGAGAGGCTACCGAGAAGCGCTACCGACGAAGACTTTCTGATTAATTTAAAAATCAACCGTAAGAGATAGAGCCGTGGTTTATTAAGCAAAAGTGCTTCAAATACGCTCCTATAACTCAATCTAACATATAAAAGGTACCTCGTCGGTGAAAATAATTACAGTTCGGACTTAGATTTTTTCCTACCGAGTGGCTACCGTGAAGAGTCGCCGACGACGACTTTAGAAATTATTTAAAAATCAACCGTAAGAGATGGAGCCGTGGTTTATTAAGCAAAAGTGCGTCAAATACGCTCCCATAACCGAACATAACATTTAAAAGATACGACGTCGGTGAAAATATTGTCAATTCGGACTTAGTCTCTGTCCGAAGAGGCTACCGAGAAGCGCTACCGACGAAGACTTTCTGATTAATTTAAAAATCTACCTAAAGAGATAGAGCCGTGGTTTATTAAGCAAAAGTGCTTCAAATACGCTCCTATAACTCAATCTAACATATAAAAGGTACCTCGTCGGTGAAAATAATTACAGTTCGGACTTAGATTTTTTCCTACCGAGTGGCTACCGCGAAGAGTCGCCGACGACGACTTTAGAAATTATTTAAAAATCAACCGTAAGAGATGGAGCCGTGGTTTATTAAGCAAAAGTGCGTCAAATAGGCTCCCATAACCGAACATAACATTTGAAAGATACGTCGTCGGTGAAAATATTTTCAATTCGGACTTAGTCTCTGTACGGAGAGGCTACCGAGAAGCGCTACCGACGAGGACTTTCTGATTAATTTAAAAATCAACCGTAAGAGATAGAGCCGTGGTTTATTAAGCAAAAGTGCTTCAAATGCGCTCCTATAACTCAATCTAATATATAAAAGGTACCTCGTCGGTGAAAATAATTACAGTTCGGACTTAGATTTTTTCCTACCGTGGGCTACCGCGAAGAGTCGCCGACGACGACTTTAGAAATTATTTAAAAATCAACCGTAAGAGATGGAGCCGTGGTTTATTAAGCAAAAGTGCGTCAAATACGCTCCCATAACCCAACATAACATTTAAAAGATACGACGTCGGTGAAAATATTTTCAATTCGGACTTAGTCTCTGTCCGAAGAGGCTACCGAGAAGCGCTACCGACGAAGACTTTCTGATTAATTTAAAAATCTACCGTAAGAGATAGAGCCGTGGTTTATTAAGCAAAAGTGCTTAAAATACGCTCCTATAACTCAATCTAACATATAAAAGGTACCTCGTCGGTGAAAATAATTACAGTTCGGACTTAGATTTTTTCCTACCGAGTGGCTACCGTGAAGAGTCGCCGACGACGACTTTAGAAATTATTTAAAAATCAACCGTAAGAGATGGAGCCGTGGTTTATTAAGCAAAAGTGCGTCAAATACGCTCCCATAACCGAACATAACATTTAAAAGATACGTCGTCGGTGAAAATATTTTCAATTCGGACTTAGTCTCTGTACGGAGAGGCTACCGAGAAGCGCTACCGACGAAGACTTTCTGATTAATTTAAAAATCAACCGTAAGAGATAGAGCCGTGGTTTATTAAGCAAAAGTGCTTCAAATACGCTCCTATAACTCAATCTAACATATAAAAGGTACCTCGTCGGTGAAAATAATTACAGTTCGGACTTAGATTTTTTCCTACCGAGTGGCTACCGTGAAGAGTCGCCGACGACGACTTTAGAAATTATTTAAAAATCAACCGTAAGAGATGGAGCCGTGGTTTATTAAGCAAAAGTGCGTCAAATACGCTCCCATAACCGAACATAACATTTAAAAGATACGACGTCGGTGAAAATATTTTCAATTCGGACTTAGTCTCTGTCCGAAGAGGCTACCGAGAAGCGCTACCGACGAAGACTTTCTGATTAATTTAAAAATCAACCGTAAGAGATAGAGCCGTGGTTTATTAAGCAAAAGTGCTTCAAATACGCTCCTATAACTCAATCTAACATATAAAAGGTACCTCGTCGGTGAAAATAATTACAGTTCGGACTTAGATTTTTTCCTACCGAGTGGCTACCGTGAAGAGTCGCCGACGACGACTTTAGAAATTATTTAAAAATCAACCGTAAGAGATGGAGCCGTGGTTTATTAAGCAAAAGTGCGTCAAATACGCTCCCATAACCGAACATAACATTTAAAAGATACGACGTCGGTGAAAATATTTTCAATTCGGACTTAGTCTCTGTCCGAAGAGGCTACCGAGAAGCGCTACCGACGAAGACTTTCTGATTAATTTAAAAATCTACCGTAAGAGATAGAGCCGTGGTTTATTAAGCAAAAGTGCTTCAAATACGCTCCTATAACTCAATCTAACATATAAAAGGTACCTCGTCGGTGAAAATAATTACAGTTCGGACTTAGATTTTTTCCTACCGAGTGGCTACCGTGAAGAGTCGCCGACGACGACTTTAGAAATTATTTAAAAATCAACCGTAAGAGATGGAGCCGTGGTTTATTAAGCAAAAGTGCGTCAAATAGGCTCCCATAACCGAACATAACATTTGAAAGATACGTCGTCGGTGAAAATATTTTCAATTCGGACTTAGTCTCTGTACGGAGAGGCTACCGAGAAGCGCTACCGACGAGGACTTTCTGATTAATTTAAAAATCAACCGTAAGAGATAGAGCCGTGGTTTATTAAGCAAAAGTGCTTCAAATGCGCTCCTATAACTCAATCTAATATATAAAAGGTACCTCGTCGGTGAAAATAATTACAGTTCGGACTTAGATTTTTTCCTACCGTGGGCTACCGCGAAGAGTCGCCGACGACGACTTTAGAAATTATTTAAAAATCAACCGTAAGAGATGGAGCCGTGGTTTATTAAGCAAAAGTGCGTCAAATACGCTCCCATAACCGAACATAACATTTAAAAGATACGACGTCGGTGAAAATATTTTCAATTCGGACTTAGTCTCTGTCCGAAGAGGCTACCGAGAAGCGCTACCGACGAAGACTTTCTGATTAATTTAAAAATCAACCGTAAGAGATAGAGCCGTGGTTTATTAAGCAAAAGTGCTTCAAATACGCTCCTATAACTCAATCTAACATATAAAAGGTACCTCGTCGGTGAAAATAATTACAGTTCGGACTTAGATTTTTTCCTACCGAGTGGCTACCGTGAAGAGTCGCCGACGACGACTTTAGAAATTATTTAAAAATCAACCGTAAGAGATGGAGCCGTGGTTTATTAAGCAAAAGTGCGTCAAATAGGCTCCCATAACCGAACATAACATTTGAAAGATACGTCGTCGGTGAAAATATTTTCAATTCGGACTTAGTCTCTGTACGGAGAGGCTACCGAGAAGCGCTACCGACGAGGACTTTCTGATTAATTTAAAAATCAACCGTAAGAGATAGAGCCGTGGTTTATTAAGCAAAAGTGCTTCAAATGCGCTCCTATAACTCAATCTAATATATAAAAGGTACCTCGTCGGTGAAAATAATTACAGTTCGGACTTAGATTTTTTCCTACCGTGGGCTACCGCGAAGAGTCGCCGACGACGACTTTAGAAATTATTTAAAAATCAACCGTAAGAGATGGAGCCGTGGTTTATTAAGCAAAAGTGCGTCAAATACGCTCCCATAACCGAACATAACATTTAAAAGATACGACGTCGGTGAAAATATTTTCAATTCGGACTTAGTCTCTGTCCGAAGAGGCTACCGAGAAGCGCTACCGACGAAGACTTTCTGATTAATTTAAAAATCAACCGTAAGAGATAGAGCCGTGGTTTATTAAGCAAAAGTGCTTCAAATACGCTCCTATAACTCAATCTAACATATAAAAGGTACCTCGTCGGTGAAAATAATTACAGTTCGGACTTAGATTTTTTCCTACCGAGTGGCTACCGTGAAGAGTCGCCGACGACGACTTTAGAAATTATTTAAAAATCAACCGTAAGAGATGGAGCCGTGGTTTATTAAGCAAAAGTGCGTCAAATACGCTCCCATAACCGAACATAACATTTAAAAGATACGACGTCGGTGAAAATATTTTCAATTCGGACTTAGTCTCTGTACGGAGAGGCTACCGAGAAGCGCTACCGACGAAGACTTTCTGATTAATTTAAAAATCAACCGTAAGAGATAGAGCCGTGGTTTATTAAGCAAAAGTGCTTCAAATACGCTCCTATAACTCAATCTAACATATAAAAGGTACCTCGTCGGTGAAAATAATTACAGTTCGGACTTAGATTTTTTCCTACCGAGTGGCTACCGTGAAGAGTCACCGACGACGACTTTAGAAATTATTTAAAAATCAACCGTAAGAGATGGAGCCGTGGTTTATTAAGCAAAAGTGCGTCAAATACGCTCCCATAACCGAACATAACATTTAAAAGATACGACGTCGGTGAAAATATTTTCAATTCGGACTTAGTCTCTGTCCGAAGAGGCTACCGAGAGGCGCTACCGACGAAGACTTTCTGATTAATTTAAAAATCAACCGTAAGAGATAGAGCCATTGTTTATTAAGCAAAAGTGCTTCAAATACGCTCCTATAACTCAATCTAACATATAAAAGGTACCTCGTCGGTGAAAATAATTACAGTTCGGACTTAGATTTTTTCCTACCGAGTGGCTACCGCGAAGAGTCGCCGACGACGACTTTAGAAATTATTTAAAAATCAACCGTAAGAGATGGAGCCGTGGTTTATTAAGCAAAAGTGCGTCAAATACGCTCCCATAACCGAACATAACATTTAAAAGATACGACGTCGGTGAAAATATTTTCAATTCGGACTTAGTCTCTGTACGGAGATGCTACCGAGAAGCGCTACCGACGAAGACTTTCTGATTAATTTAAAAATCAACCGTAAGAGATAGAGCCGTGGTTTATTAAGCAAAAGTGCTTCAAATACGCTCCTATAACTCAATCTAACATATAAAAGGTACCTCGTCCGTGAAAATAATTACAGTTCGGACTTAGATTTTTTCCTACCGAGTGGCTACCGCGAAGAGTCGCCGACGACGACTTTAGAAATTATTTCAAAATCAACCGTAAGAGATGGAGCCGTGGTTTATTAAGCAAAAGTGCGTCAAATACGCTCCCATAACCGAACATAACATTTAAAAGATACGACGTCGGTGAAAATATTTTCAATTCGGACTTAGTCTCTGTCCGAAGAGGCTACCGAGAAGCGCTACCGACGAAGACTTTCTGATTAATTTAAAAATCTACCGTAAGAGATAGAGCCGTGGTTTATTAAGCAAAAGTGCTTAAAATACGCTCCTATAACTCAATCTAACATATAAAAGGTACCTCGTCGGTGAAAATAATTACAGTTCGGGCTTAGATTTTTTCCTATCGAGTGGCTACCGTGAAGAGTCGCCGACGACGACTTTAGAAATTATATAAAAATCAACCGTAAGAGATGGAGCCGTGGTTTATTAAGCAAAAGTGCGTCAAATACGCTCCCATAACCGAACATAACATTTAAAAGATACGTCGTCGGTGAAAATATTTCCAATTCGGACTTATGCTCTGTACGGAGAGGCTACCGAGAAGCGCTACCGACGAAGACTTTCTGATTAATTTAAAAATCAACCGTAAGAGGTAGAGCCGTGGTTTATTAAGCAAAAGTGCTTCAAATGCGCTCCTATAACTCAATCTAACATATAAAAGGTACCTCGTCCGTGAAAATAATTATAGTTCGGACTTAGATTTTTTCCTACCGAGTGGCTACCGCGAAGAGTCGCCGACGACAACTTTAGAAATTATTTAAAAATCAACCGTAAGAGATGGAGCCGTGGTTTATTAAGCAAAAGTGCGTCAAATACGCTCCCATAACCGAACATAACATTTAAAAGATACGACGTCGGTGAAAATATTTTCAATTCGGACTTAGTCTCTGTACGGAGAGGCTACCGAGAAGCGCTACCGACGAAGACTTTCTGATTAATTTAAAAATCAACCGTAAAAGATAGAGCCGTGGTTTATTAAGCAAAAGTGCTTCAAATACGCTCCTGTAACTCAATCTAACATATAAAAGGTACCTCGTCCGTGAAAATAATTACAGTTCGGACTTAGATTTTTTCCTACCGAGTGGCTACCGCGAAGAGTCGCCGACGACGACTTTAGAAATTATTTAAAAATCAACCGTAAGAGATGGAGCCGTGGTTTATTAAGCAAAAGTGCGTCAAATACGCTCCCATAACCGAACATAACATTTAAAAGATACGACGTCGGTGAAAATATTTTCAATTCGGACTTAGTCTCTGTCCGAATAGGCTACCGAGAAGCGCTACCGACGAAGACTTTCTGATTAATTTAAAAATCTACCGTAAGAGATAGTGCCGTGGTTTATTAAGCAAAAGTGCTTCAAATACGCTCCTATAACTCAATCTAACATATAAAAGGTACCTCGTCGGTGAAAATAATTACAGTTCGGAATTAGATTTTTTCCTACCGAGTGGCTACCGCGAAGAGTCGCCGACGACGGCTTTAGAAATTATTTAAAAATCAACCGTAAGAGATGGAGCCGTGGTTTATTAAGCAAAAGTGCGTCAAATACGCTCCCATAACCGAACATAACATTTAAAAGATACGTCGTCGGTGAAAATATTTTCAATTCGGACTTAGTCTCTGTACGGAGAGGCTACCGAGAAGCGCTACCGACGAAGACTTTCTGATTAATTTAAAAATCAACCGTAAAAGATAGAGCCGTGGTTTATTAAGCAAAAGTGCTTCAAATGCGCTCCTGTAACTCAATCTAACATATAAAAGGTACCTCGTCCGTGAAAATAATTACAGTTCGGACTTAGATTTTTTCCTACCGAGTGGCTACCGCGAAGAGTCGCCGACGACGACTTTAGAAATTATTTAAAAATCAACCGTAAGAGATGGAGCCGTGGTTTATTAAGCAAAAGTGCGTCAAATACGCTCCCATGACCGAACATAACATTTAAAAGATACGACGTCGGTGAAAATATTTTCAATTCGGACTTAGTCTCTGTCCGAAGAGGCTACCGAGAAGCGCTACCGACGAAGACTTTCTGATTAATTTAAAAATCTACCGTAAGAGATAGAGCCGTGGTTTATTAAGCAAAAGTGCTTCAAATACGCTCCTATAACTCAATCTAACATATAAAAGGTACCTCGTCGGTGAAAATAATTACAGTTCGGACTTAGATTTTTTCCTACCGAGTGGCTACCGTGAAGAGTCGCCGACGACGACTTTAGAAATTATATAAAAATCAACCGTAAGAGATGGAGCCGTGGTTTATTAAGCAAAAGTGCGTCAAATACGCTCCCATAACCGAACATAACATTTAAAAGATACGTCGTCGGTGAAAATATTTCCAATTCGGACTTATGCTCTGTACGGAGAGGCTACCGAGAAGCGCTACCGACGAAGACTTTCTGATTAATTTAAAAATCAACCGTAAGAGGTAGAGCCGTGGTTTATTAAGCAAAAGTGCTTCAAATGCGCTCCTATAACTCAATCTAACATATAAAAGGTACCTCGTCCGTGAAAATAATTACAGTTCGGACTTAGATTTTTTCCTACCGAGTGGCTACCGCGAAGAGTCGCCGACGACGACTTTAGAAATTATTTAAAAATCAACCGTAAGAGATGGAGCCGTGGTTTATTAAGCAAAAGTGCGTCAAATACGCTCCCATAACCGAACATAACATTTAAAAGATACGACGTCGGTGAAAATATTTTCAATTCGGACTTAGTCTCTGTACGGAGAGGCTACCGAGAAGCGCTACCGACGAAGACTTTCTGATTAATTTAAAAATCAACCGTAAAAGATAGAGCCGTGGTTTATTAAGCAAAAGTGCTTCAAATACGCTCCTGTAACTCAATCTAACATATAAAAGGTACCTCGTCCGTGAAAATAATTACAGTTCGGACTTAGATTTTTTCCTACCGAGTGGCTACCGCGAAGAGTCGCCGACGACGACTTTAGAAATTATTTAAAAATCAACCGTAAGAGATGGAGCCGTGGTTTATTAAGCAAAAGTGCGTCAAATACGCTCCCATAACCGAACATAACATTTAAAAGATACGACGTCGGTGAAAATATTTTCAATTCGGACTTAGTCTCTGTCCGAATAGGCTACCGAGAAGCGCTACCGACGAAGACTTTCTGATTAATTTAAAAATCTACCGTAAGAGATAGAGCCGTGGTTTATTAAGCAAAAGTGCTTCAAATACGCTCCTATAACTCAATCTAACATATAAAAGGTACCTCGTCGGTGAAAATAATTACAGTTCGGACTTAGATTTTTTCCTACCGAGTGGCTACCGCGAAGAGTCGCCGACGACGGCTTTAGAAATTATTTAAAAATCAACCGTAAGAGATGGAGCCGTGGTTTATTAAGCAAAAGTGCGTCAAATACGCTCCCATAACCGAACATAACATTTAAAAGATACGACGTCGGTGAAAATATTTTCAATTCGGACTTAGTCTCTGTACGGAGAGGCTACCGAGAAGCGCTACCGACGAAGACTTTCTGATTAATTTAAAAATCAACCGTAAAAGATAGAGCCGTGGTTTATTAAGCAAAAGTGCTTCAAATGCGCTCCTGTAACTCAATCTAACATATAAAAGGTACCTCGTCCGTGAAAATAATTACAGTTCGGACTTAGATTTTTTCCTACCGAGTGGCTACCGCGAAGAGTCGCCGACGACGACTTTAGAAATTATTTAAAAATCAACCGTAAGAGATGGAGCCGTGGTTTATTAAGCAAAAGTGCGTCAAATACGCTCCCATGACCGAACATAACATTTAAAAGATACGACGTCGGTGAAAATATTTTCAATTCGGACTTAGTCTCTGTCCGAAGAGGCTACCGAGAAGCGCTACCGACGAAGACTTTCTGATTAATTTAAAAATCTACCGTAAGAGATAGAGCCGTGGTTTATTAAGCAAAAGTGCTTCAAATACGCTCCTATAACTCAATCTAACATATAAAAGGTACCTCGTCGGTGAAAATAATTACAGTTCGGACTTAGATTTTTTCCTACCGAGTGGCTACCGTGAAGAGTCGCCGACGACGACTTTAGAAATTATATAAAAATCAACCGTAAGAGATGGAGCCGTGGTTTATTAAGCAAAAGTGCGTCAAATACGCTCCCATAACCGAACATAACATTTAAAAGATACGACGTCGGTGAAAATATTTTCAATTCGGACTTAGTCTCTGTCCGAAGAGGCTACCGAGAAGCGCTACCGACGAAGACTTTCTGATTAATTTAAAAATCTACCGTAAGAGATAGAGCCGTGGTTTATTAAGCAAAAGTGCTTAAAATACGCTCCTATAACTCAATCTAACATATAAAAGGTACCTCGTCGGTGAAAATAATTACAGTTCGGGCTTAGATTTTTTCCTATCGAGTGGCTACCGTGAAGAGTCGCCGACGACGACTTTAGAAATTATATAAAAATCAACCGTAAGAGATGGAGCCGTGGTTTATTAAGCAAAAGTGCGTCAAATACGCTCCCATAACCGAACATAACATTTAAAAGATACGTCGTCGGTGAAAATATTTCCAATTCGGACTTATGCTCTGTACGGAGAGGCTACCGAGAAGCGCTACCGACGAAGACTTTCTGATTAATTTAAAAATCAACCGTAAGAGGTAGAGCCGTGGTTTATTAAGCAAAAGTGCTTCAAATGCGCTCCTATAACTCAATCTAACATATAAAAGGTACCTCGTCCGTGAAAATAATTACAGTTCGGACTTAGATTTTTTCCTACCGAGTGGCTACCGCGAAGAGTCGCCGACGACAACTTTAGAAATTATTTAAAAATCAACCGTAAGAGATGGAGCCGTGGTTTATTAAGCAAAAGTGCGTCAAATACGCTCCCATAACCGAACATAACATTTAAAAGATACGACGTCGGTGAAAATATTTTCAATTCGGACTTAGTCTCTGTACGGAGAGGCTACCGAGAAGCGCTACCGACGAAGACTTTCTGATTAATTTAAAAATCAACCGTAAAAGATAGAGCCGTGGTTTATTAAGCAAAAGTGCTTCAAATACGCTCCTGTAACTCAATCTAACATATAAAAGGTACCTCGTCCGTGAAAATAATTACAGTTCGGACTTAGATTTTTTCCTACCGAGTGGCTACCGCGAAGAGTCGCCGACGACGACTTTAGAAATTATTTAAAAATCAACCGTAAGAGATGGAGCCGTGGTTTATTAAGCAAAAGTGCGTCAAATACGCTCCCATAACCGAACATAACATTTAAAAGATACGACGTCGGTGAAAATATTTTCAATTCGGACTTAGTCTCTGTCCGAATAGGCTACCGAGAAGCGCTACCGACGAAGACTTTCTGATTAATTTAAAAATCTACCGTAAGAGATAGAGCCGTGGTTTATTAAGCAAAAGTGCTTCAAATACGCTCCTATAACTCAATCTAACATATAAAAGGTACCTCGTCGGTGAAAATAATTACAGTTCGGACTTAGATTTTTTCCTACCGAGTGGCTACCGCGAAGAGTCGCCGACGACGGCTTTAGAAATTATTTAAAAATCAACCGTAAGAGATGGAGCCGTGGTTTATTAAGCAAAAGTGCGTCAAATACGCTCCCATAACCGAACATAACATTTAAAAGATACGACGTCGGTGAAAATATTTTCAATTCGGACTTAGTCTCTGTACGGAGAGGCTACCGAGAAGCGCTACCGACGAAGACTTTCTGATTAATTTAAAAATCAACCGTAAAAGATAGAGCCGTGGTTTATTAAGCAAAAGTGCTTCAAATGCGCTCCTGTAACTCAATCTAACATATAAAAGGTACCTCGTCCGTGAAAATAATTACAGTTCGGACTTAGATTTTTTCCTACCGAGTGGCTACCGCGAAGAGTCGCCGACGACGACTTTAGAAATTATTTAAAAATCAACCGTAAGAGATGGAGCCGTGGTTTATTAAGCAAAAGTGCGTCAAATACGCTCCCATGACCGAACATAACATTTAAAAGATACGACGTCGGTGAAAATATTTTCAATTCGGACTTAGTCTCTGTCCGAAGAGGCTACCGAGAAGCGCTACCGACGAAGACTTTCTAATTAATTTAAAAATCTACCGTAAGAGATAGAGCCGTGGTTTATTAAGCAAAAGTGCTTCAAATACGCTCCTATAACTCAATCTAACATATAAAAGGTACCTCGTCGGTGAAAATAATTACAGTTCGGACTTAGATTTTTTCCTACCGAGTGGCTACCGTGAAGAGTCGCCGACGACGACTTTAGAAATTATATAAAAATCAACCGTAAGAGATGGAGCCGTGGTTTATTAAGCAAAAGTGCGTCAAATACGCTCCCATAACCGAACATAACATTTAAAAGATACGTCGTCGGTGAAAATATTTCCAATTCGGACTTATGCTCTGTACGGAGAGGCTACCGAGAAGCGCTACCGACGAAGACTTTCTGATTAATTTAAAAATCAACCGTAAGAGGTAGAGCCGTGGTTTATTAAGCAAAAGTGCTTCAAATGCGCTCCTATAACTCAATCTAACATATAAAAGGTACCTCGTCCGTGAAAATAATTACAGTTCGGACTTAGATTTTTTCCTACCGAGTGGCTACCGCGAAGAGTCGCCGACGACGACTTTAGAAATTATTTAAAAATCAACCGTAAGAGACGGAGCCGTGGTTTATTAAGCAAAAGTGCGTCAAATACGCTCCCATAACCGAACATAACATTTAAAAGATACGACGTCGGTGAAAATATTTTCAATTCGGACTTAGTCTCTGTACGGAGAGGCTACCGAGAAGCGCTACCGACGAAGACTTTCTGATTAATTTAAAAATCAACCGTAAAAGATAGAGCCGTGGTTTATTAAGCAAAAGTGCTTCAAATACGCTCCTGTAACTCAATCTAACATATAAAAGGTACCTCGTCCGTGAAAATAATTACAGTTCGGACTTAGATTTTTTCCTACCGAGTGGCTACCGCGAAGAGTCGCCGACGACGACTTTAGAAATTATTTAAAAATCAACCGTAAGAGATGGAGCCGTGGTTTATTAAGCAAAAGTGCGTCAAATACGCTCCCATAACCGAACATAACATTTAAAAGATACGACGTCGGTGAAAATATTTTCAATTCGGACTTAGTCTCTGTCCGAATAGGCTACCGAGAAGCGCTACCGACGAAGACTTTCTGATTAATTTAAAAATCTACCGTAAGAGATAGAGCCGTGGTTTATTAAGCAAAAGTGCTTCAAATACGCTCCTATAACTCAATCTAACATATAAAAGGTACCTCGTCGGTGAAAATAATTACAGTTCGGAATTAGATTTTTTCCTACCGAGTGGCTACCGCGAAGAGTCGCCGACGACGGCTTTAGAAATTATTTAAAAATCAACCGTAAGAGATGGAGCCGTGGTTTATTAAGCAAAAGTGCGTCAAATACGCTCCCATAACCGAACATAACATTTAAAAGATACGACGTCGGTGAAAATATTTTCAATTCGGACTTAGTCTCTGTACGGAGAGGCTACCGAGAAGCGCTACCGACGAAGACTTTCTGATTAATTTAAAAATCAACCGTAAAAGATAGAGCCGTGGTTTATTAAGCAAAAGTGCTTCAAATGCGCTCCTGTAACTCAATCTAACATATAAAAGGTACCTCGTCCGTGAAAATAATTACAGTTCGGACTTAGATTTTTTCCTACCGAGTGGCTACCGCGAAGAGTCGCCGACGACGACTTTAGAAATTATTTAAAAATCAACCGTAAGAGATGGAGCCGTGGTTTATTAAGCAAAAGTGCGTCAAATACGCTCCCATGACCGAACATAACATTTAAAAGATACGACGTCGGTGAAAATATTTTCAATTCGGACTTAGTCTCTGTCCGAAGAGGCTACCGAGAAGCGCTACCGACGAAGACTTTCTGATTAATTTAAAAATCTACCGTAAGAGATAGAGCCGTGGTTTATTAAGCAAAAGTGCTTCAAATACGCTCCTATAACTCAATCTAACATATAAAAGGTACCTCGTCGGTGAAAATAATTACAGTTCGGACTTAGATTTTTTCCTACCGAGTGGCTACCGTGAAGAGTCGCCGACGATGACTTTAGAAATTATATAAAAATCAACCGTAAGAGATGGAGCCGTGGTTTATTAAGCAAAAGTGCGTCAAATACGCTCCCATAACCGAACATAACATTTAAAAGATACGACGTCGGTGAAAATATTTTCAATTCGGACTTAGTCTCTGTCCGAAGAGGCTACCGAGAAGCGCTACCGACGAAGACTTTCTGATTAATTTAAAAATCTACCGTAAGAGATAGAGCCGTGGTTTATTAAGCAAAAGTGCTTCAAATACGCTCCTATAACTCAATCTAACATATAAAAGGTACCTCGTCGGTGAAAATAATTACAGTTCGGACTTAGATTTTTTCCTACCGAGTGGCTACCGTGAAGAGTCGCCGACGACGACTTTAGAAATTATATAAAAATCAACCGTAAGAGATGGAGCCGTGGTTTATTAAGCAAAAGTGCGTCAAATACGCTCCCATAACCGAACATAACATTTAAAAGATACGTCGTCGGTGAAAATATTTTCAATTCGGACTTATGCTCTGTACGGAGAGGCTACCGAGAAGCGCTACCGACGAAGACTTTCTGATTAATTTAAAAATCAACCGTAAGAGATAGAGCCGTGGTTTATTAAGCAAAAGTGCTTCAAATGCGCTCCTATAACTCAATCTAACATATAAAAGGTACCTCGTCCGTGAAAATAATTACAGTTCGGACTTAGATTTTTTCCTACCGAGTGGCTACCGCGAAGAGTCGCCGACGACGACCTTAGAAATTATTTAAAAATCAACCATAAGAGATGGAGCCGTGGTTTATTAAGCAAAAGTGCGTCAAATACGCTCCCATAACCGAACATAACATTTAAAAGATACGACGTCGGTGAAAATATTTTCAATTCGGACTTAGTCTCTGTACGGAGAGGCTACCGAGAAGCGCTACCGACGAAGACTTTCTGATTAATTTAAAAATCAACCGTAAAAGATAGAGCCGTGGTTTATTAAGCAAAAGTGCTTCAAATACGCTCCTGTAACTCAATCTAACATATAAAAGGTACCTCGTCGGTGAAAATAATTACAGTTCGGACTTAGATTTTTTCCTACCGAGTGGCTACCGCGAAGAGTCGCCGACGACGACTTTAGAAATTATTTAAAAATCAACCGTAAGAGATGGAGCCGTGGTTTATTAAGCAAAAGTGCGTCAAATACGCTCCCATAACCGAACATAACATTTAAAAGATACGACGTCGGTGAAAATATTTTCAATTCGGACTTAGTCTCTGTCCGAAGAGGCTACCGAGAAGCGCTACCTACGAAGACTTTCTGATTAATTTAAAAATCTACCGTAAGAGATAGAGCCGTGGTTTATTAAGCAAAAGTGCTTCAAATACGCTCCTATAACTCAATCTAACATGTAAAAGGTACCTCGTCCGTGAAAATAATTACAGTTCGGACTTAGATTTTTTCCTACCGAGTGGCTACCGTGAAGAGTCACCGACGACGACTTTAGAAATTATTTAAAAATCAACCGTAAGAGATGGAGCCGTGGTTTATTAAGCAAAAGTGCGTCAAATACGCTCCTATAACTCAATCTAACATATAAAAGGTACCTCGTCGGTGAAAATAATTACAGTTCGGACTTAGATTTTTTCACCGAGTGGCTACCGCGAAGAGTCGCCGACGACGACTTTAGAAATTATTTAAAAATCAACCGTAAGAGATGGAGCCGTGGTTTATTAAGCAAAAGTGCGTCAAATACGCTCCCATAACCGAACATAACATTTAAAAGATACGACGTCGGTGAAAATATTTTCAATTCGGACTTAGTCTCTGTACGGAGAGGCTACCGAGAAGCGCTACCGACGAAGACTTTCTGATTAATTTAAAAATCAACCGTAAGAGATAGAGCCGTGGTTTATTAAGCAAAAGTGCTTCAAATACGCTCCTATAACTCAATCTAACATATAAAAGGTACCTCGTCCGTGAAAATAATTACAGTTCGGACTCAGATTTTTTCCTACCGAGTGGCTACCGCGAAGAGTCGCCGACGACGACTTTAGAAATTATTTAAAAATCAACCGTAAGAGATGGAGCCGTGGTTTATTAAACAAAAGTGCGTCAAATACGCTCCCATAACCGAACATAACATTTAAAAGATACGACGTCGGTGAAAATATTTTCAATTCGGACTTAGTCTCTGTCCGAAGAGGCTACCGAGAAGCGCTACCGACGAAGACTTTCTGATTAATTTAAATCTACCGTAAGAGATAGAGCCGTGGTTTATTAAGCAAAAGTGCTTAAAATACGCTCCTATAACTCAATCTAACATATAAAAGGTACCTCGTCGGTGAAAATAATTACAGTTCGGGCTTAGATTTTTTCCTATCGAGTGGCTACCGTGAAGAGTCGCCGACGACGACTTTAGAAATTATATAAAAATCAACCGTAAGAGATGGAGCCGTGGTTTATTAAGCAAAAGTGCGTCAAATACGCTCCCATAACCGAACATAACATTTAAAAGATACGTCGTCGGTGAAAATATTTCCAATTCGGACTTATGCTCTGTACGGAGAGGCTACCGAGAAGCGCTACCGACGAAGACTTTCTGATTAATTTAAAAATCAACCGTAAGAGGTAGAGCCGTGGTTTATTAAGCAAAAGTGCTTCAAATGCGCTCCTATAACTCAATCTAACATATAAAAGGTACCTCGTCCGTGAAAATAATTACAGTTCGGACTTAGATTTTTTCCTACCGAGTGGCTACCGCGAAGAGTCGCCGACGACAACTTTAGAAATTATTTAAAAATCAACCGTAAGAGATGGAGCCGTGGTTTATTAAGCAAAAGTGCGTCAAATACGCTCCCATAACCGAACATAACATTTAAAAGATACGACGTCGGTGAAAATATTTTCAATTCGGACTTAGTCTCTGTACGGAGAGGCTACCGAGAAGCGCTACCGACGAAGACTTTCTGATTAATTTAAAAATCAACCGTAAAAGATAGAGCCGTGGTTTATTAAGCAAAAGTGCTTCAAATACGCTCCTGTAACTCAATCTAACATATAAAAGGTACCTCGTCCGTGAAAATAATTACAGTTCGGACTTAGATTTTTTCCTACCGAGTGGCTACCGCGAAGAGTCGCCGACGACGACTTTAGAAATTATTTAAAAATCAACCGTAAGAGATGGAGCCGTGGTTTATTAAGCAAAAGTGCGTCAAATACGCTCCCATAACCGAACATAACATTTAAAAGATACGACGTCGGTGAAAATATTTTCAATTCGGACTTAGTCTCTGTCCGAAGAGGCTACCGAGAAGCGCTACCGACGAAGACTTTCTGATTAATTTAAAAATCTACCGTAAGAGATAGAGCCGTGGTTTATTAAGCAAAAGTGCTTCAAATACGCTCCTATAACTCAATCTAACATATAAAAGGTACCTCGTCGGTGAAAATAATTACAGTTCGGACTTAGATTTTTTCCTACCGAGTGGCTACCGTGAAGAGTCGCCGACGACGACTTTAGAAATTATATAAAAATCAACCGTAAGAGATGGAGCCGTGGTTTATTAAGCAAAAGTGCGTCAAATACGCTCCCATAACCGAACATAACATTTAAAAGATACGTCGTCGGTGAAAATATTTCCAATTCGGACTTATGCTCTGTACGGAGAGGCTACCGAGAAGCGCTACCGACGAAGACTTTCTGATTAATTTAAAAATCAACCGTAAGAGGTAGAGCCGTGGTTTATTAAGCAAAAGTGCTTCAAATGCGCTCCTATAACTCAATCTAACATATAAAAGGTACCTCGTCGGTGAAAATAATTACAGTTCGGACTTAGATTTTTTCCTACCGAGTGGCTACCGCGAAGAGTCGCCGACGACGACTTTAGAAATTATTTAAAAATCAACCGTAAGAGATGGAGCCGTGGTTTATTAAGCAAAAGTGCGTCAAATACGCTCCCATAACCGAACATAACATTTAAAAGATACGACGTCGGTGAAAATATTTTCAATTCGGACTTAGTCTCTGTACGGAGAGGCTACCGAGAAGCGCTACCGACGAAGACTTTCTGATTAATTTAAAAATCTACCGTAAAAGATAGAGCCGTGGTTTATTAAGCAAAAGTGCTTCAAATACGCTCCTGTAACTCAATCTAACATATAAAAGGTACCTCGTCGGTGAAAATAATTACAGTTCGGACTTAGATTTTTTCCTACCGAGTGGCTACCGCGAAGAGTCGCCGACGACGACTTTAGAAATTATTTAAAAATCAACCGTAAGAGATGGAGCCGTGGTTTATTAAGCAAAAGTGCGTCAAATACGCTCCCATAACCGAACATAACATTTAAAAGATACGACGTCGGTGAAAATATTTTCAATTCGGACTTAGTCTCTGTCCGAAGAGGCTACCGAGAAGCGCTACCTACGAAGACTTTCTGATTAATTTAAAAATCTACCGTAAGAGATAGAGCCGTGGTTTATTAAGCAAAAGTGCTTCAAATACGCTCCTATAACTCAATCTAACATATAAAAGGTACCTCGTCCGTGAAAATAATTACAGTTCGGACTTAGATTTTTTCCTACCGAGTGGCTACCGTGAAGAGTCACCGACGACGACTTTAGAAATTATTTAAAAATCAACCGTAAGAGATGGAGCCGTGGTTTATTAAGCAAAAGTGCGTCAAATACGCTCCTATAACTCAATCTAACATATAAAAGGTACCTCGTCGGTGAAAATAATTACAGTTCGGACTTAGATTTTTTCACCGAGTGGCTACCGCGAAGAGTCGCCGACGACGACTTTAGAAATTATTTAAAAATCAACCGTAAGAGATGGAGCCGTGGTTTATTAAGCAAAAGTGCGTCAAATACGCTCCCATAACCGAACATAACATTTAAAAGATACGACGTCGGTGAAAATATTTTCAATTCGGACTTAGTCTCTGTACGGAGAGGCTACCGAGAAGCGCTACCGACGAAGACTTTCTGATTAATTTAAAAATCAACCGTAAGAGATAGAGCCGTGGTTTATTAAGCAAAAGTGCTTCAAATACGCTCCTATAACTCAATCTAACATATAAAAGGTACCTCGTCCGTGAAAATAATTACAGTTCGGACTCAGATTTTTTCCTACCGAGTGGCTACCGCGAAGAGTCGCCGACGACGACTTTAGAAATTATTTAAAAATCAACCGTAAGAGATGGAGCCGTGGTTTATTAAACAAAAGTGCGTCAAATACGCTCCCATAACCGAACATAACATTTAAAAGATACGACGTCGGTGAAAATATTTTCAATTCGGACTTAGTCTCTGTCCGAAGAGGCTACCGAGAAGCGCTACCGACGAAGACTTTCTGATTAATTTAAATCTACCGTAAGAGATAGAGCCGTGGTTTATTAAGCAAAAGTGCTTAAAATACGCTCCTATAACTCAATCTAACATATAAAAGGTACCTCGTCGGTGAAAATAATTACAGTTCGGGCTTAGATTTTTTCCTATCGAGTGGCTACCGTGAAGAGTCGCCGACGACGACTTTAGAAATTATATAAAAATCAACCGTAAGAGATGGAGCCGTGGTTTATTAAGCAAAAGTGCGTCAAATACGCTCCCATAACCGAACATAACATTTAAAAGATACGTCGTCGGTGAAAATATTTCCAATTCGGACTTATGCTCTGTACGGAGAGGCTACCGAGAAGCGCTACCGACGAAGACTTTCTGATTAATTTAAAAATCAACCGTAAGAGGTAGAGCCGTGGTTTATTAAGCAAAAGTGCTTCAAATGCGCTCCTATAACTCAATCTAACATATAAAAGGTACCTCGTCCGTGAAAATAATTACAGTTCGGACTTAGATTTTTTCCTACCGAGTGGCTACCGCGAAGAGTCGCCGACGACAACTTTAGAAATTATTTAAAAATCAACCGTAAGAGATGGAGCCGTGGTTTATTAAGCAAAAGTGCGTCAAATACGCTCCCATAACCGAACATAACATTTAAAAGATACGACGTCGGTGAAAATATTTTCAATTCGGACTTAGTCTCTGTACGGAGAGGCTACCGAGAAGCGCTACCGACGAAGACTTTCTGATTAATTTAAAAATCAACCGTAAAAGATAGAGCCGTGGTTTATTAAGCAAAAGTGCTTCAAATACGCTCCTGTAACTCAATCTAACATATAAAAGGTACCTCGTCCGTGAAAATAATTACAGTTCGGACTTAGATTTTTTCCTACCGAGTGGCTACCGCGAAGAGTCGCCGACGACGACTTTAGAAATTATTTAAAAATCAACCGTAAGAGATGGAGCCGTGGTTTATTAAGAAAAAGTGCGTCAAATACGCTCCCATAACCGAACATAACATTTAAAAGATACGACGTCGGTGAAAATATTTTCAATTCGGACTTAGTCTCTGTCCGAATAGGCTACCGAGAAGCGCTACCGACGAAGACTTTCTGATTAATTTAAAAATCTACCGTAAGAGATAGAGCCGTGGTTTATTAAGCAAAAGTGCTTCAAATACGCTCCTATAACTCAATCTAACATATAAAAGGTACCTCGTCGGTGAAAATAATTACAGTTCGGACTTAGATTTTTTCCTACCGAGTGGCTACCGCGAAGAGTCGCCGACGACGACTTTAGAAATTATTTAAAAATCAACCGTAAGAGATGGAGCCGTGGTTTATTAAGCAAAAGTGCGTCAAATACGCTCCCATGACCGAACATAACATTTAAAAGATACGACGTCGGTGAAAATATTTTCAATTCGGACTTAGTCTCTGTCCGAAGAGGCTACCGAGAAGCGCTACCGACGAAGACTTTCTGATTAATTTAAAAATCTACCGTAAGAGATAGAGCCGTGGTTTATTAAGCAAAAGTGCTTAAAATACGCTCCTATAACTCAATCTAACATATAAAAGGTACCTCGTCGGTGAAAATAATTACAGTTCGGACTTAGATTTTTTCCTACCGAGTGGCTACCGTGAAGAGTCGCCGACGACGACTTTAGAAATTATATAAAAATCAACCGTAAGAGATGGAGCCGTGGTTTATTAAGCAAAAGTGCGTCAAATACGCTCCCATAACCGAACATAACATTTAAAAGATACGTCGTCGGTGAAAATATTTCCAATTCGGACTTATGCTCTGTACGGAGAGGCTACCGAGAAGCGCTACCGACGAAGACTTTCTGATTAATTTAAAAATCAACCGTAAGAGGTAGAGCCGTGGTTTATTAAGCAAAAGTGCTTCAAATGCGCTCCTATAACTCAATCTAACATATAAAAGGTACCTCGTCCGTGAAAATAATTACAGTTCGGACTTAGATTTTTTCCTACCGAGTGGCTACCGCGAAGAGTCGCCGACGACGACTTTAGAAATTATTTAAAAATCAACCGTAAGAGATGGAGCCGTGGTTTATTAAGCAAAAGTGCGTCAAATACGCTCCCATAACCGAACATAACATTTAAAAGATACGACGTCGGTGAAAATATTTTCAATTCGGACTTAGTCTCTGTACGGAGAGGCTACCGAGAAGCGCTACCGACGAAGACTTTCTGATTAATTTAAAAATCAACCGTAAAAGATAGAGCCGTGGTTTATTAAGCAAAAGTGCTTCAAATACGCTCCTGTAACTCAATCTAACATATAAAAGGTACCTCGTCCGTGAAAATAATTACAGTTCGGACTTAGATTTTTTCCTACCGAGTGGCTACCGCGAAGAGTCGCCGACGACGACTTTAGAAATTATTTAAAAATCAACCGTAAGAGATGGAGCCGTGGTTTATTAAGCAAAAGTGCGTCAAATACGCTCCCATAACCGAACATAACATTTAAAAGATACGACGTCGGTGAAAATATTTTCAATTCGGACTTAGTCTCTGTCCGAATAGGCTACCGAGAAGCGCTACCGACGAAGACTTTCTGATTAATTTAAAAATCTACCGTAAGAGATAGAGCCGTGGTTTATTAAGCAAAAGTGCTTCAAATACGCTCCTATAACTCAATCTAACATATAAAAGGTACCTCGTCGGTGAAAATAATTACAGTTCGGACTTAGATTTTTTCCTACCGAGTGGCTACCGCGAAGAGTCGCCGACGACGGCTTTAGAAATTATTTAAAAATCAACCGTAAGAGATGGAGCCGTGGTTTATTAAGCAAAAGTGCGTCAAATACGCTCCCATAACCGAACATAACATTTAAAAGATACGACGTCGGTGAAAATATTTTCAATTCGGACTTAGTCTCTGTACGGAGAGGCTACCGAGAAGCGCTACCGACGAAGACTTTCTGATTAATTTAAAAATCAACCGTAAAAGATAGAGCCGTGGTTTATTAAGCAAAAGTGCTTCAAATGCGCTCCTGTAACTCAATCTAACATATAAAAGGTACCTCGTCCGTGAAAATAATTACAGTTCGGACTTAGATTTTTTCCTACCGAGTGGCTACCGCGAAGAGTCGCCGACGACGACTTTAGAAATTATTTAAAAATCAACCGTAAGAGATGGAGCCGTGGTTTATTAAGCAAAAGTGCGTCAAATACGCTCCCATGACCGAACATAACATTTAAAAGATACGACGTCGGTGAAAATATTTTCAATTCGGACTTAGTCTCTGTCCGAAGAGGCTACCGAGAAGCGCTACCGACGAAGACTTTCTGATTAATTTAAAAATCTACCGTAAGAGATAGAGCCGTGGTTTATTAAGCAAAAGTGCTTCAAATACGCTCCTATAACTCAATCTAACATATAAAAGGTACCTCGTCGGTGAAAATAATTACAGTTCGGACTTAGATTTTTTCCTACCGAGTGGCTACCGTGAAGAGTCGCCGACGACGACTTTAGAAATTATATAAAAATCAACCGTAAGAGATGGAGCCGTGGTTTATTAAGCAAAAGTGCGTCAAATACGCTCCCATAACCGAACATAACATTTAAAAGATACGACGTCGGTGAAAATATTTTCAATTCGGACTTAGTCTCTGTCCGAAGAGGCTACCGAGAAGCGCTACCGACGAAGACTTTCTGATTAATTTAAAAATCTACCGTAAGAGATAGAGCCGTGGTTTATTAAGCAAAAGTGCTTCAAATACGCTCCTATAACTCAATCTAACATATAAAAGGTACCTCGTCGGTGAAAATAATTACAGTTCGGACTTAGATTTTTTCCTACCGAGTGGCTACCGTGAAGAGTCGCCGACGACGACTTTAGAAATTATATAAAAATCAACCGTAAGAGATGGAGCCGTGGTTTATTAAGCAAAAGTGCGTCAAATACGCTCCCATAACCGAACATAACATTTAAAAGATACGTCGTCGGTGAAAATATTTCCAATTCGGACTTATGCTCTGTACGGAGAGGCTACCGAGAAGCGCTACCGACGAAGACTTTCTGATTAATTTAAAAATCAACCGTAAGAGATAGAGCCGTGGTTTATTAAGCAAAAGTGCTTCAAATGCGCTCCTATAACTCAATCTAACATATAAAAGGTACCTCGTCCGTGAAAATAATTACAGTTCGGACTTAGATTTTTTCCTACCGAGTGGCTACCGCGAAGAGTCGCCGACGACGACTTTAGAAATTATTTAAAAATCAACCGTAAGAGATGGAGCCGTGGTTTATTAAGCAAAAGTGCGTCAAATACGCTCCCATAACCGAACATAACATTTAAAAGATACGACGTCGGTGAAAATATTTTCAATTCGGACTTAGTCTCTGTACGGAGAGGCTACCGAGAAGCGCTACCGACGAAGACTTTCTGATTAATTTAAAAATCAACCGTAAAAGATAGAGCCGTGGTTTATTAAGCAAAAGTGCTTCAAATACGCTCCTGTAACTCAATCTAACATATAAAAGGTACCTCGTCCGTGAAAATAATTACAGTTCGGACTTAGATTTTTTCCTACCGAGTGGCTACCGCGAAGAGTCGCCGACGACGACTTTAGAAATTATTTAAAAATCAACCGTAAGAGATGGAGCCGTGGTTTATTAAGCAAAAGTGCGTCAAATACGCTCCCATAACCGAACATAACATTTAAAAGATACGACGTCGGTGAAAATATTTTCAATTCGGACTTAGTCTCTGTCCGAAGAGGCTACCGAGAAGCGCTACCGACGAAGACTTTCTGATTAATTTAAAAATCTACCGTAAGAGATAGAGCCGTGGTTTATTAAGCAAAAGTGCTTCAAATACGCTCCTATAACTCAATCTAACATATAAAAGGTACCTCGTCCGTGAAAATAATTACAGTTCGGACTCAGATTTTTTCCTACCGAGTGGCTACCGCGAAGAGTCGCCGACGACGACTTTAGAAATTATTTAAAAATCAACCGTAAGAGATGGAGCCGTGGTTTATTAAGCAAAAGTGCGTCAAATACGCTCCCATAACCGAACATAACATTTAAAAGGTACGTCGTCGGTGAAAATGTTTTCAATTCGGACTTAGTCTCTGTACGGAGAGGCTACCGAGAAGCGCTACCGACGAGGACTTTCTGATTAATTCAAAAATCAACCGTAAGAGATAGAGCCGTGGTTTATTAAGCAAAAGTGCTTCAAATACGCTCCTATAACTCAATCTAACATATAAAAGGTACCTCGTCGGTGAAAATAATTACAGTTCGGACTTAGATTTTTTCCTACCGAGTGGCTACCGCGAAGAGTCGCCGACGACGACTTTAGAAATTATTTAAAAATCAACCGTAAGAGATGGAGCCGTGGTTTATTAAGCAAAAGTGCGTCAAATACGCTCCCATAACCGAACATAACATTTAAAAGATACGTCGTCGGTGAAAATATTTCCAATTCGGACTTATGCTCTGTACGGAGAGGCTACCGAGAAGCGCTACCGACGAAGACTTTCTGATTAATTTAAAAATCAACCGTAAGAGATAGAGCCGTGGTTTATTAAGCAAAAGTGCTTCAAATGCGCTCCTATAACTCAATCTAACATATAAAAGGTACCTCGTCCGTGAAAATAATTACAGTTCGGACTTAGATTTTTTCCTACCGAGTGGCTACCGTGAAGAGTCACCGACGACGACTTTAGAAATTATTTAAAAATCAACCGTAAGAGATGGAGCCGTGGTTTATTAAGCAAAAGTGCGTCAAATACGCTCCTATAACTCAATCTAACATATAAAAGGTACCTCGTCGGTGAAAATAATTACAGTTCGGACTTAGATTTTTTCCTACCGAGTGGCTACCGCGAAGAGTCGCCGACGACGACTTTAGAAATTATTTAAAAATCAACCGTAAGAGATGGAGCCGTGGTTTATTAAGCAAAAGTGCGTCAAATACGCTCCCATAACCGAACATAACATTTAAAAGATACGACGTCGGTGAAAATATTTTCAATTCGGACTTAGTCTCTGTACGGAGAGGCTACCGAGAAGCGCTACCGACGAAGACTTTCTGATTAATTTAAAAATCAACCGTAAGAGATAGAGCCGTGGTTTATTAAGCAAAAGTGCTTCAAATACGCTCCTATAACTCAATCTAACATATAAAAGGTACCTCGTCCGTGAAAATAATTACAGTTCGGACTCAGATTTTTTCCTACCGAGTGGCTACCGCGAAGAGTCGCCGACGACGACTTTAGAAATTATTTAAAAATCAACCGTAAGAGATGGAGCCGTGGTTTATTAAACAAAAGTGCGTCAAATACGCTCCCATAACCGAACATAACATTTAAAAGATACGACGTCGGTGAAAATATTTTCAATTCGGACTTAGTCTCTGTCCGAAGAGGCTACCGAGAAGCGCTACCGACGAAGACTTTCTGATTAATTTAAAAATCTACCGTAAGAGATAGAGCCGTGGTTTATTAAGCAAAAGTGCTTAAAATACGCTCCTATAACTCAATCTAACATATAAAAGGTACCTCGTCGGTGAAAATAATTACAGTTCGGGCTTAGATTTTTTCCTATCGAGTGGCTACCGTGAAGAGTCGCCGACGACGACTTTAGAAATTATATAAAAATCAACCGTAAGAGATGGAGCCGTGGTTTATTAAGCAAAAGTGCGTCAAATACGCTCCCATAACCGAACATAACATTTAAAAGATACGTCGTCGGTGAAAATATTTCCAATTCGGACTTATGCTCTGTACGGAGAGGCTACCGAGAAGCGCTACCGACGAAGACTTTCTGATTAATTTAAAAATCAACCGTAAGAGATAGAGCCGTGGTTTATTAAGCAAAAGTGCTTCAAATGCGCTCCTATAACTCAACCTAACATATAAAAGGTACCTCGTCCGTGAAAATAATTACATTTCGGACTTAGATTTTTTCCTACCGAGTGGCTACCGTGAAGAGTCACCGACGACGACTTTAGAAATTATTTAAAAATCAACCGTAAGAGATGGAGCCGTGGTTTATTAAGCAAAAGTGCGTCAAATACGCTCCCATAACCGAACATAACATTTAAAAGATACGACGTCGGTGAAAATATTTTCAATTCGGACTTAGTCTCTGTCCGAAGAGGCTACCGAGAGGCGCTACCGACGAAGACTTTCTGATTAATTTAAAAATCAACCGTAAGAGATAGAGCCATGGTTTATTAAGCAAAAGTGCTTCAAATACGCTCCTATAACTCAATCTAACATATAAAAGGTACCTCGTCGGTGAAAATAATTACAGTTCGGACTTAGATTTTTTCCTACCGAGTGGCTACCGCGAAGAGTCGCCGACGACGACTTTAGAAATTATTTAAAAATCAACCGTAAGAGATGGAGCCGTGGTTTATTAAGCAAAAGTGCGTCAAATACGCTCCCATAACCGAACATAACATTTAAAAGATACGACGTCGGTGAAAATATTTTCAATTCGGACTTAGTCTCTGTACGGAGAGGCTACCGAGAAGCGCTACCGACGAAGACTTTCTGATTAATTTAAAAATCAACCGTAAGAGATAGAGCCGTGGTTTATTAAGCAAAAGTGCTTCAAATACGCTCCTATAACTCAATCTAACATATAAAAGGTACCTCGTCCGTGAAAATAATTACAGTTCGGACTTAGATTTTTTCCTACCGAGTGGCTACCGCGAAGAGTCGCCGACGACGGCTTTAGGAATTATTTAAAAATCAACCGTAAGAGATGGAGCCGTGGTTTATTAAGCAAAAGTGCGTCAAATACGCTCCCATAACCGAACATAACATTTAAAAGATACGACGTCGGTGAAAATATTTTCAATTCGGACTTAGTCTCTGTACGGAGAGGCTACCGAGAAGCGCTACCGACGAAGACTTTCTGATTAATTTAAAAATCAACCGTAAAAGATAGAGCCGTGGTTTATTAAGCAAAAGTGCTTCAAATGCGCTCCTGTAACTCAATCTAACATATAAAAGGTACCTCGTCCGTGAAAATAATTACAGTTCGGACTTAGATTTTTTCCTACCGAGTGGCTACCGCGAAGAGTCGCCGACGACGACTTTAGAAATTATTTAAAAATCAACCGTAAGAGATGGAGCCGTGGTTTATTAAGCAAAAGTGCGTCAAATACGCTCCCATGACCGAACATAACATTTAAAAGATACGACGTCGGTGAAAATATTTTCAATTCGGACTTAGTCTCTGTCCGAAGAGGCTACCGAGAAGCGCTACCGACGAAGACTTTCTGATTAATTTAAAAATCTACCGTAAGAGATAGAGCCGTGGTTTATTAAGCAAAAGTGCTTCAAATACGCTCCTATAACTCAATCTAACATATAAAAGGTACCTCGTCGGTGAAAATAATTACAGTTCGGACTTAGATTTTTTCCTACCGAGTGGCTACCCTGAAGAGTCGCCGACGACGACTTTAGAAATTATATAAAAATCAACCGTAAGAGATGGAGCCGTGGTTTATTAAGCAAAAGTGCGTCAAATACGCTCCCATAACCGAACATAACATTTAAAAGATACGACGTCGGTGAAAATATTTTCAATTCGGACTTAGTCTCTGTACGGAGAGGCTACCGAGAAGCGCTACCGACGAAGACTTTCTGATTAATTTAAAAATCAACCGTAAGAGATAGAGCCGTGGTTTATTAAGCAAAAGTGCTTCAAATACGCTCCTATAACTCAATCTAACATATAAAAGGTACCTCGTCCGTGAAAATAATTACAGTTCGGACTTAGATTTTTTCCTACCGAGTGGCTACCGCGAAGAGTCGCCGACGACGACTTTAGAAATTATTTCAAAATCAACCGTAAGAGATGGAGCCGTGGTTTATTAAGCAAAAGTGCGTCAAATACGCTCCCATAACCGAACATAACATTTAAAAGATACGACGTCGGTGAAAATATTTTCAATTCGGACTTAGTCTCTGTCCGAAGAGGCTACCGAGAAGCGCTACCGACGAAGACTTTCTGATTAATTTAAAAATCTACCGTAAGAGATAGAGCCGTGGTTTATTAAGCAAAAGTGCTTAAAATACGCTCCTATAACTCAATCTAACATATAAAAGGTACCTCGTCGGTGAAAATAATTACAGTTCGGGCTTAGATTTTTTCCTATCGAGTGGCTACCGTGAAGAGTCGCCGACGACGACTTTAGAAATTATATAAAAATCAACCGTAAGAGATGGAGCCGTGGTTTATTAAGCAAAAGTGCGTCAAATACGCTCCCATAACCGAACATAACATTTAAAAGATACGTCGTCGGTGAAAATATTTCCAATTCGGACTTATGCTCTGTACGGAGAGGCTACCGAGAAGCGCTACCGACGAAGACTTTCTGATTAATTTAAAAATCAACCGTAAGAGATAGAGCCGTGGTTTATTAAGCAAAAGTGCTTCAAATGCGCTCCTATAACTCAATCTAACATATAAAAGGTACCTCGTCCGTGAAAATAATTACAGTTCGGACTTAGATTTTTTCCTACCGAGTGGCTACCGTGAAGAGTCACCGACGACGACTTTAGAAATTATTTAAAAATCAACCGTAAGAGATGGAGCCGTGGTTTATTAAGCAAAAGTGCGTCAAATACGCTCCCATAACCGAACATAACATTTAAAAGATACGACGTCGGTGAAAATATTTTCAATTCGGACTTAGTCTCTGTCCGAAGGGGCTACCGAGAAGCGCTACCGACGAAGACTTTCTGATTAATTTAAAAATCAACCGTAAGAGATAGAGCCGTGGTTTATTAAGCAAAAGTGCTTCAAATACGCTCCTATAACTCAATCTAACATATAAAAGGTACCTCGTCCGTGAAAATAATTACAGTTCGGACTCAGATTTTTTCCTACCGAGTGGCTACCGCGAAGAGTCGCCGACGACGACTTTAGAAATTATTTAAAAATCAACCGTAAGAGATGGAGCCGTGGTTTATTAAACAAAAGTGCGTCAAATACGCTCCCATAACCGAACATAACATTTAAAAGATACGACGTCGGTGAAAATATTTTCAATTCGGACTTAGTCTCTGTCCGAAGGGGCTACCGAGAAGCGCTACCGACGAAGACTTTCTGATTAATTTAAAAATCAACCGTAAGAGATAGAGCCGTGGTTTATTAAGCAAAAGTGCTTCAAATACGCTCCTATAACTCAATCTAACATATAAAAGGTACCTCGTCGGTGAAAATAATTACAGTTCGGACTTAGATTTTTTCCTACCGAGTGGCTACCGCGAAGAGTCGCCGACGACGACTTTAGAAATTATTTAAAAATCAACCGTAAGAGATGGAGCCGTGGTTTATTAAGCAAAAGTGCGTCAAATACGCTCCCATAACCGAACATAACATTTAAAAGATACGTCGTCGGTGAAAATATTTCCAATTCGGACTTATGCTCTGTACGGAGAGGCTACCGAGAAGCGCTACCGACGAAGACTTTCTGATTAATTTAAAAATCAACCGTAAGAGATAGAGCCGTGGTTTATTAAGCAAAAGTGCTTCAAATACGCTCCTATAACTCAATCTAACATATAAAAGGTACCTCGTCCGTGAAAATAATTACAGTTCGGACTCAGATTTTTTCCTACCGAGTGGCTACCGCGAAGAGTCGCCGACGACGACTTTAGAAATTATTTAAAAATCAACCGTAAGAGATGGAGCCGTGGTTTATTAAACAAAAGTGCGTCAAATACGCTCCCATAACCGAACATAACATTTAAAAGATACGACGTCGGTGAAAATATTTTCAATTCGGACTTAGTCTCTGTCCGAAGAGGCTACCGAGAAGCGCTACCGACGAAGACTTTCTGATTAATTTAAAAATCTACCGTAAGAGATAGAGCCGTGGTTTATTAAGCAAAAGTGCTTCAAATACGCTCCTATAACTCAATCTAACATATAAAAGGTACCTCGTCGGTGAAAATAATTACAGTTCGGGCTTAGATTTTTTCCTATCGAGTGGCTACCGTGAAGAGTCGCCGACGACGACTTTAGAAATTATATAAAAATCAACCGTAAGAGATGGAGCCGTGGTTTATTAAGCAAAAGTGCGTCAAATACGCTCCCATAACCGAACATAACATTTAAAAGATACGACGTCGGTGAAAATATTTTCAATTCGGACTTAGTCTCTGTCCGAAGAGGCTACCGAGAGGCGCTACCGACGAAGACTTTCTGATTAATTTAAAAATCAACCGTAAGAGATAGAGCCATGGTTTATTAAGCAAAAGTGCTTCAAATACGCTCCTATAACTCAATCTAACATATAAAAGGTACCTCGTCGGTGAAAATAATTACAGTTCGGACTTAGATTTTTTCCTACCGAGTGGCTACCGCGAAGAGTCGCCGACGACGACTTTAGAAATTATTTAAAAATCAACCGTAAGAGATGGAGCCGTGGTTTATTAAGCAAAAGTGCGTCAAATACGCTCCCATAACCGAACATAACATTTAAAAGATACGACGTCGGTGAAAATATTTTCAATTCGGACTTAGTCTCTGTCCGAAGAGGCTACCGAGAAGCGCTACCGACGAAGACTTTCTGATTAATTTAAAAATCTACCGTAAGAGATAGAGCCGTGGTTTATTAAGCAAAAGTGCTTAAAATACGCTCCTATAACTCAATCTAACATATAAAAGGTACCTCGTCGGTGAAAATAATTAGAGTTCGGGCTTAGATTTTTTCCTATCGAGTGGCTACCGTGAAGAGTCGCCGACGACGACTTTAGAAATTATATAAAAATCAACCGTAAGAGATGGAGCCGTGGTTTATTAAGCAAAAGTGCGTCAAATACGCTCCCATAACCGAACATAACATTTAAAAGATACGTCGTCGGTGAAAATATTTCCAATTCGGACTTATGCTCTGTACGGAGAGGCTACCGAGAAGCGCTACCGACGAAGACTTTCTGATTAATTTAAAAATCAACCGTAAGAGGTAGAGCCGTGGTTTATTAAGCAAAAGTGCTTCAAATGCGCTCCTATAACTCAATCTAACATATAAAAGGTACCTCGTCCGTGAAAATAATTACAGTTCGGACTTAGATTTTTTCCTACCGAGTGGCTACCGCGAAGAGTCGCCGACGACAACTTTAGAAATTATTTAAAAATCAACCGTAAGAGATGGAGCCGTGGTTTATTAAGCAAAAGTGCGTCAAATACGCTCCCATAACCGAACATAACATTTAAAAGATACGACGTCGGTGAAAATATTTTCAATTCGGACTTAGTCTCTGTACGGAGAGGCTACCGAGAAGCGCTACCGACGAAGACTTTCTGATTAATTTAAAAATCAACCGTAAAAGATAGAGCCGTGGTTTATTAAGCAAAAGTGCTTCAAATACGCTCCTGTAACTCAATCTAACATATAAAAGGTACCTCGTCCGTGAAAATAATTACAGTTCGGACTTAGATTTTTTCCTACCGAGTGGCTACCGCGAAGAGTCGCCGACGACGACTTTAGAAATTATTTAAAAATCAACCGTAAGAGATGGAGCCGTGGTTTATTAAGCAAAAGTGCGTCAAATACGCTCCCATAACCGAACATAACATTTAAAAGATACGACGTCGGTGAAAATATTTTCAATTCGGACTTAGTCTCTGTCCGAATAGGCTACCGAGAAGCGCTACCGACGAAGACTTTCTGATTAATTTAAAAATCTACCGTAAGAGATAGAGCCGTGGTTTATTAAGCAAAAGTGCTTCAAATACGCTCCTATAACTCAATCAAACATATAAAAGGTACCTCGTCGGTGAAAATAATTACAGTTCGGACTTAGATTTTTTCCTACCGAGTGGCTACCGCGAAGAGTCGCCGACGACGGCTTTAGAAATTATTTAAAAATCAACCGTAAGAGATGGAGCCGTGGTTTATTAAGCAAAAGTGCGTCAAATACGCTCCCATAACCGAACATAACATTTAAAAGATACGACGTCGGTGAAAATATTTTCAATTCGGACTTAGTCTCTGTACGGAGAGGCTACCGAGAAGCGCTACCGACGAAGACTTTCTGATTAATTTAAAAATCAACCGTAAAAGATAGAGCCGTGGTTTATTAAGCAAAAGTGCTTCAAATGCGCTCCTGTAACTCAATCTAACATATAAAAGGTACCTCGTCCGTGAAAATAATTACAGTTCGGACTTAGATTTTTTCCTACCGAGTGGCTACCGCGAAGAGTCGCCGACGACGACTTTAGAAATTATTTAAAAATCAACCGTAAGAGATGGAGCCGTGGTTTATTAAGCAAAAGTGCGTCAAATACGCTCCCATGACCGAACATAACATTTAAAAGATACGACGTCGGTGAAAATATTTTCAATTCGGACTTAGTCTCTGTCCGAAGAGGCTACCGAGAAGCGCTACCGACGAAGACTTTCTGATTAATTTAAAAATCTACCGTAAGAGATAGAGCCGTGGTTTATTAAGCAAAAGTGCTTCAAATACGCTCCTATAACTCAATCTAACATATAAAAGGTACCTCGTCGGTGAAAATAATTACAGTTCGGACTTAGATTTTTTCCTACCGAGTGGCTACCGTGAAGAGTCGCCGACGACGACTTTAGAAATTATATAAAAATCAACCGTAAGAGATGGAGCCGTGGTTTATTAAGCAAAAGTGCGTCAAATACGCTCCCATAACCGAACATAACATTTAAAAGATACGTCGTCGGTGAAAATATTTCCAATTCGGACTTATGCTCTGTACGGAGAGGCTACCGAGAAGCGCTACCGACGAAGACTTTCTGATTAATTTAAAAATCAACCGTAAGAGGTAGAGCCGTGGTTTATTAAGCAAAAGTGCTTCAAATGCGCTCCTATAACTCAATCTAACATATAAAAGGTACCTCGTCCGTAAAAATAATTACAGTTCGGACTTAGATTTTTTCCTACCGAGTGGCTACCGCGAAGAGTCGCCGACGACGACTTTAGAAATTATTTAAAAATCAACCGTAAGAGATGGAGCCGTGGTTTATTAAGCAAAAGTGCGTCAAATACGCTCCCATAACCGAACATAACATTTAAAAGATACGACGTCGGTGAAAATATTTTCAATTCGGACTTAGTCTCTGTACGGAGAGGCTACCGAGAAGCGCTACCGACGAAGACTTTCTGATTAATTTAAAAATCAACCGTAAAAGATAGAGCCGTGGTTTATTAAGCAAAAGTGCTTCAAATACGCTCCTGTAACTCAATCTAACATATAAAAGGTACCTCGTCCGTGAAAATAATTACAGTTCGGACTTAGATTTTTTCCTACCGAGTGGCTACCGCGAAGAGTCGCCGACGACGACTTTAGAAATTATTTAAAAATCAACCGTAAGAGATGGAGCCGTGGTTTATTAAGCAAAAGTGCGTCAAATACGCTCCCATAACCGAACATAACATTTAAAAGATACGACGTCGGTGAAAATCTTTTCAATTCGGACTTAGTCTCTGTCCGAATAGGCTACCGAGAAGCGCTACCGACGAAGACTTTCTGATTAATTTAAAAATCTACCGTAAGAGATAGAGCCGTGGTTTATTAAGCAAAAGTGCTTCAAATACGCTCCTATAACTCAATCTAACATATAAAAGGTACCTCGTCGGTGAAAATAATTACAGTTCGGACTTAGATTTTTTCCTACCGAGTGGCTACCGCGAAGAGTCGCCGACGACGGCTTTAGAAATTATTTAAAAATCAACCGTAAGAGATGGAGCCGTGGTTTATTAAGCAAAAGTGCGTCAAATACGCTCCCATAACCGAACATAACATTTAAAAGATACGACGTCGGTGAAAATATTTTCAATTCGGACTTAGTCTCTGTACGGAGAGGCTACCGAGAAGCGCTACCGACGAAGACTTTCTGATTAATTTAAAAATTAACCGTAAAAGATAGAGCCGTGGTTTATTAAGCAAAAGTGCTTCAAATGCGCTCCTGTAACTCAATCTAACATATAAAAGGTACCTCGTCCGTGAAAATAATTACAGTTCGGACTTAGATTTTTTCCTACCGAGTGGCTACCGCGAAGAGTCGCCGACGACGACTTTAGAAATTATTTAAAAATCAACCGTAAGAGATGGAGCCGTGGTTTATTAAGCAAAAGTGCGTCAAATACGCTCCCATGACCGAACATAACATTTAAAAGATACGACGTCGGTGAAAATATTTTCAATTCGGACTTAGTCTCTGTCCGAAGAGGCTACCGAGAAGCGCTACCGACGAAGACTTTCTGATTAATTTAAAAATCTACCGTAAGAGATAGAGCCGTGGTTTATTAAGCAAAAGTGCTTAAAATACGCTCCTATAACTCAATCTAACATATAAAAGGTACCTCGTCGGTGAAAATAATTACAGTTCGGACTTAGATTTTTTCCTACCGAGTGGCTACCGTGAAGAGTCGCCGACGACGACTTTAGAAATTATATAAAAATCAACCGTAAGAGATGGAGCCGTGGTTTATTAAGCAAAAGTGCGTCAAATACGCTCCCATAACCGAACATAACATTTAAAAGATACGACGTCGGTGAAAATATTTTCAATTCGGACTTAGTCTCTGTCCGAAGAGGCTACCGAGAAGCGCTACCGACGAAGACTTTCTGATTAATTTAAAAATCTACCGTAAGAGATAGAGCCGTGGTTTATTAAGCAAAAGTGCTTCAAATACGCTCCTATAACTCAATCTAAGATATAAAAGGTACCTCGTCGGTGAAAATAATTACAGTTCGGACTTAGATTTTTTCCTACCGAGTGGCTACCGTGAAGAGTCGCCGACGACGACTTTAGAAATTATATAAAAATCAACCGTAAGAGATGGAGCCGTGGTTTATTAAGCAAAAGTGCGTCAAATACGCTCCCATAACCGAACATAACATTTAAAAGATACGTCGTCGGTGAAAATATTTCCAATTCGGACTTATGCTCTGTACGGAGAGGCTACCGAGAAGCGCTACCGACGAAGACTTTCTGATTAATTTAAAAATCAACCGTAAGAGATAGAGCCGTGGTTTATTAAGCAAAAGTGCTTCAAATGCGCTCCTATAACTCAATCTAACATATAAAAGGTACCTCGTCCGTGAAAATAATTACAGTTCGGACTTAGATTTTTTCCTACCGAGTGGCTACCGCGAAGAGTCGCCGACGACGACTTTAGAAATTATTTAAAAATCAACCGTAAGAGATGGAGCCGTGGTTTATTAAGCAAAAGTGCGTCAAATACGCTCCCATAACCGAACATAACATTTAAAAGATACGACGTCGGTGAAAATATTTTCAATTCGGACTTAGTCTCTGTACGGAGAGGCTACCGAGAAGCGCTACCGACGAAGACTTTCTGATTAATTTAAAAATCAACCGTAAAAGATAGAGCCGTGGTTTATTAAGCAAAAGTGCTTCAAATACGCTCCTGTAACTCAATCTAACATATAAAAGGTACCTCGTCCGTGAAAATAATTACAGTTCGGACTTAGATTTTTTCCTACCGAGTGGCTACCGCGAAGAGTCGCCGACGACGACTTTAGAAATTATTTAAAAATCAACCGTAAGAGATGGAGCCGTGGTTTATTAAGCAAAAGTGCGTCAAATACGCTCCCATAACCGAACATAACATTTAAAAGATACGACGTCGGTGAAAATATTTTCAATTCGGACTTAGTCTCTGTCCGAAGAGGCTACCGAGAAGCGCTACCGACGAAGACTTTCTGATTAATTTAAAAATCTACCGTAAGAGATAGAGCCGTGGTTTATTAAGCAAAAGTGCTTCAAATACGCTCCTATAACTCAATCTAACATATAAAAGGTACCTCGTCCGTGAAAATAATTACAGTTCGGACTCAGATTTTTTCCTACCGAGTGGCTACCGCGAAGAGTCGCCGACGACGACTTTAGAAATTATTTAAAAATCAACCGTAAGAGATGGAGCCGTGGTTTATTAAACAAAAGTGCGTCAAATACGCTCCCATAACCGAACATAACATTTAAAAGATACGACGTCGGTGAAAATATTTTCAATTCGGACTTAGTCTCTGTCCGAAGGGGCTACCGAGAAGCGCTACCGACGAAGACTTTCTGATTAATTTAAAAATCAACCGTAAGAGATAGAGCCGTGGTTTATTAAGCAAAAGTGCTTCAAATACGCTCCTATAACTCAATCTAACATATAAAAGGTACCTCGTCGGTGAAAATAATTACAGTTCGGACTTAGATTTTTTCCTACCGAGTGGCTACCGCGAAGAGTCGCCGACGACGACTTTAGAAATTATTTAAAAATCAACCGTAAGAGATGGAGCCGTGGTTTATTAAGCAAAAGTGCGTCAAATACGCTCCCATAACCGAACATAACATTTAAAAGATACGTCGTCGGTGAAAATATTTCCAATTCGGACTTATGCTCTGTACGGAGAGGCTACCGAGAAGCGCTACCGACGAAGACTTTCTGATTAATTTAAAAATCAACCGTAAGAGATAGAGCCGTGGTTTATTAAGCAAAAGTGCTTCAAATGCGCTCCTATAACTCAATCTAACATATAAAAGGTACCTCGTCCGTGAAAATAATTACAGTTCGGACTTAGATTTTTTCCTACCGAGTGGCTACCGTGAAGAGTCACCGACGACGACTTTAGAAATTATTTAAAAATCAACCGTGGTTTATTAAGCAAAAGTGCGTCAAATACGCTCCTATAACTCAATCTAACATATAAAAGGTACCTCGTCGGTGAAAATAATTACAGTTCGGACTTAGATTTTTTCCTACCGAGTGGCTACCGCGAAGAGTCGCCGACGACGACTTTAGAAATTATTTAAAAATCAACCGTAAGAGATGGAGCCGTGGTTTATTAAGCAAAAGTGCGTCAAATACGCTCCCATAACCGAACATAACATTTAAAAGATACGACGTCGGTGAAAATATTTTCAATTCGGACTTAGTCTCTGTACGGAGAGGCTACCGAGAAGCGCTACCGACGAAGACTTTCTGATTAATTTAAAAATCAACCGTAAGAGATAGAGCCGTGGTTTATTAAGCAAAAGTGCTTCAAATACGCTCCTATAACTCAATCTAACATATAAAAGGTACCTCGTCGGTGAAAATAATTACAGTTCGGACTCAGATTTTTTCCTACCGAGTGGCTACCGCGAAGAGTCGCCGACGACGACTTTAGAAATTATTTAAAAATCAACCGTAAGAGATGGAGCCGTGGTTTATTAAACAAAAGTGCGTCAAATACGCTCCCATAACCGAACATAACATTTAAAAGATACGACGTCGGTGAAAATATTTTCAATTCGGACTTAGTCTCTGTCCGAAGAGGCTACCGAGAAGCGCTACCGACGAAGACTTTCTGATTAATTTAAAAATCTACCGTAAGAGATAGAGCCGTGGTTTATTAAGCAAAAGTGCTTAAAATACGCTCCTATAACTCAATCTAACATATAAAAGGTACCTCGTCGGTGAAAATAATTACAGTTCGGGCTTAGATTTTTTCCTATCGAGTGGCTACCGTGAAGAGTCGCCGACGACGACTTTAGAAATTATATAAAAATCAACCGTAAGAGATGGAGCCGTGGTTTATTAAGCAAAAGTGCTTCAAATACGCTCCTATAACTCAATCTAACATATAAAAGGTACCTCGTCGGTGAAAATAATTACAGTTCGGACTTAGATTTTTTCCTACCGAGTGGCTACCGCGAAGAGTCGCCGACGACGGCTTTAGAAATTATTTAAAAATCAACCGTAAGAGATGGAGCCGTGGTTTATTAAGCAAAAGTGCGTCAAATACGCTCCCATAACCGAACATAACATTTAAAAGATACGACGTCGGTGAAAATATTTTCAATTCGGACTTAGTCTCTGTCCGAAGAGGCTACCGAGAAGCGCTACCGACGAAGACTTTCTGATTAATTTAAAAATCTACCGTAAGAGATAGAGCCGTGGTTTATTAAGCAAAAGTGCTTCAAATACGCTCCTATAACTCAATCTAAGATATAAAAGGTACCTCGTCGGTGAAAATAATTACAGTTCGGACTTAGATTTTTTCCTACCGAGTGGCTACCGTGAAGAGTCGCCGACGACGACTTTAGAAATTATATAAAAATCAACCGTAAGAGATGGAGCCGTGGTTTATTAAGCAAAAGTGCGTCAAATACGCTCCCATAACCGAACATAACATTTAAAAGATACGTCGTCGGTGAAAATATTTCCAATTCGGACTTATGCTCTGTACGGAGAGGCTACCGAGAAGCGCTACCGACGAAGACTTTCTGATTAATTTAAAAATCAACCGTAAGAGATAGAGCCGTGGTTTATTAAGCAAAAGTGCTTCAAATGCGCTCCTATAACTCAATCTAACATATAAAAGGTACCTCGTCCGTGAAAATAATTACAGTTCGGACTTAGATTTTTTCCTACCGAGTGGCTACCGCGAAGAGTCGCCGACGACGACTTTAGAAATTATTTAAAAATCAACCGTAAGAGATGGAGCCGTGGTTTATTAAGCAAAAGTGCGTCAAATACGCTCCCATAACCGAACATAACATTTAAAAGATACGACGTCGGTGAAAATATTTTCAATTCGGACTTAGTCTCTGTACGGAGAGGCTACCGAGAAGCGCTACCGACGAAGACTTTCTGATTAATTTAAAAATCAACCGTAAAAGATAGAGCCGTGGTTTATTAAGCAAAAGTGCTTCAAATACGCTCCTGTAACTCAATCTAACATATAAAAGGTACCTCGTCCGTGAAAATAATTACAGTTCGGACTTAGATTTTTTCCTACCGAGTGGCTACCGCGAAGAGTCGCCGACGACGACTTTAGAAATTATTTAAAAATCAACCGTAAGAGATGGAGCCGTGGTTTATTAAGCAAAAGTGCGTCAAATACGCTCCCATAACCGAACATAACATTTAAAAGATACGACGTCGGTGAAAATATTTTCAATTCGGACTTAGTCTCTGTCCGAAGAGGCTACCGAGAAGCGCTACCGACGAAGACTTTCTGATTAATTTAAAAATCTACCGTAAGAGATAGAGCCGTGGTTTATTAAGCAAAAGTGCTTCAAATACGCTCCTATAACTCAATCTAACATATAAAAGGTACCTCGTCCGTGAAAATAATTACAGTTCGGACTCAGATTTTTTCCTACCGAGTGGCTACCGCGAAGAGTCGCCGACGACGACTTTAGAAATTATTTAAAAATCAACCGTAAGAGATGGAGCCGTGGTTTATTAAACAAAAGTGCGTCAAATACGCTCCCATAACCGAACATAACATTTAAAAGATACGACGTCGGTGAAAATATTTTCAATTCGGACTTAGTCTCTGTCCGAAGGGGCTACCGAGAAGCGCTACCGACGAAGACTTTCTGATTAATTTAAAAATCAACCGTAAGAGATAGAGCCGTGGTTTATTAAGCAAAAGTGCTTCAAATACGCTCCTATAACTCAATCTAACATATAAAAGGTACCTCGTCGGTGAAAATAATTACAGTTCGGACTTAGATTTTTTCCTACCGAGTGGCTACCGCGAAGAGTCACCGACGACGACTTTAGAAATTATTTAAAAATCAACCGTAAGAGATGGAGCCGTGGTTTATTAAGCAAAAGTGCGTCAAATACGCTCCCATAACCGAACATAACATTTAAAAGATACGTCGTCGGTGAAAATATTTTCAATTCGGACTTATGCTCTGTACGGAGAGGCTACCGAGAAGCGCTACCGACGAAGACTTTCTGATTAATTTAAAAATCAACCGTAAGAGATAGAGCCGTGGTTTATTAAGCAAAAGTGCTTCAAATGCGCTCCTATAACTCAATCTAACATATAAAAGGTACCTCGTCGGTGAAAATAATTACAGTTCGGACTTAGATTTTTTCCTACCGAGTGGCTACCGTGAAGAGTCACCGACGACGACTTTAGAAATTATTTAAAAATCAACCGTGGTTTATTAAGCAAAAGTGCGTCAAATACGCTCCTATAACTCAATCTAACATATAAAAGGTACCTCGTCGGTGAAAATAATTACAGTTCGGACTTAGATTTTTTCCTACCGAGTGGCTACCGCGAAGAGTCGCCGACGACGACTTTAGAAATTATTTAAAAATCAACCGTAAGAGATGGAGCCGTGGTTTATTAAGCAAAAGTGCGTCAAATACGCTCCCATAACCGAACATAACATTTAAAAGATACGACGTCGGTGAAAATATTTTCAATTCGGACTTAGTCTCTGTACGGAGAGGCTACCGAGAAGCGCTACCGACGAAGACTTTCTGATTAATTTAAAAATCAACCGTAAGAGATAGAGCCGTGGTTTATTAAGCAAAAGTGCTTCAAATACGCTCCTATAACTCAATCTAACATATAAAAGGTACCTCGTCCGTGAAAATAATTACAGTTCGGACTCAGATTTTTTCCTACCGAGTGGCTACCGCGAAGAGTCGCCGACGACGACTTTAGAAATTATTTAAAAATCAACCGTAAGAGATGGAGCCGTGGTTTATTAAACAAAAGTGCGTCAAATACGCTCCCATAACCGAACATAACATTTAAAAGATACGACGTCGGTGAAAATATTTTCAATTCGGACTTAGTCTCTGTCCGAAGAGGCTACCGAGAAGCGCTACCGACGAAGACTTTCTGATTAATTTAAAAATCTACCGTAAGAGATAGAGCCGTGGTTTATTAAGCAAAAGTGCTTAAAATACGCTCCTATAACTCAATCTAACATATAAAAGGTACCTCGTCGGTGAAAATAATTACAGTTCGGGCTTAGATTTTTTCCTATCGAGTGGCTACCGTGAAGAGTCGCCGACGACGACTTTAGAAATTATATAAAAATCAACCGTAAGAGATGGAGCCGTGGTTTATTAAGCAAAAGTGCTTCAAATACGCTCCTATAACTCAATCTAACATATAAAAGGTACCTCGTCGGTGAAAATAATTACAGTTCGGACTTAGATTTTTTCCTACCGAGTGGCTACCGCGAAGAGTCGCCGACGACGGCTTTAGAAATTATTTAAAAATCAACCGTAAGAGATGGAGCCGTGGTTTATTAAGCAAAAGTGCGTCAAATACGCTCCCATAACCGAACATAACATTTAAAAGATACGACGTCGGTGAAAATATTTTCAATTCGGACTTAGTCTCTGTACGGAGAGGCTACCGAGAAGCGCTACCGACGAAGACTTTCTGATTAATTTAAAAATTAACCGTAAAAGATAGAGCCGTGGTTTATTAAGCAAAAGTGCTTCAAATGCGCTCCTGTAACTCAATCTAACATATAAAAGGTACCTCGTCCGTGAAAATAATTACAGTTCGGACTTATATTTTTTCCTACCGAGTGGCTACCGCGAAGAGTCGCCGACGACGACTTTAGAAATTATTTAAAAATCAACCGTAAGAGATGGAGCCGTGGTTTATTAAGCAAAAGTGCGTCAAATACGCTCCCATGACCGAACATAACATTTAAAAGATACGACGTCGGTGAAAATATTTTCAATTCGGACTTAGTCTCTGTCCGAAGAGGCTACCGAGAAGCGCTACCGACGAAGACTTTCTGATTAATTTAAAAATCTACCGTAAGAGATAGAGCCGTGGTTTATTAAGCAAAAGTGCTTCAAATACGCTCCTATAACTCAATCTAACATATAAAAGGTACCTCGTCGGTGAAAATAATTACAGTTCGGACTTAGATTTTTTCCTACCGAGTGGCTACCGTGAAGAGTCGCCGACGACGACTTTAGAAATTATATAAAAATCAACCGTAAGAGATGGAGCCGTGGTTTATTAAGCAAAAGTGCGTCAAATACGCTCCCATAACCGAACATAACATTTAAAAGATACGACGTCGGTGAAAATATTTTCAATTCGGACTTAGTCTCTGTCCGAAGAGGCTACCGAGAAGCGCTACCGACGAAGACTTTCTGATTAATTTAAAAATCTACCGTAAGAGATAGAGCCGTGGTTTATTAAGCAAAAGTGCTTCAAATACGCTCCTATAACTCAATCTAAGATATAAAAGGTACCTCGTCGGTGAAAATAATTACAGTTCGGACTTAGATTTTTTCCTACCGAGTGGCTACCGTGAAGAGTCGCCGACGACGACTTTAGAAATTATATAAAAATCAACCGTAAGAGATGGAGCCGTGGTTTATTAAGCAAAAGTGCGTCAAATACGCTCCCATAACCGAACATAACATTTAAAAGATACGACGTCGGTGAAAATATTTTCAATTCGGACTTAGTCTCTGTACGGAGAGGCTACCGAGAAGCGCTACCGACGAAGACTTTCTGATTAATTTAAAAATCAACCGTAAGAGATAGAGCCGTGGTTTATTAAGCAAAAGTGCTTCAAATACGCTCCTATAACTCAATCTAACATATAAAAGGTACCTCGTCCGTGAAAATAATTACAGTTCGGACTTAGATTTTTTCCTACCGAGTGGCTACCGCGAAGAGTCGCCGACGACGACTTTAGAAATTATTTAAAAATCAACCGTAAGAGATGGAGCCGTGGTTTATTAAGCAAAAGTGCGTCAAATACGCTCCCATAACCGAACATAACATTTAAAAGATACGACGTCGGTGAAAATATTTTCAATTCGGACTTAGTCTCTGTCCGAAGAGGCTACCGAGAAGCGCTACCGACGAAGACTTTCTGATTAATTTAAAAATCTACCGTAAGAGATAGAGCCGTGGTTTATTAAGCAAAAGTGCTTAAAATACGCTCCTATAACTCAATCTAACATATAAAAGGTACCTCGTCGGTGAAAATAATTACAGTTCGGGCTTAGATTTTTTCCTATCGAGTGGCTACCGTGAAGAGTCGCCGACGACGACTTTAGAAATTATATAAAAATCAACCGTAAGAGATGGAGCCGTGGTTTATTAAGCAAAAGTGCGTCAAATACGCTCCCATAACCGAACATAACATTTAAAAGATACGTCGTCGGTGAAAATATTTCCAATTCGGACTTATGCTCTGTACGGAGAGGCTACCGAGAAGCGCTACCGACGAAGACTTTCTGATTAATTTAAAAATCAACCGTAAGAGGTAGAGCCGTGGTTTATTAAGCAAAAGTGCTTCAAATGCGCTCCTATAACTCAATCTAACATATAAAAGGTACCTCGTCCGTGAAAATAATTACAGTTCGGACTTAGATTTTTTCCTACCGAGTGGCTACCGCGAAGAGTCGCCGACGACGACTTTAGAAATTATTTAAAAATCAACCGTAAGAGATGGAGCCGTTGTTTATTAAGCAAAAGTGCGTCAAATACGCTCCCATAACCGAACATAACATTTAAAAGATACGACGTCGGTGAAAATATTTTCAATTCGGACTTAGTCTCTGTACGGAGAGGCTACCGAGAAGCGCTACCGACGAAGACTTTCTGATTAATTTAAAAATCAACCGTAAAAGATAGAGCCGTGGTTTATTAAGCAAAAGTGCTTCAAATACGCTCCTGTAACTCAATCTAACATATAAAAGGTACCTCGTCCGTGAAAATAATTACAGTTCGGACTTAGATTTTTTCCTACCGAGTGGCTACCGCGAAGAGTCGCCGACGACGACTTTAGAAATTATTTAAAAATCAACCGTAAGAGATGGAGCCGTGGTTTATTAAGCAAAAGTGCGTCAAATACGCTCCCATAACCGAACATAACATTTAAAAGATACGACGTCGGTGAAAATATTTTCAATTCGGACTTAGTCTCTGTCCGAATAGGCTACCGAGAAGCGCTACCGACGAAGACTTTCTGATTAATTTAAAAATCTACCGTAAGAGATAGAGCCGTGGTTTATTAAGCAAAAGTGCTTCAAATACGCTCCTATAACTCAATCTAACATATAAAAGGTACCTCGTCGGTGAAAATAATTACAGTTCGGACTTAGATTTTTTCCTACCGAGTGGCTACCGCGAAGAGTCGCCGACGACGGCTTTAGAAATTATTTAAAAATCAACCGTAAGAGATGGAGCCGTGGTTTATTAAGCAAAAGTGCGTCAAATACGCTCCCATAACCGAACATAACATTTAAAAGATACGACGTCGGTGAAAATATTTTCAATTCGGACTTAGTCTCTGTACGGAGAGGCTACCGAGAAGCGCTACCGACGAAGACTTTCTGATTAATTTAAAAATCAACCGTAAAAGATAGAGCCGTGGTTTATTAAGCAAAAGTGCTTCAAATGCGCTCCTGTAACTCAATCTAACATATAAAAGGTACCTCGTCCGTGAAAATAATTACAGTTCGGACTTAGATTTTTTCCTGCCGAGTGGCTACCGCGAAGAGTCGCCGACGACGACTTTAGAAATTATTTAAAAATCAACCGTAAGAGATGGAGCCGTGGTTTATTAAGCAAAAGTGCGTCAAATACGCTCCCATGACCGAACATAACATTTAAAAGATACGACGTCGGTGAAAATATTTTCAATTCGGACTTAGTCTCTGTCCGAAGAGGCTACCGAGAAGCGCTACCGACGAAGACTTTCTGATTAATTTAAAAATCTACCGTAAGAGATAGAGCCGTGGTTTATTAAGCAAAAGTGCTTCAAATACGCTCCTATAACTCAATCTAACATATAAAAGGTACCTCGTCGGTGAAAATAATTACAGTTCGGACTTAGATTTTTTCCTACCGAGTGGCTACCGTGAAGAGTCGCCGACGACGACTTTAGAAATTATATAAAAATCAACCGTAAGAGATGGAGCCGTGGTTTATTAAGCAAAAGTGCGTCAAATACGCTCCCATAACCGAACATAACATTTAAAAGATACGACGTCGGTGAAAATATTTTCAATTCGGACTTAGTCTCTGTCCGAAGAGGCTACCGAGAAGCGCTACCGACGAAGACTTTCTGATTAATTTAAAAATCTACCGTAAGAGATAGAGCCGTGGTTTATTAAGCAAAAGTGCTTCAAATACGCTCCTATAACTCAATCTAACATATAAAAGGTACCTCGTCGGTGAAAATAATTACAGTTCGGACTTAGATTTTTTCCTACCGAGTGGCTACCGTGAAGAGTCGCCGACGACGACTTTAGAAATTATATAAAAATCAACCGTAAGAGATGGAGCCGTGGTTTATTAAGCAAAAGTGCGTCAAATACGCTCCCATAACCGAACATAACATTTAAAAGATACGTCGTCGGTGAAAATAGTTCCAATTCGGACTTATGCTCTGTACGGAGAGGCTACCGAGAAGCGCTACCGACGAAGACTTTCTGATTAATTTAAAAATCAACCGTAAGAGATAGAGCCGTGGTTTATTAAGCAAAAGTGCTTCAAATGCGCTCCTATAACTCAATCTAACATATAAAAGGTACCTCGTCCGTGAAAATAATTACAGTTCGGACTTAGATTTTTTCCTACCGAGTGGCTACCGCGAAGAGTCGCCGACGACGACTTTAGAAATTATTTAAAAATCAACCGTAAGAGATGGAGCCGTGGTTTATTAAGCAAAAGTGCGTCAAATACGCTCCCATAACCGAACATAACATTTAAAAGATACGACGTCGGTGAAAATATTTTCAATTCGGACTTAGTCTCTGTACGGAGAGGCTACCGAGAAGCGCTACCGACGAAGACTTTCTGATTAATTTAAAAATCAACCGTAAAAGATAGAGCCGTGGTTTATTAAGCAAAAGTGCTTCAAATGCGCTCCTGTAACTCAATCTAACATATAAAAGGTACCTCGTCCGTGAAAATAATTACAGTTCGGACTTAGATTTTTTCCTGCCGAGTGGCTACCGCGAAGAGTCGCCGACGACGACTTTAGAAATTATTTAAAAATCAACCGTAAGAGATGGAGCCGTGGTTTATTAAGCAAAAGTGCGTCAAATACGCTCCCATGACCGAACATAACATTTAAAAGATACGACGTCGGTGAAAATATTTTCAATTCGGACTTAGTCTCTGTCCGAAGAGGCTACCGAGAAGCGCTACCGACGAAGACTTTCTGATTAATTTAAAAATCTACCGTAAGAGATAGAGCCGTGGTTTATTAAGCAAAAGTGCTTCAAATACGCTCCTATAACTCAATCTAACATATAAAAGGTACCTCGTCGGTGAAAATAATTACAGTTCGGACTTAGATTTTTTCCTACCGAGTGGCTACCGTGAAGAGTCGCCGACGACGACTTTAGAAATTATATAAAAATCAACCGTAAGAGATGGAGCCGTGGTTTATTAAGCAAAAGTGCGTCAAATACGCTCCCATAACCGAACATAACATTTAAAAGATACGACGTCGGTGAAAATATTTTCAATTCGGACTTAGTCTCTGTCCGAAGAGGCTACCGAGAAGCGCTACCGACGAAGACTTTCTGATTAATTTAAAAATCTACCGTAAGAGATAGAGCCGTGGTTTATTAAGCAAAAGTGCTTCAAATGCGCTCCTATAACTCAATCTAACATATAAAAGGTACCTCGTCGGTGAAAATAATTACAGTTCGGACTTAGATTTTTTCCTACCGAGTGGCTACCGTGAAGAGTCGCCGACGACGACTTTAGAAATTATATAAAAATCAACCGTAAGAGATGGAGCCGTGGTTTATTAAGCAAAAGTGCGTCAAATACGCTCCCATAACCGAACATAACATTTAAAAGATACGTCGTCGGTGAAAATATTTTCAATTCGGACTTATGCTCTGTACGGAGAGGCTACCGAGAAGCGCTACCGACGAAGACTTTCTGATTAATTTAAAAATCAACCGTAAGAGATAGAGCCGTGGTTTATTAAGCAAAAGTGCTTCAAATGCGCTCCTATAACTCAATCTAACATATAAAAGGTACCTCGTCCGTGAAAATAATTACAGTTCGGACTTAGATTTTTTCCTACCGAGTGGCTACCGCGAAGAGTCGCCGACGACGACTTTAGAAATTATTTAAAAATCAACCGTAAGAGATGGAGCCGTGGTTTATTAAGCAAAAGTGCGTCAAATACGCTCCCATAACCGAACATAACATTTAAAAGATACGACGTCGGTGAAAATATTTTCAATTCGGACTTAGTCTCTGTACGGAGAGGCTACCGGGAAGCGCTACCGACGAAGACTTTCTGATTAATTTAAAAATCAACCGTAAAAGATAGAGCCGTGGTTTATTAAGCAAAAGTGCTTCAAATACGCTCCTGTAACTCAATCTAACATATAAAAGGTACCTCGTCCGTGAAAATAATTACAGTTCGGACTTAGATTTTTTCCTACCGAGTGGCTACCGCGAAGAGTCGCCGACGACGACTTTAGAAATTATTTAAAAATCAACCGTAAGAGATGGAGCCGTGGTTTATTAAGCAAAAGTGCGTCAAATACGCTCCCATAACCGAACATAACATTTAAAAGATACGTCGTCGGTGAAAATATTTTCAATTCGGACTTATGCTCTGTACGGAGAGGCTACCGAGAAGCGCTACCGACGAAGACTTTCTGATTAATTTAAAAATCAACCGTAAGAGATAGAGCCGTGGTTTATTAAGCAAAAGTGCTTCAAATGCGCTCCTATAACTCAATCTAACATATAAAAGGTACCTCGTCCGTGAAAATAATTACAGTTCGGACTTAGATTTTTTCCTACCGAGTGGCTACCGCGAAGAGTCGCCGACGACGACTTTAGAAATTATTTAAAAATCAACCGTAAGAGATGGAGCCGTGGTTTATTAAGCAAAAGTGCGTCAAATACGCTCCCATAACCGAACATAACATTTAAAAGATACGACGTCGGTGAAAATATTTTCAATTCGGACTTAGTCTCTGTACGGAGAGGCTACCGAGAAGCGCTACCGACGAAGACTTTCTGATTAATTTAAAAATCAACCGTAAAAGATAGAGCCGTGGTTTATTAAGCAAAAGTGCTTCAAATACGCTCCTGTAACTCAATCTAACATATAAAAGGTACCTCGTCCGTGAAAATAATTACAGTTCGGACTTAGATTTTTTCCTACCGAGTGGCTACCGTGAAGAGTCGCCGACGACGACTTTAGAAATTATTTAAAAATCAACCGTAAGAGATGGAGCCGTGGTTTATTAAGCAAAAGTGCGTCAAATACGCTCCCATAACCGAACATAACATTTAAAAGATACGTCGTCGGTGAAAATATTTCCAATTCGGACTTATGCTCTGTACGGAGAGGCTACCGAGAAGCGCTACCGACGAAGACTTTCTGATTAATTTAAAAATCAACCGTAAGAGATAGAGCCGTGGTTTATTAAGCAAAAGTGCTTCAAATGCGCTCCTATAACTCAATCTAACATATAAAAGGTACCTCGTCCGTGAAAATAATTACAGTTCGGACTTAGATTTTTTCCTACCGAGTGGCTACCGCGAAGAGTCGCCGACGACGACTTTAGAAATTATTTAAAAATCAACCGTAAGAGATGGAGCCGTGGTTTATTAAGCAAAAGTGCGTCAAATACGCTCCCATAACCGAACATAACATTTAAAAGATACGACGTCGGTGAAAATATTTTCAATTCGGACTTAGTCTCTGTACGGAGAGGCTACCGAGAAGCGCTACCGACGAAGACTTTCTGATTAATTAAAAAATCAACCGTAAAAGATAGAGCCGTGGTTTATTAAGCAAAAGTGCTTCAAATACGCTCCTGTAACTCAATCTAACATATAAAAGGTACCTCGTCCGTGAAAATAATTACAGTTCGGACTTAGATTTTTTCCTACCGAGTGGCTACCGCGAAGAGTCGCCGACGACGACTTTAGAAATTATTTAAAAATCAACCGTAAGAGATGGAGCCGTGGTTTATTAAGCAAAAGTGCGTCAAATACGCTCCCATAACCGAACATAACATTTAAAAGATACGACGTCGGTGAAAATATTTTCAATTCGGACTTAGTCTCTGTCCGAAGAGGCTACCGAGAAGCGCTACCGACGAAGACTTTCTGATTAATTTAAAAATCTACCGTAAGAGATAGAGCCGTGGTTTATTAAGCAAAAGTGCTTCAAATACGCTCCTATAACTCAATCTAACATATAAAAGGTACCTCGTCGGTGAAAATAATTACAGTTCGGACTTAGATTTTTTCCTACCGAGTGGCTACCGCGAAGAGTCGCCGACGACGGCTTTAGAAATTATTTAAAAATCAACCGTAAGAGATGGAGCCGTGGTTTATTAAGCAAAAGTGCGTCAAATACGCTCCCATAACCGAACATAACATTTAAAAGATACGACGTCGGTGAAAATATTTTCAATTCGGACTTAGTCTCTGTACGGAGAGGCTACCGAGAAGCGCTACCGACGAAGACTTTCTGATTAATTTAAAAATCAACCGTAAAAGATAGAGCCGTGGTTTATTAAGCAAAAGTGCTTCAAATGCGCTCCTGTAACTCAATCTAACATATAAAAGGTACCTCGTCCGTGAAAATAATTACAGTTCGGACTTAGATTTTTTCCTACCGAGTGGCTACCGCGAAGAGTCGCCGACGACGACTTTAGAAATTATTTAAAAATCAACCGTAAGAGATGGAGCCGTGGTTTATTAAGCAAAAGTGCGTCAAATACGCTCCCATAACCGAACATAACATTTAAAAGATACGACGTCGGTGAAAATATTTTCAATTCGGACTTAGTCTCTGTACGGAGAGGCTACCGAGAAGCGCTACCGACGAAGACTTTCTGATTAATTTAAAAATCAACCGTAAAAGATAGAGCCGTGGTTTATTAAGCAAAAGTGCTTCAAATACGCTCCTGTAACTCAATCTAACATATAAAAGGTACCTCGTCCGTGAAAATAATTACAGTTCGGACTTAGATTTTTTCCTATCGAGTGGCTACCGCGAAGAGTCGCCGACGACGACTTTAGAAATTATTTAAAAATCAACCGTAAGAGATGGAGCCGTGGTTTATTAAGCAAAAGTGCGTCAAATACGCTCCCATAACCGAACATAACATTTAAAAGATACAACGTCGGTGAAAATATTTTCAATTCGGGCTTAGTCTCTGTCCGAAGAGGCTACCGAGAAGCGCTACCGACGAAGACTTTCTGATTAATTTAAAAATCTACCGTAAGAGATAGAGCCTTGGTTTATTAAGCAAAAGTGCTTCAAATACGCTCCTATAACTCAATCTAACATATAAAAGGTACCTCGTCGGTGAAAATAATTACAGTTCGGACTTAGATTTTTTCCTACCGAGTGGCTACCGTGAAGAGTCGCCGACGACGACTTTAGAAATTATATAAAAATCAACCGTAAGAGTTGGAGCCGTGGTTTATTAAGCAAAAGTGCGTCAAATACGCTCCCATAACCGAACATAACATTTAAAAGATACGTCGTCGGTGAAAATATTTTCAATTCGGACTTAGTCTCTGTCCGAAGAGGCTACCGAGAAGCGCTACCGACGAAGATTTTCTGATTAATTTAAAAATCAACCGTAAGAGATGGAGCCGTGGTTTATTAAGCAAAAGTGCTTCAAATACGCTCCTATAACTCAATCTAACATATAAAAGGTACCTCGTCGGTGAAAATAATTACAGTTCGGACTTAGATTTTTTCCTACCGAGTGGCTACCGTGAAGAGTCGCCGACGACGACTTTAGAAATTATATAAAAATCAACCGTAAGAGTTGGAGCCGTGGTTTATTAAGCAAAAGTGCGTCAAATACGCTCCCATAACCGAACATAACATTTAAAAGATACGTCGTCGGTGAAAATATTTTCAATTCGGACTTAGTCTCTGTCCGAAGAGGCTACCGAGAAGCGCTACCGACGAAGATTTTCTGATTAATTTAAAAATCAACCGTAAGAGATGGAGCCGTGGTTTATTAAGCAAAAGTGCTTCAAATACGCTCCTATAACTCAATCTAACATATAAAAGGTACCTCGTCGGTGAAAATAATTACAGTTCGGACTTAGATTTTTTCCTACCGAGTGGCTACCGTGAAGAGTCGCCGACGACGACTTTAGAAATTATATAAAAATCAACCGTAAGAGATGGAGCCGTGGTTTATTAAGCAAAAGTGCGTCAAATACGCTCCCATAACCGAACATAACATTTAAAAGATACGACGTCGGTGAAAATATTTTCAATTCGGGCTTAGTCTCTGTCCGAAGAGGCTACCGAGAAGCGCTACCGACGAAGACTTTCTGATTAATTTAAAAATCTACCGTAAGAGATAGAGCCGTGGTTTATTAAGCAAAAGTGCTTCAAATACGCTCCTATAACTCAATCTAACATATAAAAGGTACCTCGTCGGTGAAAATAATTACAGTTCGGACTTAGATTTTTTCCTACCGAGTGGCTACCGTGAAGAGTCGCCGACGACGACTTTAGAAATTATTTAAAAATCAACCGTAAGAGATGGAGCCGTGGTTTATTAAGCAAAAGTGCGTCAAATACGCTCCCATAACCGAACATAACATTTAAAAGATACGACGTCGGTGAAAATATTTTCAATTCGGGCTTAGTCTCTGTCCGAAGAGGCTACCGAGAAGCGCTACCGACGAAGACTTTCTGATTAATTTAAAAATCTACCGTAAGAGATAGAGCCGTGGTTTATTAAGCAAAAGTGCTTCAAATACGCTCCTATAACTCAATCTAACATATAAAAGGTACCTCGTCGGTGAAAATAATTACAGTTCGGACTTAGATTTTTTCCTACCGAGTGGCTACCGCGAAGAGTCGCCGACGACGACTTTAGAAATTATTTAAAAATCAACCGTAAGAGATGGAGCCGTGGTTTATTAAGCAAAAGTGCGTCAAATACGCTCCCATAACCGAACATAACATTTAAAAGATACGACGTCGGTGAAAATATTTTCAATTCGGACTTAGTCTCTGTACGGAGAGGCTACCGAGAAGCGCTACCGACGAAGACTTTCTGATTAATTTAAAAATCAACCGTAAAAGATAGAGCCGTGGTTTATTAAGCAAAAGTGCTTCAAATACGCTCCTGTAACTCAATCTAACATATAAAAGGTACCTCGTCCGTGAAAATAATTACAGTTCGGACTTAGATTTTTTCCTATCGAGTGGCTACCGCGAAGAGTCGCCGACGACGACTTTAGAAATTATTTAAAAATCAACCGTAAGAGATGGAGCCGTGGTTTATTAAGAAAAAGTGCGTCAACTACGCTCCCATAACCGAACATAACATTTAAAAGATACGACGTCGGTGAAAATATTTTCAATTCGGGCTTAGTCTCTGTCCGAAGAGGCTACCGAGAAGCGCTACCGACGAAGACTTTCTGATTAATTTAAAAATCTACCGTAAGAGATAGAGCCGTGGTTTATTAAGCAAAAGTGCTTCAAATACGCTCCTATAACTCAATCTAACATATAAAAGGTACCTCGTCGGTGAAAATAATTACAGTTCGGACTTAGATTTTTTCCTACCGAGTGGCTACCGTGAAGAGTCGCCGACGACGACTTTAGAAATTATATAAAAATCAACCGTAAGAGTTGGAGCCGTGGTTTATTAAGCACAAGTGCGTCAAATACGCTCCCATAACCGAACATAACATTTAAAAGATACGTCGTCGGTGAAAATATTTTCAATTCGGACTTAGTCTCTGTCCGAAGAGGCTACCGAGAAGCGCTACCGACGAAGATTTTCTGATTAATTTAAAAATCAACCGTAAGAGATGGAGCCGTGGTTTATTAAGCAAAAGTGCTTCAAATACGCTCCTATAACTCAATCTAACATATAAAAGGTACCTCGTCGGTGAAAATAATTACAGTTCGGACTTAGATTTTTTCCT